>CAJNDS010002120.1:55000-247500 GCA_905221605.1 Symbiodinium natans | reverse complement strand
GGACTGGTAACACGGACGAGATTGTCGCGGGGGCGTGGATGCTCTGGCCACAATGGAATCATGCTCTGGCCAATCGCACGGACTGGTAACACGGACGGAATCATCGTGCGTGCGTGGATGCTCTGGCCAATCGCTCGGACTGGCAACACGGACGAAGTTATATCGTGCGGGCGTGGATGCTCTGACCAATCGCATGGACTGGTAACACGGACGGAATTTTCGCGCGGGCATGGATGCTCTGGCCAATCGCGCGGACTGGTAACACGGACGGAATCATCGTGCGGGCGTAGATGCTCCGGCCAATCGCACAGACTGGTAACACGGACGGAGTCATCGTGCGAGCGTAGATGCTTTGGCCAGTCACGCGGACTGGTAACGCGGACGGAATCTTCGTGTGGGCATGGATGCTCTGGCCAATCGCACGGACTGGTAACACGGACGGAATCACCGTGCGGGCATGGGTGCTCTCTGGCCAATCGCACGGACTGGTAACACGGACGGAATCATCGTGGGGGCGTGGCGAAGCTCCGGCCAATCGCGCGGACTGGTAACACGGACGGAATCATCGTGCGGGCGTGGATGCTCTGGCCAATCGCGTGGACTGGTAACACGGACGGAATCACCGTGTGGGCATGGATGCTCTGGCCAATCGCACGGACTGGTGACACGGGCGCATGGAATAATCGCTCGGGCATGGGTGCCTTGGCCAATCGCACGGACTGGTAACACTGACAGAATCATCGTGCGGGCATGGATGCTCTGGCCAATCGCACGGACTGGTAACACGGACGCGTTATCGTGGGCGTGGATGCTCTGGCCAATCGCACGGACTGGTAACACGGACGGAATCATCGTGCGGGCGTAGATGCTCTGGCCAATCGCGCGGACTGGTAACACGGACGGAATTATCGTGGGCGTGGATGCTCTGGCCAATCGCACGGACTAGTAACACGGACGGAATCATCGTGCGGGCATGGATGCTCTGGCCAATCGCACGGATTGGTAACACGGACGGAAATATCGTGGGCATGGATGCTCTGGCCAATCGCACGGACTGGCAACACGGACGGAATCATCGTGCAGGCGTATAAAGATGCTCTGGCCAATCGCACGGACTGGTAACACGGACGGAATCATCGTGTGGGCATAGATGCTCTGGCCAATCGGACGGGCTGGCAACACGGACGGATTCATCGTGCGGGCGTAGATGCTCTGCATGGCCAATCGCACGGACTGGTAACACGGACGGAGTCATCGTGTGGGCATATAGATGCTCTGGCCAATCGCACGGACGGAATCATCGTGCGGGCATGGATGCTCTGGCCAATCGGACGGAATCATCGTGCTCGCACGCAAACAGGAAAACGTGGCAAATTCAGCGGTGCTGAAAGACAATTATCCCCCCCCACCTCCCCCCCCCTGCCTGAGCGGCGCCATCGGTCAAACACCAGGAAACAGCCGAAGCGACCTGGGAATCTGTGCGCGTGTCAGCAACTAACTCCTAGACTGCTAGACACAACTGCCTGTAGTCTCGGGAAGGCAACTCAGTTTGAAGTAGCACATCGCACAATTATTGGTGTTTTTCCCCACCCTCCGTGAAAGGTTGTTCGGTTTGAACGGTGGCAAATCTTTTCGCCCAGGCCTCCTGCAATTTTCTTCGTTGGTTGCTGCGCTCCCTGCCTGGGTCTACTGGCCTGAGTCTTCCAATCGAATGTTGTAAATAGTCACATGAGCAGTGTGGCATTCAAGACAAATATGCCTCAAGGATCATGGGTGGCACTGCGCATGCCCTCCTTTTACAAACAGTCGACATGAAGCGCCGCGCGCGTGTGTCAGCCCGAGCTAGTACTGTCGCCTAGCAGCCGGAATTGCCGAGTGACTTCAAACATCGGACAGCAGACAACAGTTGCCTGCGAGTGTGTTCTCGCGCTCTCGCACAGGAGTATGGTAGGCTTCACAGGTGGCCGCTGATAGAACCGCTTCGCATACTTAATCGATATGCTTTGTCTGTTCCATCATTCGATGCGGCGCCGCTGCCTCGTTTTTTTTTGAGAGTCTGCGGCTTGGCACAGGAAGCAGCAATCATGATGGCAATGGCTCCAATGCCATAAGCATGATCACATCAGAATAGCGCAAACCACGCATGCCACAGACATGCGGCAAACAGAATGCGCCGGAATGCAGCCAAAAACACATTCAGAGTGACCAATGGCTGAATGGCCTGAAAGCATGGGGCGCGCGCCCCGACAACTGGCCTTCCCAGCCTTTGGCGTGGTTCCGGCCTCAGGCTTTCAATGAGCAAGGAGTAAAGGGCGAATGGCAAAGGAGTTTGGAACTGGGATGGGAATGGCCTTCTCGAGGCACTTGCGGTGTCCTCGCTGACCTTTGTGCTTCCCAGGCCATGCTGAAGTGATCTGCAATGTGTTCCACATCATTCTGTGTTTTATGCCGTTTCGTGCGTTTCAGACCAGGAAGTGCATGTCAGCCCACTCATGCCGGGGTAGGACATAGCGGGAATCATGCCTGGGGCCAAGGCGCCATAACGCAGCATGAGGCACCAGAAGGCACCCCACAAAAACTCCGCTATCAAAACGCCGAAGGCTCAGCTCTCAGCATCAAGAAAAGATCGCAAAGAGCGTCCTTGCAAAAAGACACCTTAAAAGCATTCGGTCAAGCAGCTAAAGGCTGTAAGTCCATTCGTTGGCAATCATTCAATAAAGACCTTGAGAGGCAGCCAGGGAGCCTTAGAAGCGCCCCCGGCTCTGCTACACGGTGTCTCGGCCACAAAGCAGGACTTGGGGTGTGTGTTTTTTCAGGCTCGGTGCATGTGCGCACAGAGAAACATGCATGCTTGTGTGTGCACATGGATTGCTGCAGCGCTCATCGTCGATCTCCGCAAGCAGAGGCCGGCGGCCCTGACCGCGCCAACATCCGGTCCAGCTCTGACACAGGTGGGGGTTTCCGAAATTATTGGGTACTTGGGGTCCTTGTTCTTCAGGAATCCTGCTATTTGGGGGTCTATATTGGGGGTCCCTTACTTTCGTGAACTCTCAGGTGAGTTGCACCAGCAGATGTTGGCCATTGCAGCTTGGGGTAGTTGTGGGTTTTCAGGCTCGGAGCCTCCCAGAAACCAACAAAGAGGCTTTCAACCTGGTTAGTGCCTCCAGATTTGTCCGTAGGCTTGGGGGGCTTCTGGCTCTCTTTTGCGCTTCACAGGGCTGTAGACGTTCCGGACTTGCTCCGGCATCTAGGCGTGCAGCGGGTTGAACAATAAGTGCAGGTCTTTCCAGACACCGCGCTGCACTGTCAAATGGGCATGTGCACCAAACTCGTTTGAGTATGCCATGCTATATGGTGTTTTATGCAGCCAGCACGTTCGACTTTTGCCCAAACTCCCAGCTACAAGAGAGCCAACGTAACAATGGTCCTGCCAAAACCCTAAACCCTAAACCCTAAACCCTAAACCCTAAACCCTAAACCCTAAACCCTAAACCCTAAACCCTAAAACATGTGGAAGGACTTGCCGCTCTTCTCCAGCAGCCTCAGGCAGATCCGACTCTCATTGTCTAGTGAATCCCTGGATTTGTGGTCAGGTGTTGAGTCAGCAAGTCTGGGCATGGTGGGGGGTGGCCCTCCCCACTGCTTATTTTGTGATAGTGGGGGGAGGGAGGTTTCGGGGGGGCCCGAAAGAAAGGGCTTAAGGGTCGAGGGTTCGGGGGGTTGAGGGCTTCAGCGTCTGGCTTGGATTTTCAGAGTTGACGGCAGAGTTCAGGGTGGGTCGGGGAACCGTTGGGTGGTAGTAAAATTAGTACTTTTGTGATTTGATTGTGATCTGTTCTGTGAATATGTAGTGATGTTGGACATGGTGGTGAAATATTTCTGAAGAGAGTAAATGCATAGTGGAGTTCGTGTTGAAATTCTGATTCATGAGTGAAGAAAAGGTTCCCCTGAGTCCACCCCTTTTACGGAATTACTGTCTTGCATCGAAAAGCACCTCGCAGGAAGCAAAACTCTCTCGCAGGAACCACAAAGCTCTCTCGTAGGAAGCGCCGAGCTCTCGTAGAACGTTGCTTCCAAAGCATGCTCCGGCCTCTTTCTGAGTCTCTTCTGAGTCCCCCTTTTGTCCCTTTTTTCTCTTTTTTCAGTCTCGTGGCGTTGTTGGCCTTGGTCCCGGCTCTCGCCGGTCGCAGAACCCTCAGTCCCTCCAGTTGAGTTGCACGACTTGCTTCAGTCACTTCAGGTGAAGTGTGTTGGGGGGCGGCTTCAAAGGTTGTCTTAGTAGTAGAGTGGGTAACCTTTAACCTTCTTGGGTTAATATATTCCCCGTAAAAACCCAAAGGTTCACCTTTAAAACCCCTAGGTACTGGACAACTAAGTTGTGGTTTTGCAAGGAGAGATGTGCCCAAGTGAGTGTGGAAGGTTTGCGGCGCAATTGGACGAAGATAAGTGTTGGAGCCGGCATGGCGGTTTGAGAGCAGAAAGCCGAAGGTTGACTTCTGAGGCACTGTGAAGCCAAGATCTCCCTGAACCCCAAACTCTAAACCCTAAACCCTAAACCCTAAACCCTAAACCCTAAACCCTAAACCCTAAACCCTAAACTCTCATGTGAGCTTCCCCGTCTGCGCCCCGAGGATCGCCCAGGACCAGGAAGGGCAAAGGCATCAGGTGTGCTGGGCTCAGCATGTCTCGACTTCAGGGTTTAGGGTTTAGGGTTTAGGGTCTAGGGTCTACGGTTTAGGGTCTAGGGTTACAACCCCCCGCCCGCCGCCCCCCCCCGCCCCCCCCGCCGATCTATACAGTCGATCACTTTGCAGGCAAACGCTCTCAATGCGCCTTACAATTTTCCATGCTCATCCACTCATCCACCTCTTGAACACATTTCCATGGGGCCGTGTTTATAAAAACATCCCAAACAGTGGCCATTCAAGACCGCAGGCTTACGGGAAATGCAGGTATCGGCTGGCAATCCCTTTGAAAAAGTCGGCCGGCCGTATGAGGGTTTAGCTCGAAATTGGCACATCATCTGTAGCCTATTCTGAAAGGTTTGCGTAGACATTGGGCTGCACCGTTGTTGTTGTTATTATTATTATTGTGTTTTCGTCGTTGATACTGCTTATTGGCTTAAATGGGCTGATTCTTCTTGATGTCGTCACTTTGTGGTTCGTGTTACATCTCCTTAAACGGCACTAACACCGTTGCTACGATTCTTGTCCGTGTTATGTTTGTAGCTGCTTTTCCTCCCAGCTCCGTTACGATCATTGGTGTTCGTGTTCTTCCTGTTGCTACAGGGGTTGAGCCGACGACTGCGGCTGTGATCTCCTAGCTGATGTTGTGGCTCTGACGTTCCGTATGGTCTTCATGACGTTGCTACGCCTCCGGGCACCCCTTATGCTTGCAAACTGCGGCCACGACTCGTCTTCCGGACTGGGCCCCACGTCGCAAGCCAGCGCCCAGGTGTCGCTTTGCAGGCGACGAAGACCAAGAGTGGCGAAATCGCCAAGTCTGGGAGCCCGGCTGACGAGAGTTGCAAGTCGAACTCGGTGGGGGGGAGGGAGGGTTTTGCATTGGCTTAACTTGGAGTTTTACGCTTGCAGGGTACCGCTCGAACTTTTGTAGGGCCTTATCTTGAAGCCTTTCTGCACGTCCAAGAGTTCGACGTATTGGCTCCAGACGTTGGGAAATGGGAAACGGGAAAACGCATCTTACTCCCTCGGCAGGGTTCGCAGGTTCTTGCGGGTTGTGGCCATTCCGAGGCTTCTCTAGGTTTGGTCAGGGAGTACACGTGACATGGCAGGGTGCATGTACACTCCGCGCTGTTAGCACGAGATGACCCGCGCGCCACAAGGAAATCTGAAGTCCCTGAAGATCTCGACTGGGGCCAAGTTTCCTCTCAGTGGGAGGTCGGTGCGGCTTGGAGCTTGCCTTTCGGGATTTGGAAGTTGGGGGCAAGCAGACCTTAGCTGCGCTTTTAAGCACGAAGGCGATTTTCCAGAGGGACAGTTCAGAGAGAGACTCGGGGCAAAAAGTGGCGATGCTCGAATGGGCTCCGTTTCGCGCTTGCGGCAGGTCGATTGCTTCAGCCGGCCGGTCATGCGCGATGGGAAGAAGATGTGGGAGTTCTCTGCGCGCGCTTGTGGCAGCCAGTCCAGTATAGCTGTATCGTCACTCTTGTCGTAGTGGTTTCATAGTTGTCCCAATTTCGTAATTAATGTTGTGATCGTGATGATTGCTGTCATTGCGGTTCAGATCGTTGGTCGTTTTTGTGATTGTTGATTGTTTGCATCCTATTCGTGTGTTGAAGCCGGGGTTGCTGGTGCACATTCCAACAATCCGACAATCGTGGTGCGCAGTGTCGTTTTGCAATGTTCGCCTGGTAGGACCTGGGTTCCTCAGGAAGTTTCTGCTGCTACAGAGCCACCTGCTCCAACACTGCAGATGTTGCAGGGCTCCCCCAGCATGGGCTAGTAGGGCTTACAATCCCCCTAGCCAAGCCTACGAAGGGCCTTTTTGAGGGGTTATAGGGTATAATGTAGCCAACCCTATAAAGGGCCTTTTTTAAGGGGTTATTAGGGCATGATGGCCCATGCAGGTCATTCCTCACACAAGGGCGCCCTACTTACTGGTAACCCCTATAGTAGTCCCTCTATAATCCCTTTATAATTCCCTAACCCTAAACCCTAAACCCTAAACCCTAAACCCTAAACCCTAAACCCTAAACCCTAACTATATTCACTCTTCCACTCTCCCTTAAGCGCCAGTAAGCCCTACGTGCCTTTCGTGTTGCCAGGCTCATGGTCACGGATGCCAACGCTGTGTACCGACGCGCCCGGCTCCCGGCTTGGCTCGGAGTTTGTGCTTTTGGTTTAATAATAATAATCATCATAATATTAATAACAACAATAACAATAATTACAATAATAATAATAGTAATAACAATAATAATAATAGCAATAATAGTAGAGTAGATATCTGAAATAGGCAAGCAATATCAACGTGACATTGAAGTGACTCCACATTCAGCCACCCGTTGCCATTGAACTGCCGGGTCTGACAACAGGACACCTAATGTCTGCATGGTGCAGCTCACACCAGCTTCATCTTTTTTTTCCTTTGTGCGAGGTCGCTCAAATGAAGCCTACGCGGGTCAACTCTGTGGTTGTCCTGAGCCCAGCTGGCTGAAATTCTTGTTTGACTCTGCGCCAAGGAGGGAACGAACACACCCCCTGGCCTCTCGTGCCCCCCCCCCCTCCCCTCTCCCCCTCCCCCTCTCCCCCTCCCCCCTCCCCTCTCCCCCTCCCCTCCCCTCCCCCCTCCCCTCGCCTCCCCTCCCTTTCTTGCTCTCTTGCGTTTGTTGGATTGCCGCAGGCTGTACTTCGAATGCAGCTTCGCATGGGAAGATTTTCCTTCTGAGGTGCAAAAGTTGATGACGATCTTCATCGAAGAGTCCAAGGTGAAGCCGCAGGTCGGCGGAAAAAGTGCCAGAAGGGCAAGAAGTGCCGGAATGGAAAAGCAGACAGTGCTAGGAGAGTACTGAGTTTTTTCCTCAAGTCGTGCTTTGTCCGTGTTGTGTGGTGTGGATGATCGATGGATAGTGCAGAGTTTTTTTGCTAGTTCTTCGCAAAGTGCCCATTGTGCAGACCATCCGCTTCTTCCGCAAAGTCATGAAGCGCCTTGGCGACGAAGTGCTTCCAAGCGCAGGGCGTCTGATAGGTTCAAGGCTTTGGAAGGGTTTGGGGTTCGGGTTTAGGGTTTAGGGTTTAGGGTTTAGGGTTTAGGGTTTAGGGTTTAGGGTTTAGGGTTTAGGGTTTAGGTTTAGGGTTTAGGGTTTAGGGTTTAGGGGTTTAGGGTTTAGGGTTTAGGGTTTAGGGTTTAGGGTTTAGGGTTTAGGGTTTTCAAGATGTCGATTCCATTCGACTCCAGCAAGCTCGTGCAAATGTCAGGTTTTTTTGTATCAGAAGCAACTACACGGTTCCAAGGAATATGCTGATCGTCGCGCTGGCAGCTGTTAAGGACACCGGTGCCAGAAATTCTTGTTCCCCTCCCCCCCCCCCCCTTTCTCCCCCCATCTCACACCTCCATCTCACACCCCCATCTCCCCCCCCCCCCCACATCTCCCCCCCCCATCTCCCCCCCATCCCCCATGTCCCCCATGTCCCCCATCAACCCCCCAACAGCGCCTGAAGGCAGAGTGAGGCACCCAAGACCCCGAGAGGTGAGTCGAGGCAGGCTGGGGTCACACGAGTTTGGCTGGCAGCAAGGAGAGAAGTTCATCCCACCTGCACATCCGCAATCTGCCTCATCACCAGCACAGTGATCCGAAAGAGTGCCCAAAAATCAAGAAGTTCGAGAAGGGACCCAAACGGAAAACATGAGCTAGGCTGCCCTCAGTGTTCGGGCCAGGCCCAAGAAAAGTGTGGTGGCTAGGGTACCCAGAGATCTCGGGGAGAGGCCTAAGCACATTTGGGATTGGGGTGACTTGGGGTAGTTAGGGGGTACCCAAAGTTCGGGTAGGCCCCAAATGGTGCAACCACCCCCCACCCCCGCTCCCCCCTCCCCTCCCCCAAACAAGCTCGAAGAAGCCGGCAAACATGCCACAAAAACACGTGCATGAAACACCACGGGCGGCTGTCAGCCGCGATCCAACTACACAAAGAGCCCAATACCCCTTACTCCAGGAATATTCCTTGAATCATAATAAGGATCCCTTGATAATTTAAGCTATATTCCTCAATTAAGGGGTGTTGGGCTCTCTGGGTACATAATGATACACCTACGGACCAGTGAGATGCCCTTATGCAGAGGACACCATGCCGGAGTACTTGGAGAAGTGCAAGATTATACCCAGTGGCAAGCTCAGCTATTCTGGATCTTTTCGGGAAAGTCCAGAGTCAGCTTCGGACCTTCACCCCCCCTTTCCCTGAGCAGGGGTTGGTCCAGGATTTGATCACCAATGCACCTTTCTGTTGAGGCCGAAACTGCCACATGCTCCGGCTGTGGCTCAACTACCGCATGCGCGAGGCTGACAGCCCTGGACTAGTGGTTGTGGATGGTTCTGAGAGAGGGGTTTCCATGAGGTAGCCATATTAGCCCTTAAACCTTAAAAGCAGCAGTTTTTCGTGTTCGCGGCAGGGAAGGGGTAGGGTCGTGAGCTTTTCTAGGTTTTATATGTTATGCACCGCACATGTCTCTTCGGTCGGCAAACAGACAAGCCGCCGGCAGCGCAGGGCCACAGCACTTTTGAAGCTCTCCAGTTCGTACGACGCAAGTAGTGTCCTCATCACCTTTTCTATGTATTTCTCTCGATTTTTAAAATGCAAGCTGTGTCACCCTCTTCTTGTCGTTGTAATGCTCTCCAAATCTTAAATCGCACACAGGGTCCCTCTTGTCTTCTCAGTTTTGCCCTAGCGTCTCCAATCATTAGCAGCGTCCCCATGATATTCAGCGCCCTCGGAAAATTGAATGGCAAGCGGTGTCATACTTTGTTCTCCGGATTTGAATGCTCTCCAAATCTCAAATCGCAAGCAGGATCCTGATCATTTTTCTTTTGTGAAGCCCAATATTGCCAATATTGTTCAGTCGCAAGCAGTGCCCGCTCCTTCTTGTTCTTCTTTGCCTTTTGCCAATCATTTGTTCTTTGTAAAGATGGTTAAATGGCAAGCAATGTCACCCCTCTCGTGATTTTTCATGTTCCCTAAATCTAATCTAAGCAGCGCCCCCATCACCGTTTCGGTGTTTACTTCTCTCGACATGATAAATCGCAAGCAGTGCCACCCCTCTTCTTACCTTAAATCGCACAGGGGGTGTGATTGTTTTCTTCTGTCTTTATTGCCCTCCAAACCTTAGTGGCAAGCAGTGTCCCCTCACCTTGTCCGTTTTGAAAATTGAAAAAAGCCTTAAATCGCAAGCAGTGTCACCCTCATCTTGTCTTTCTTTAATCTTCTCTTCTTTTTGGATGTGAATATTCTCCAAATCTTAATTCGGAAGCAGCAGCAGCCCCCCCCCCCCCCGTTTATTTCTTTTCCAGTGTCCCTTATCGCCTTTTCTCCTTTTGAAGCTTTCGAAATATGATTTCGCAAGCAGTGTCACACGTTGCTTTTTCCCGAAACCGCTCTGGGGTTGACTTTCGTGGTATCGATGACGGAGGAGAGGGCGCGGGGCGGGTAGGTTACCGAAGGAGAGGGCGTGGGGAGGTTGACAGGGGAGGTTGTGGTCGCGGGGACGTTGATGCGGGGAGGAGGCCGTGTTGACGGCGAAGGCGCGGGGGAGCCGTAGACAACGTTGTGGAGCGCGATCTTTGGTTGACGGGGGGACGCGGGGAGGCCGTACACAAAGGTGGGAGCGCGGCCATATCCGGTTGGCGGGAAGGGTGCGGGGTGTCTCATGCAACAAGCAGTCCTGAGCCACGGCATGCCGATATCATACTGCTCGCGAGTGTTGCGCCACATGGCACCACTTCGGCAGGGCCATAGCTGACAGGGGTTTAGGGCTTCATGCTTGTCATTTTTGGTACCTCTGTGTGGGGCATGATTGTTCTCGGTTGGGTTTTCGCGAAGGCCCTCGTTTTTTTGAACCGAAAGAAGCGTTCCGATCGTTTGTTCTTTTGTAGTCAACGGCTACCAACATGTTCAATCGCAAGCAACGCCCCCCCCTCTCTGGCACCAGTCTTCTTTTTGCTCTCGAGGTTCTAAATGCAGGCACTGTCACCATCACCGTCATGTTAAAACGCAAGCAATGTGCCACCTCTTTGTTTTTCGTCTGGTCAGAAACCCAGAGCACAAAGCTCAAACCACATTTTAGGGTTTATGTTCTCGACCTTCAGGCCCAAAGCAGGGCCCAAATCCCGAGGCATGTGTTCTTTGTTGCTCTTGACGTGTGTTGGGCGCAAGAGCGCTGGGATTGGGAGCTTCGCCGAGAAAACCGCGCCACCGCACGAGACAGCTGAAGTCATGCGCAGGTGTACCCAAAGATGACTGGCTACTCACCACCGGTGAAGAAGAAGAGCACCAGCGTGCAGGATGGGGGTGCTTGTTGTTCAGGGTTTAGGGTTTAGGAGCAGGCTTGAATGAATGACGCTGCGTGGAACGAATTCCAATTCACCACTGCCACCCCTTGGAATGACACTGGCTTGAGTTAAGAATTTTGCAGCGTGCTTGCCCTATAGGAGAGGTTGCACCAGCTGTAATAAAAGCTTAAGTAAGCAATGCCAGGGCTCATTGGTCAAGATGGCATACGAACGCTTGCCGGAGAGGCGGACTCGGGTCATGGCTGGCGCATAGCACCCTCGAAGAGTCGCAGCGTGAAGGGTTTAGGGTTTAGGGTTCAGGGTTCAGGGTTTAGGGTTTAGGGTGTAGGGTGTAGGGTTTCGGGTTTAGGGTTTAGGGTTTATGCGCCCACGGCTCACAATGCGACTGATGACGACGCTCGCTGCACATGTGTTCATGGACATGCTGACAGTTTGAAGGCACGTCGCTCTCCCACTCATTGAGAGGCTTTTCTTCTCCCAGTTTGCCATGACTGCCATCTCCCTCGGTGCCCTAGCGAGCATGAAGCCTGGGTCCGGGCCTTGCTGACAAGGGAGGCCTGCAAAACCTACTTGGGGGTTCATGGCACCTTTAGTAACCAGTTCTACCTGAACTTCTAACCCACTTCGAAGCCCCTCAAGTGCCCTAATAGGGTTACAAGTACAGTTATAAGTACAGTGATAACGGGTAAATACGTACCATGAACCTCCAAGTAAGCTTTTGAAGCTACATCGCGGCTTCGTGAATTGAATCTTTGCCCGAAGATCCCTGAATGGGGATCCAGGGGTAGGTTAGGGTTTAGGGTTTAGGGTTTAGGGTTTAGGGTTTAGGGTTTAGGGTTTAGGGTTTAGGGTTTAGGGTTTAGGGTTTAGGGTTTAGGGTTTAAGGTTTAGGATCAGAGGTCCCTCCGCGCATTCGCTGGATTTCGCGAGCCTTCTCAGATTTGCGCGCCCGCTCAAAAAATTGAAAAGGCCACGTCACTTGGAGAAAATTGACGAATGTGTGGCGGGCCCTTTGATTTAAGGTTTAGGGGAATGTTTAATCGTTATCACCCTTAATTCCATACATAATCCCTTATCAGCCACAAAAAAGTTGATTTTTTTCGGGGGCCCCCAAACTCCCCCAAGGATCCTTCACCGTCGTCATGGACCGTAAGCGCGCGATCTAATCTGAGGCAGCTCCCTGGCCAGCTGGCACGCATTCCGCCAGGCTTCAGTGACAGTGCTCAGGCACCCATGGGGGGATGAGGGGAAGAGCAAGCTCTCTCTGGCCCTTTTTGCGCGCGAAGTACTTGCATGGGGCATCTGAATCCTGCGGCTAATTTCGACATTCCTCTTCCGACCGAATTGTTGCGAAGCCATCTGCTTGAAATTGTTTGGAGTCTGAAGAATGGACTCTTCCCTTTGCGGGGCAGGTGTATGGCATCCTGATCTTAAGCAGCAGGGCCGATGGCAGCACCGGCCTGATTTGCGCCAGGTTCCGGCAATTTGATATAAAATTCAATGCAATTGTCTCGCGATTCTTGTTGTTCTCGACCGCAACGCTTTCTGCAGGCCCTGCTTGTTGGGATTTTGGGGTTTGGGGCAATCCTAAACCCTAAACCCTAAACCCCTAAACCCTAAACCCTAAACCCTAAGCCCTAAGCCCTAAACCCTAATCCGATTCAAGAAGCTTGCGCAGAAGAAATCTGCCAGTCATCTGCTCGACGCTGCGGTCATTGGAGCTCGCTGCCGCCGGCGCCTTGTGGGGGCATCCATATCCCCCTTGGGAATTATTTTTTCATTTGTATTTATATAAAGCCCAAGAGGATATTAAAAATATCATTTTTATTAAGGTTTTAAGGTGAGTATAGGCATGAGCGGAGCATGGGGCCAGTGGGGATGCCAAAGCCGAGGCGTTGAGTGTCTTCTGAAGTGTCGACCTTCACCGTTTGCGTTGCTCTGTTCTGGGGTGACACTTTGGGGGCTTACGAAATCAGGGACCCCTCCCAATAGAGATCCCCAACTAGTAGGACCCCCTTATGATAAGGACCCCAATAAGGTACCCCTCGTGTCGTCAACCCCCCCACTTCAGTAGTCGATGAGATAACCCTAAACCCTAAACCCTAAACCCTAAACCCTAAACCCTAAACCCTAAACCCTAAACCCTAAACCCTAAACCCTAAACCCTAAACCCTAAACCCTAAACCCTAAACCCTAAACCCTAAACTCCCTTTGATTGGGGCCATGTGGAGCCTTCTAAGATCCGCGTGGACCTGGAGACTGATGATCTGCTCATGGAGCTGGACATCGACACAACGTGAGCGCAGCCGTTGTTGTGCTTATTTCCCCACCACAGAGGACATAATGTAATGATTTAGAATGAGAAGTAACAATGATAGCAAAAAAGTAACAATGAGGAAAAACTAGCAGTAGCAGGTAGGAAGAATAAGAGTAAGTTAGCTAGATTAAAGTACCCGATAACTGTAAATGTAATATACATATCTGAAACGAGTTGATGCTTGAATTGAATAGACAAGAGCAACTCTGTCCGAGAAGCCGAGGTGAGTAGCATCCTGAGATACCCTACGCTTGTGGAGGTACAAGATCGACAAAATCCGGCCAGAGGAGAAGGAAGTCTATCTGAAGTTTGAAAGGCCGATCGATATCTGCGGGTCTTGCGGTTTGGATTCCAATCTGCTGTCTGCATCCGTTGCAGTTTAGTCAAAGGGTGCTGGGGAGGCCCAAATGTAACACGCGCCAGAGTCTTCCATCAGCCGAAGCTCGCTCAAAACAACGCCTTTCGCGACCTGGACACTGAGAACCCCAAGACCCCCTAAACCCCAACGCATTACATTTTCAGCCCACAGGTTTCATATGGGTAGTTTCCTAAATCAGGGTCCATTTTGGGGTACCCATTATCCTTCTAAAGGGGTCCCAAAAGGGGACCCTAGTTTAGAGAACTACCCATATCAAGCCCTGCCCACGGGCGTTCGATCCCCAAGTATCCGACCTGAGAGGTCGAAGAGGCAACTCGGGGGTCTTCACTTTGTGGCCAGCATCCCAGGGTTCCCTAGCATGGGTTTAGGGTTTAGCGTTCAGGGTTGAGGGTTGAGGGTTTAGGGTTTAGGGTTTCGGGTTTAGGTGTCATGACTGGGCACGTGCATAATATCGCTGGACTCGCGCTTCGTCGTCCAGACCTTCCCTCCATCCCCTCTGCCCCGACCCCGGACCCGGGACCCGCACGCGGGCGCGGATTCGGACCCGGACAGGGAGGGGCCTGGGCCGGGCCCTGTGTAGTTTGTCGATTTAGGCATGATGCTGGCGGGTGGCTTTAAAAGCCAGGGGGGGGGGTTGGGGAACCCCCCCCCCCCCCTCCACCCCATGTTAACAACATCACGCTTGCGCGCGTGAGTGAGGACTTTGGAAATGACACGCACGGGTGTTGCAAAGTTTTCATGGCATACTGTTCTTATACAAAGTGAGCGTCTTGAAAAGCGGGGGGGAGTGGGAGGGGTTAGGGGAGGGCGTTGCCCCCTCCGTCTCATTAGCAAGCACAATGCTAGCGCTGCACGCCGTGCAGTTACGTCATTTTAGCAGCCTTGGCAGTTTAGAACCCCTAAATGCACATTGGGACTAACGTCACGCGCCTCTTTTTCCCGCCCCACCCGCCGCCCCCTCCCTTCCCCCCCGGAACCTGGCCAGACCCGGACCCGGACCCGTGCAAGCAAAACGTTCTCCCCAGCACATGGCCTTGAGGCTTCGTTTTTTCAGGCTTGTGTGCCAATACCTTGGGCCCACGCAGGTTGCAAAGGTTCGTTGTGCATTCATTTGTACCTTTTTTCTTTTGCTTCAAACGGTTATGACGGTTTACACTTTTTGGGATATCGATTCTCTTCTTTAGGTGCTAAGCATCTTTTCAAGCTTCTGGTTCCAGGGTTCGCGTATGAAGAACGTTTGAGTTATTGAGTTGTCGAAGCTGAAGGCATGGTTTTTGGAGAACTCGGGCTGGCCACCGGGGACTGGTAAGGGAGCTGAGACGGATGGCCGGCTGCAGCAGAAATCCGAGGACCGCCGACCGGCGCACGAAGCCGGGGGGAAGCTATAGCTGAACCTTAGGAATCTTAGGAATCTTCGGAATGTTCGGAATCTTCGGAATCTTTAGGAAACTTTCGGAATCTTGAGGAAACTTTCGGAATCTTAGGAATCTTCGGAATCTTAGGAATCTTTTGGGCTCAGGCCGTGCACGATGCAATCTCCGGAGGTGAGCCGCTTCTTCCAATTGAGGCGTCGCCGGGTCATGCTCATCTGTTGCTCAAAGGGGGGCTTTCTGGGGTTTAGGGTTTAGGTTTAGGGTTTAGGGATGTTTAGGGTTCAGGGGGGTACCCTTTTTGGGGGTCCCATATG
This sequence comes from Symbiodinium natans, assembly GCA_905221605.1. Lineage (NCBI taxonomy): Eukaryota > Dinophyceae > Suessiales > Symbiodiniaceae > Symbiodinium > Symbiodinium natans. The sequence goes on along the minus strand of CAJNDS010002120.1, from coordinate 232,094 downwards.
AAGGATAACAGTATTTGGGGGTACATTCGGGTACCCCCTATTCTGGGAACTGCTCATATGTTCGCATATTCGGATACTCGGGAATGTAGTCAGCAACTTGCTACTTCCTCGAATGCCCGCGGAATGCCCATGGTATCCTTGAAGCTTGAAAGGCAGATGACATGGGCCCGGGGGAGGGCTGCATCACCGGATTGCTGCAAGCTCAAACTCGCGTTGCGCTGCATGAGTGTGCGCAGATCGTGTTGCGTTCCATGTGGTCAGATTGGCCCCTGCCTTCCGAGGTGGACGCTGATAGACTACAGCTTGCAGGCAGGCTGTGTGCCCGATTTGCCAAATGCCACAGATCTGGCGCACCTATGACACTCTGACTCATATCCTTCGGTGCAAACCAAGCTGCAGTGAACATATGGGAAAATCCTGTACCCCAAAGGAATCCTCAGCACGCACGCAAGCCCGCTCTGCGCAGGATGAGGATGCATGAGGATTAGCCCTCGGCTACATCGCAGAGTCCAGACCACACCCCATGTCTCCGCCCGCATGGAAGAGTTTTGCACCTGAATTGTTTAAAGCTGTGCAACAGATCTCAGCCCAAGCAAGAGTGATCCCGTTGCGTTGAAGGCAGCGTGTGATGGAACGTGGAATTGTTCCGCTGGGCTGAAGTATGCTGGACAGTTTTCGCTTAGGTTTTTCGAGTTCTCCATGTGGAGCATCAGATGCGCCTCCCAGCTGGTGAGCACCTCGTGTGTGCAAGAGAGGTCCATCGGTGCATGCACGGCTGAACGCCTGCACCTTTCCCATCAGAAGTCGTCTGCACACCAACATGTATACGTCTCATGGTTGCGCCAAGCGCCAGACTCTCTCATCTCCCACTGTGGCCAGAAAAGCGACAATCCGAGTGATCTGTTGTCCGCTTGTCGGACCATGTTCCGAAGTTTCGTGCTCTTGTGGCTCGCCTTGAACATCGCACGAACATTGTACAAGAAGTCGTGTTCCCAAGCCCAACGGTGGCATGTCCCCAATTCCTCAGCCCTAAAGCCCGAAAGGTGAAAACGAACAAAAGTGCCTCAATGGATGTCTCATCTTCGTGATGTGGCTTACAGGGGTTGAATCGAAACCCTCGGAAACGCTGGACTTAGTGCTTGTTTTTCTTTTTGGATCCGAGTGTTTTCCGGGCCTTTCAAAATCTTCGCTTACCAGAAGTCAACATGGTAGTTGCAGCTCAAGGTTGTTTTCGGGTTTAGGGTTTGGGGTTTAGGGTTTAGGGTTTAGGGTGTGGGTTTTAGGGTTTAGGGTTTGGGGTTTAGGGATTAGGGTTTAGGGTTTAGCCTCATGGTAAATTGATAGAGAAAGCAGTCCAGAAGGCTGAGATAGATGCCCTGTTTCTTTATGCTGTCTGAATGCGGAGCCATGCCCTTCTTGCACTCAAGCAGATCTGTTTCGGAAAGTTCGTGCTGAGCATTACTTGTAGCAGCTGGAGGCGTAACACATGCCCCCTCAACCCAGGCGTGCTGGAAGACAAGCTGCCTGTCCCACCTGTCCCAAGCTCACCAAGAAATGAATGCCCTTCTCTTCCCGGCCCGCAGCATGCGAGCGTGGTCCACGTTTTGTGTGCGATAGCCCGTGGCGTAAGAGAGTACATGCGGGGGATGGGATGGGTAGGGTAGCGCCGGCGTAGCGATGTAGCCCTCTCGGCTACTGAAGCCAGGCAGGGCTTCGCCCAGATGTCAGGGACAATATAATGTCATATAAGACAATATAGCTTAGTATAGTATAATCTAATCTAATGTAGTATAAAATAATTTAATCTAATATAGTATAATATAATACAATACAATATAGTAGAGTAGAATATGGTGTAATGGAATAAGATATAATGAGCAAGATGATGAGCAAGATGAGTGGTTCAGTGGAGTTCAGACGGCCATCGGCCAGGTCATGCCGCGAGCAGCTGTGCTGTCTGCCCCTCAGTTTGTGCCACTCAGAACCCTAAACCCTAAACCCTAGACCCTGAACCCTAAACCCCAAACCCTAAACCCGAAACCCTAGACCCTAAACCCTAAACCCTAAACCCCAAACTCTAAACCCTAAACCCTAAACCTAAACCCGAAACCCTAGACCCTAGACCCTAGACCCTAAACCCTACCGATGCTGGTCCTCGTGTCCGACTTGACAGGCGATGGCCCGGCCACCGGAAGTTGTGTCCTCAGAGGCGTAACATTGGGATGTTCGCCCTATACTAGCAGTCCTTAAGAGGGATTCTAGGGGGGGTACTAGCATCCCTATTGCGGACTTGTTTCTAGGGGGAGCATCCCAAGCGTCATGGATTGTGCTGCAGTGTAGTGCAGTGCTGTGAAGTGCAGGAATCGCGTGTGTTAACTAGTAGATATTCAGGGGCGCCGTCAGGGCTGTGGAGGAAGAGCTTCGGATCTGTTGGGATTTGCGGGGCTCTGCCATCACACCTGGTCCTGTTGCACCACACCGCCAACTTGAACAATAAACCCTAAACCCTAAACCCTAAACCCTAAACCCCAAACCCTAAACCCTAAACCCTAAACCCTAAGCCCGAAACCCGAAACCCTAAACCTGTGGCCAAGGGACGTCAGCCTGGAGGTCCTATCGCTGCAGGAGGAGGTGCAGATCCTGCGGGAGGCGGGTGAGCATTGGAATTCCAATCATGGCTGCCACTCAATAAACCCTAAGCTCTAAACCCTAAACCCTAAACCCTAAACCCTAAACCCTAAACCCTAAACCCTAAACCCTAAACCCTAAACCCTAAACCCTAAACCCTAAACCCTAAACCCTAAACCCTAAACCCTAACCCTAAACCCTAAACCCTAAACCCTAAACCCTAAACCCTAAACCTGTGGGCCAGCTGGGTCCCTGCAGCCAGTATGGGCAAACCGATCTCTCGGCATCATCCCAGGCAGGGCTAACCCTAAACCCTAAACCCTAAACCCTAAACCCTAAACCCTAAACCCTAAACCCTAAACCCTAAACCCTAAATCCTAAACCCTAAACCTAAACCCTAAACCCTAAACCCTAATGAATCAATCATTCCTGAACCTGCTGTGAGCTGGAAGTACAGCCACCTGGAGCTGTCAGACACAAGGAGATGCACTTCATGCACTCTGCACTGTGCACATGCTCGAAATGTTGCACAGCCCGGAGTGCTGACATGTTAGTGTTTGGGCAGCAGGAAATGCAGTTGTTTACGGCGTTGGAGGTCGAACGTCTCGACCTGGTGTAACTTACATCGTCTGGGAGCGGTGGAATGCATGCCGCAATTTACCACGTTTGGAGTTGCCGGATGCCAGGAAATGCTGTACTTGCATTGAATACCAGTTTACTTTCAGGTAATACCCCTTGATCTCTACAGACCACATGTAGTACCATTTGATTCTGTCTTCTATCACTTGCTATCATGAAGACCTCATTGAAATCATTGAGTCTCGTTTAAACTCGTTTAATGTCACTTGACATTGCTCAAAGCCATGTAATATCATGAAGCACCAATGCAGTTTTCAACTCCCTTGCAACACGTTGTAGTACACGCGATGCATTTTCTACAAATAGCATGTGCCATGATGAGGTCATGTGAACTTGCATGGCAGATGGGAACATATTGAGAAGCCTTATGCTGACATGACATGGTTTGTTTGTGCCAAGACCCAGGGCTGGATCGGTAGGACTTGTGCCCGAGCGTCGGCAGCGCTCTTGCCCTGCTGGTCGGCATTGTGGAACCGATGAGTGCTTCTCGCGATCATCTTGCCGATGTTTCGGCGCGCTGTCACACGCGTCCTGTAGTCGACGATGCTCGACGCGAACTCGGAGCCGCTTGGATTCCCGCGTTCCCAGATAAGCCCCGATTCGGCTGATGGCGGCGTCATTGGCCGGAAAACTGCTTAAGTTTCTGTTGCCGAATCAGAATTCTGACTCCTAGCCGAGCGTCTGGAACCACTGCATGCTGTGCACTGCCTGTTTGTAGGAGGCCGATGAAGCTGCTGAGAACATGGAGTGGCTGCGCCATGGTTGCGGGAAGAGAGCTGGCCATGACCTGGCAATTTCCTGCAGTCTTCTGTCGCAGATGCGTGCCGTAGGTAGCAAAATACAAATGCATCATAGGGCCAGTTAGTGCAGCTACCAGTAGCAGCCGTGCATTGCACAGCCCCGTAGTCACAAAGCTAGCAGCTCGCCAGGCTTGCACGTATGGCTGCGAAAACGCTCGAGGAGATCGGGGCTAGCGATTTGACGAACCTCAACTTGATTGACTAGTTGCATTGAGCTTTGACTTACGAGGAACGGGAGCAAAGTGAGAGTTTGGGGGGAGTTCTGCTGCAGAAGCCCTTCTTTGGTTGGATTCCCGATGTTGCGCAGGAGCAGTTTCGCGCGGAGCAAGCCGTGGCAGAGCGCCTCCAGTCAGAGAAGGCCGAGCGGAGCTTTGCCAGAACGGTTGCCGTGCTGTCCGTTAGAGCTTGCCATATAGCTTTTGTGTTCTGCAGGCCCAGCGCTGGCCTGCACCCGATCAGGCATACGGCACGGAGCATATACATGATATTGTAGAGGCTGTTCGATCGGTTTTCTTGTTCGTCGCTGTTGTTTTTGAACCTTATAAACCCTAAACCCCTAAACCCTAAACTCCAAACCCTAAACCCTAAACAATTTTGAGGTTGTGCACTGCACGCGGTTCTCGGGCCTGCAGACAGTATGCAGCCTTGCGTGTATCATAGATCGGCCTTTGTTCAAGCAGGACCTGGACACACTACCCTGAACAACCCTATGACCCTATGATTCACATACAGCCGCGGACCCCTCAATATATGGCCCCAGCCAAGTTGTTTGCAGGTATTCATTCACGTGAGAATTTAACCCTATCTAGGGTTTCCCTAGACCCCCTTTACCCTCCCCCCCACTTGGGCCCCCCCCTAAACCCTAAACCCTAAACCCTAAACCCTAAACCCTAAACCCTAAACCCTAAACCCTAAACCCTAAACCCTAAACCCTAAACCCCCTAGACCGCCATGGAGAAGCCTGAGAAGCCAAAGCGCTGGGCAAGTGCAAAGGGTGCTGCTCCCATCGCTCCCGCCGGTCCCTCACCGATGCCGGCGGGCCTTCGGGAGTTGGAGCCAGGTCGGGCCCAACATGCCAGGGTGTAGGGTTTAGGGTGTTTGGTGTTTGGGGTTTAGGGTTTAGGGTTTGGGGTTTGGGGTTTAGGGTTTAGGGTTTAGGGTTTAGGGTGCGGAGCTGCAATTGGTATTGTAGAAAAGAGTTGGTATTGGAGGCTCAAGGGTCAATGAACCCGATAATCGTTGGCTCAAGCCATGACCAAAGCGGTCGAAGATTTCGTAAAAAGTGTGCCCTTGGTTTGGGGTCTTGCTGTTCGGTTGTTGGTTGTTCCAGGGGTATTAAGGGCTTCTGTTGGGGTTGACTGTTTTGTTCCCTGTCCTCCTTCGGTTGCCCCCCGTAGGTTATGAGCCCAAATTAGGCTTCCTGCGGAATTGGTAAAGATTTTTCGTTTGTTTAACGCCATGGACATGATGCGGCGTCGCTCTGAGCCTGGACTGTCGCCAACGGCCAATGAAGCCGAAGGAAATCGTGGTGATGGGGGTGAAGATCGACAACAAATGGTACAAGCACTGACAGATGGTAGGGAGGTTGCAATGATACAACCAACGCCTCAGGTGGAAAACGAAGTGGTTCCGGTTCAAGCAGCAAATCCTTTCTGGAGCGAGCGGGCTCAAGAAGACATGAGACTTAGGCAGTCAAGGCCGGCAAGTCTTCCCGCGAGCGGAGGGGACAGGAGTGGTGAAGGTACGAGAAGACCGCCTTCGCTGCAAGATCTTTTGGGTCAGGAACCTGCACCTGTTGAGAGACCATCGTCAGGCTTAATGGGACAAATGGAACGAGGTACTATTGGTGGAGTGCAAGCCGACGAAGAACTCATTCCTGATGTTAGTGGTGAAGAGCAATCTGAAGATATGGCGGTGGTGAAGCGTGCGCTGAAAGAGTTGCTTGTGCAGACAAAGGAGCTGGGGAACAGGTTGCATCGGGTGGAGGAAAAAAGCTATACCTCTGCTGCATCTGGGTCAGCTTCAAGGGCACGGAGCTCTGGAGTGGTGGACGCAAACACGGCATATCCTCTAGGAATGACTCCAGAGAAGCAGTACCTGCCAGGACAAGTTTTCTACACGGATGGTATGGGTGGTTTTTGGACTGTGTTGCCTGATGGGACATGGCTGCCTATTGAGGGCTACGACCTGCCAAAGGGTTGTGATCTTCAATCCTTGCCTGGGTCCAGGAAGGGGGATGTTCAAGTGGAGGACGAAAAAGAAGTGCCAATGATGCATGTGGCTGAAGGGAAGAAGCCCTCCAGATTGCCTCCATTGAATTACCCCACGGGAGGTCCTGCAAGTGGTGGATATGCAAGTGGACCACCTGGTTTAACACATGTTCCGATTACTTCCGTGCCATCAGGGGTTGATGGTTCTGTCGCACCTGCGGGGAACCAGCCCGGTTTTGTTTCAGCTCGGGAAACTGCAACGCGAGAGAACTCAGCAGGATCGGGTGGATATACAATGGTGGATGATGTAGGGCGGCAAAGGTGCGAAATGGGGAAATGCCAAAAAGGCAGAGGTAGCTGAAGGGGGAGATGAGACGGCTAATGCGGGATTGGATAAAGGTTCTGCAAGTCCCTCATCACCATCAACACCCAATCAAGTCCTTGCTGAAGCGTTGGAAGTGCTGAAATCTATGAAGCTGTCATCAGCGCAGTCAGCATCGAGCGGGGATCCCAGTGTTCGAATGTTATGTGGATCTGGATTGTTTCAGCAGGAAGGGAGAGTGGCGTTGGTGGATACGGCTGCTACGCATCTTGTGCGGACGCTTTTTCCATGGGAATGTTTACCCGACACTACTGTTATGGTGCAAAGCGCGCTTGGTGGTGTGGCAATGAGGATTACAGAGAAAGGGACGTTGATTAGGGAAGACAATGGGCCCCTGATTATCCCTCTCTGGTTGATTTTGGAGTTTGGGGCGAACCTCACGGTGATCAATGGGATGTGTCACGTGGGTGCAAAATCTTCGCTGGACCAGCTCTTGTGGTTTGAACATGGCTGTTTGGTTATGGATTACAAAACAGCTGAAAAAATGGTTTTGCATGCTGAAAGGCAGCGTGCGTCTTGGTCCCATTCTCAATGGAGGAATGGAAGGGCGGACTGTGGAGTCGGTTCGTCGGATGCCACGTTGTTGCCGAAGCAGGGAGAAGGCCGAGGAGTATGCGTTCTACATGTGGCCAGGGTTTCTGACACCAATGAGTGTTCGGGAATGGGCATGTTGGACTCGGGAGCATCACATCCTCTCAGATCACTTCGTCCTGGAGAACAGCTTCCGCAGCAAAAGGTGTTGGTGTCTTTAGCTGTTGGATCTCGGGAGATGTGTATTACCCCAGGTGGGACCCTGGTAACTCCTGAAATGGTAGATCCACTAGTGCCAATTGGCAAAGCGAGCGCCTTGGTTGGTCTCAGAGTTCAGTGGCGTGGTGGCAAGTGCACAGCCTCACATCCTGTTCTGGGGGAACTTCGCGTTCGTGATCTGAATGGGTGCCCTTGTTTGGAAAAGGAGGTGGCGCTTCAGATCATTGATGAAATGGATTGGTGCTCACCAAAGCAAGCTTTGAAGGTGGCACGTATGGTTCAAGGGTGTCCGAATACGGACAACGAGGTGGCTGTAAAAACGTCGTTGCAAAGCGCAGCGCGGACAGCGTCAGCGAATGAGGAGGAGTTCGTCCAGGCATGCTGGAGATTTCTTCGGTGGTATTATGGGGATATACCAGAAAATATGCTGATGGAGCTGTTGCCACGTGGAGATATTGCGGCGTTGCCTTTCAACCGTCATAAAAGGAGACGGCTGGCACGAGCAAAAAGGGTGGTGGTACACCTATTTTCGGGAAAACAAAAATGGCATTTTCCCAGTCGGGATGTGGAGGTACTGGAGCTGGATTTGACAAAAGGCGGTGACCTACATAATTCGAGCGTCTGGAAGTATCTTCTGCATCTGGCGGCTGAAGGACCACCTGTATTACGCCGACGCTGTGGGCCTGAACGGTTGGGGTTAAAAAGTCTTCCTTGGCCACATCAAGAATTAGCTCAAAAGGATGGTGTTTTACTTCTGAAGATGCTTTTCCTATATGACGTGGCGGTGCATTCAAGGTGTGGAACTGCTGAAGTCATCAATGGGAGTTCTGTCTTTTTTGGCATGGAAAGCCCTGGGGACCCTGAACTCATAGGGAAAGATTTCTCTCAGAACGGCAAAACGGTCTTGAGTGCTGAGGATCTGGTGGATGGTTCTCAGGAAGGGCTCTCAAGTCCTACCTTCTGGAGTTGGCCAGAGGTGAAAAGTTTTTGTGAGCGTTATGGAATGTACGCTGCACACTTTGATCAAGGAGCATTGGGACATGCTCTGGTGAAACCTACGACTTTCCTGGTGTCTGATATGGAACTATGGGAATCGTTGGAACAGGTTCGCGTGGTTGTTCCGTGGTCAGCAACATTCGCTTCTACCCTGGAAGAGCGTATTGGACAATCCTCTATATGGGCGCGATGGGCGTTTGGATTGGTTAAAAGAATACGTCACAGGTTGGCACAATGGTTGCATGAGAGCGATGCTGAACAGGAAGCTGCGGTGTTACAAAAAGAAGAACGAGAAGGGACGTTACGGAGGTTGACGACTGAGGAGCGAGCTTTCCGTGACCATTGCCTAAGGGGGCATATTCCCTTCAGACGTGATTGTCAAATCTGTGTGTCTGCTGCTGGAAAAGAGCGTCGCCATTTGAGGCGAAAGCATGGGGATGCTTACACTTTATCATTGGACTTAGCTGGTCCATACAAGTGTTCAAAGGATGCTCACCAGCAGAAGCCACGACACGCTGTTATTGGTGTGTATCAATTTCCAATGTTGGATCCCAATGTGGGTCGCCCTCCAGAAAAGGAGGAAGATGCGGATGAGGTGGAAGATCAGGTGGCAGATGAAGGTGCTGGTGTCGGAGAATGGTTAGGCGATGCAGTCGCTAACTTCGAGGAGGAAGACTCTGCGCCGGTGGAACCTGCGCCAGTTCTGGAGGCAGAGGTGTTGAAAATCCAAGCTTCTGAAAAATCCTGGAAGGAACTGAAGGACCACTTGACCCAACCTGTCCGTATGATCAACTTCGTTATGGTGGAGCCGATTGTGGATAAACAGCAAACAACTGTTTTGTCGGCAGTTCAAAGAATGATGGTGCGCTTGCAGAGACATGGGTATCCGGTGTTGAGAATCCACTCAGATCGAGCGGGGGAGTTTGTCAATGCACGCTTCCGGTCCTTTTGTGAAACTCGTCTGATATATAGGACCACTGGTGATCCTGGAGTCCCGCAAACAAATGGGCGCGCTGAAGCATGTGTGGGTTTATTCAAACGTGGTGTCAGGTCGCTCTTAAAGGAGGCGCGACTCGGGCCGGCGTACTGGGCACTGGCTGCTCGCCATTGGTCAATGTTACGGTGGCAGAAAGCTGAAAGGGAGTTGGGGTTAAATCCTAAAGCATTGCTTCCCTTTGGTGCTCAGATTCAAGTCAAACGTCGTCCGTGGGAGTTGCTGGGTCCGGATGGAACAAAGAAAGGTCGGCAATGGGTCGATCGTACGCAGCCTGCGCTTCTTTTGGGTCCATGCGATGACCTACCTGGTGGTTATTGGGTGGAAGCTCAAGGGACTGCAAAAGATCCGGATGAACTGGTGTTATTTCCCTGCACTACGATTTTTTCCAATATAAAGGAACCGCCTGAATTGGAGCTGGAAGGGGTGGTAGAAGAACAGGAGCCTTCTCCTCCAGAGCATCGTCTCAAGGGGAAAAAACCGGCGCTTCGGTTTGCGGATGAGGAAGGACCTCCTTTACCTCCGCCTCGAGATCCTCCAGTTCGCCATCGGTTGATGGAGAAAAGCCCGGCCTCTTCACTGCGTGGTCATGTGGGCTCCTTGCGCTTGCTTCGCAAGCGGGGGGAGAGTCCGCCCTTAGAAATTTTTGAGGATGACATGCAGGGTCTGGGGGAGCTGGAAGAAAATGCAGATGTTGAGGACAATGTTCCTGGTGATGAGTATTGGCCGACTTGCTGTTCTCCTCATGAAAATGCTTATTGGGTCTGCAAAAGTGGGACTGCTGAGGATGGAACACAGTTGGAAAAAGAAGAGCAAAAAGCCAAGTCAATGTATGAAAGGTCTATGTATGATTACGTGGACTGTGAGGAGCTTTTGGAAGGGATTGTATACCCAAAGAGGGTGAATCGAAGAGGTGGTATCAACAATTGGTGTACAAGTACGCGAGCTCTGGTGTTGGGCCACTATACTCATGGCGGAGTGTGTGGTATTACAAAGGAGACTCATCGAAGACCATGGCTATGTCGTTATTTGGCATCATTCGTGAGGCACCACAATCCTGAAGCCAAATTTTCTGCTCTTCAAATCTCGTGCAATGCTCCGGTGTCATTGCATAGGGATAGTCACAATGGAAAAAATTGCTGCAATTATGTGTGTGGTTTTGGTGACTATAAAGATGGTCAGCTGTGGGTTGAGGATGAAAAGGTTTTAGAGGAAGGAGCTGAAGTGGTGGAGCAATCTTATGGGAAGAAAGTCCTACCTGGAAAATTGGTGGATATCCACTGGAACTTCATGTCGTTCTTTCCGAGGAAGCTGCATGGCCCTATGCCTTGGAAAGGGAACAGGGTATCCTTGACAGGGTGCACACCTGTTTTTATGGAGCGTTTGAGCTACAGGGATAGGTGCTATCTTCTCCAATGCAAGTTTCCTCTTCCGGAACCACGAGCTGAAGAAGGTGAAAAAAGGAAGTGGTTAAAAATGACGTTGAAAGAGACCTCGCTGGACGACCTTGCAGAGGAAGTCGACTACGCTGTGTTCGAAGCGCATCAATGGGCTCTAGAGGAGCATTTGAGTATTCGACGCCTAATTGCTGAACAGGAATGTTGCATCTTGGACGAGTTCCATGGATCGGCCAATGAGTCGAGTGAAGAAAAAGGATCAGAGACTAGAGAATGGCTGGTTAAAGCAAAAAGGGCTGAGGAACAGCTATCGAAGTTTTTGGCCAAAGCAGCTCAAGTTCAGCAAATGGTACAAGAAAATACCGCGCTTGAGGCAGCGGAGGAGGTTGAGTTCCTGCAAACAAAAACAATTCCTACACAAGAAGCCATGCAAGAGCTGGAAAAGTGGAGGGAATCATTGTCGGACGAGGTGACGTCTTTGGTGAAAGAGTTGGAGGTGGTGGAACCAACAACTCAAGAAAAGCTGGACAAATTGGCGGAAGAGCCTAATGCACCGGTGATTGAGTACGTTCCCAGTCTGGTGGTGTTTACCCGGAAGCAAGGGACAGGGAGGCGACGTGCCCGTATCTGTGCATGTGGAAACTTCATTTCGTCAACGGCAGCTACAGAATATGAAGGGCCGAGGTCACTCAGTCGTCACTCGCTGTACGCTCCAGGTTTAGATTCAACTACATTCAGGTGTCAAGTGAGGCACGCAGCATATATGGTGTGGATCATCGCTGGCTTAGACATTTCCAAAGCTTTTCTGACGGCGCCGATGAATAGGGCGCAAAGAGAAGGGCGTTTGGTGGTGGTGCAGCCCCCAAGGGCGGCGGTGAAATTGGGTCTTTGCACAAAAGAGGAGCGGTGGATTGTGAGGAAGGCCTTGTACGGTTTGGCCGAAAGTCCTGCAGCATGGGTGGAGTGGCGAGACCAACGTCTTCAAGGGATGTCTTGGGTGTCAAAGGATGGACAAGCAATGAGCTTTCAGAGGTCCAATGCAGACCCAAGCCTGTTCCTTATTATGGCACAAGAGAAGTTGGAAGGTGCAAGCAAGTTGGTAGGGACAATGGGTCTTTACGTGGATGATTTTTTGATGGCTGGGACTATGACAGTGCTCCGGGAGGCCTTGGAACAGATTAGGAAGGAGTGGAAAACTTCTGAACCCGAGTTCTGTGGTCCAGGCTGCGGTGATGGATTCCTGAAGTTTTTGGGTGTCCAAATCTGGTATCGAAATGGCAGCTTCTTTCTCAACCAGGAGGACTTTGTGAGAGATTTGCTGAACCGACGAGGGTATCAGATCGATGAAACTGGAAAAGGAAGTAACCTGCCAATGGTGAAAGAAACTCCAGGTGAAGAAGAGGAGGTGGATATTCCTTCCTTGCGAGCGGCGCAAGGTGCCGTAGGGGAGTTCCTCTGGGTGGCAATCAAAACTCGACCTGATTTGGCGTTCTGCACGAGCCAGTTGTCTTTGTGGACATCCCGAAGGCCGCGATTTGTGGTTAAAAAGGCTGAGGAAGTTTTCCGATACCTTGCTGCGACTCCAACGTTAGGCTTGACGTTCGGAGCAATCGCAACATGCGAAAAAGAAAGAAATGAGGTGTTGCGCTATGGACGAGGCGTTAAAGTGGTGGAGTCCTACGTGGATGCCAGCTTTGCAGCAGGTGAAAACGAAAAGAGCCACTCAGGAGCGGTGGTGGTGTGGGGTGACTGTCCAGTAATGTGGGCAACACAAAGACAATCAACGGTGGCTTTAAGTACAGCTGAAGCTGAATCACATGCGTCCATAGAGGGAGCAACGATGATTCAGTCGTGCACCCCTATAATTGCCGCTTTGGTTGGAACAGGTGAAGAATCGCTGCAAAAAGTGCTGTATACAGATTCGGTTTCAACGTGCTCGATCATTCAATATCCTGCTGGAAGCTGGAGGACAAGACACCTGAGAATTCGAGCAGCCGGTGTCAGGTCTCTGGTGGACCGTGGTTATATGGTGATAGCGCATCTTCGCGGTGAGTATATGATCGCTGACCTGTTGACTAAGTTGATGAGTGGACAGGTGTACGCAAAGCAAAAGGCACTTTGGGGTCTCCGACTGTTAGTACAAGGGACTGACTTGAAAAAAGCCTGCAATGGCGGTCATGATGGTGGCTGCATCTCTGCAAGGGATGGCAACTGGTGGCGAAGAAGTGTCAACTGCTGGATTCTTTTGCTCAGAAGAAGGGGTGTGCAAGGTTGCCAACACGTCTGCGGTGATGGTTCTGGCTCAAGGTATTGAAATGGTTGTCAACAATTCAGACCTTGTTGCATAATTGGTGGCAGCAATTATACTCTGGGAACTGGCATGGTGCCTCTTTCGACGGCTGTATAAATGGCTGTGGGTCAAGAAAGCGGTGGTTATTCCTGCGAGTGCCACTTTGTATACAACAGTGGGTGGGAACTGTATGCACGCAAGCAGTGATTGTGATGTTCTGCGATATTCACAGCTCAGAGCTAAGACGCTTTGTAAGCATTGCCTCAAGGATGGCTGGGTGGTGAATGCTGAGTTCCTTGGTGAGGAACGAGCCGCTGGAACGTGAATTTTCCAAGTGCGAGGTGAAGAAATCCTCAAAGGTAAAGGATTCAGCCAATGAGCTGAAGGTTCGTCCTGGAAGACGTTAAACCACAATGTGCATTTCAAGCAGCTGGCTGCTGCCTAAATGGCGGTGTTTGGCCAAAGATCTGCACCTCCAATGTGTCCCAGGAAATCCTAGGACAGGGGGAGTGCGGAGCTGCAATTGGTATTGTAGAAAAGAGTTGGTATTGGAGGCTCAAGGGTCAATGAACCCGATAATCGTTGGCTCAAGCCATGACCAAAGCGGTCGAAGATTTCGTAAAAAGTGTGCCCTTGGTTTGGGGTCTTGCTGTTCGGTTGTTGGTTGTTCCAGGGGTATTAAGGGCTTCTGTTGGGGTTGACTGTTTTGTTCCCTGTCCTCCTTCGGTTGCCCCCCGTATAGGGTTTAGGGCGATGATGGCACAATTAGAGCAGAAGCGACTTTGTACCAAGAACTGCGATTCATTCTCTTCGCTTTCAGGCGCCATGAGAAAGAGCGCACAAGCAAGTCAATGCCATCCAGCAAGGCTACACTCATAAAATACAAGCTAGATCTCTGAGGTCCTTAATTATCAATGGTTATCAATGCGCGGCAAAACGAACCTCCCAAAGTCCACACAGCTCGTCCTCTGTAGTTTTCCTTCCCGCTCGTCACCTTATAGACTTGTAGGCATCTTAAGTAGATAGAATCCCATAGATAGAATAGGAATCTGTTTTTTTTATTCTATCGGCTCGGCCTCCGAGGCATAGCTGGAATCCGCAAAACAGTTGCAGAACGCGCCAAACCATCTTAAGTCTCTTCCCTCCGTCCTTCTGCAATGGACGGTTTTGCCCTCCAACTCCTTGCAACTCCACCTTCATCTTTCACAATCCAAAACCTCTTGGAAAGTCTTTCCAACCGGAGCATTTGTTAGGCATAAAATCGATGATTTTGGGGCTTCAAAACGGAACCGACCCCGGAGAGAGAGAGAGAGAGAGAGTACATTTTTTGGGGCTTGGGCCTGGAAATTGAATCAATAGCCTAAGCCACCCACCCACCCCGGCAGCAGCACACCAGCGCCAGCACGAACCGGCCCAAGGGCAGAAAAACTGACGAGGAGGCCTCGTAAGCCACAAAAAGCTGCATCAAACCAGTTGGGTTCTTAAAGGCACACACTCAAGCAGCCCAGAAAAAGCTCAAGTGTGCCCCCTTTTCGCCTTTTTTCCCCATGGTTCGCATGCGCTCGCTTGCTGTCCTTGCTCTCCTACGGGCGGAAGCCTTGATTGCGGGACCCTCGGCCGTTGTGCAAAAACTCCGAAACGAGAATTGTCAGTTTTTTTTAGAGTGGCATGTACACACGCCCCCCCATTGTCGCCCCCCGAGCCCCCTTCTCAACCATGCTCTATTTACTGCCGCCCCTTTGCTATTTTGCTATTTCTCAGCACAACCCCGAGAAGCACCAGAGATGGAATAGGTATTTAAGGCTTGGTCAAATCCAGGGTCAAGGTGGAAGACCTAGAAATAACATGACCTACGTGTGGTTCTGGTAGCTGTGGGTCCGTAAGTGCGGATCTTCGTTTATCATTAAAGTCACCCTCTCCTCCCCCTCACCGAAAAGGCATCAAAGGCTATGGGGTCGGTAATTCACCCTTCGAGTAGGGTTTAGGGTTTAGGGTTTGGGGTTTAGGGTTTAGGGTTTAGGGTTTAGGCTAGGGTTTAGGGTATGTTCCAAACCTGACCTCCGTTCGCCCTGGGCCCAGGCTCCACGGGACGTGGCCGGGGATCGTTGGGGCTGGCTGCCGCTTACGCAGCAGGTGCTGCCAACGCCTTCCTTCAGCGGTACCATGCGGACCGGTGTGGGTTTTCCTTTGGACCCTAAACCCGAAACCCGAAACCCTAAACCCTAAACCCTAAACCCTAAACCCTAAACCCTAAACCCTAAACCCTAAACCCCTAACCCCTAAACCCAAAGAGCTGTCGTGGTAGCTACCAGGCCGACTCGCAAGGTGGAAGAGGGGCGCAGAAGCTGAGGCTTGCTATAAGGGTAGTTTCCTAAACTAGGGTCCCTTTTGGGTAACTATTACAAGGCGGCACCCTTTAAAAAGGGACCCCAAAAGGGACCCTAACTTAGAGAACTACCCATAAGTTTCGGGCTCGGCAAGTTTGGAGAGAAGAGTCAGGTAAGCGAAGCTTTCGCGCGCAGCAGGGAACGCTCGGCCACTAGGCACTAAAGCGCAACAGCCAGGGATGGGCTACTGGGCCCTAAAAATCCCCATAATCAACCCTCAAAGAAGGGCCTTTTTAGGGGCTATTAAGGGTATAATCAGCCCTCTAAAGGGCCTTATAGGGATAATCAACCCTCAAGCGGGCCTTTTTAGGGGCTTATAGGGATAATCAACCCTCTCAGGCCCTTAGGGGGGCTTATAGGGTATAAATCGCCCTAAGGAGTGCGATGTCAGAGTTGTGAGGATCTTGCGCGGCTTGCTGAGCGAGCCGACTTACCTGCAGAGGCGCGGAGGCCCCCATGGTTTAGGGTTTAGGGTTTCGGGTTTAGGGATCTACACAGATGCTCCGATGCTCGTCACGGGGCTTTGAAGCTGGCACCGTTTAACATCCCCAAAAAACCCAAACCCCCAAAAGCCCTCTGAGCAGGCGCGCTGGTTCGATTCTCACTGCCACCTGGTGACTCGGACCTGTCTTGGACTTCGGACCGGGGTCCGAAAGTTGCCTGAGTTGCAGACGAGCAAAGTGAAGTTTGCAGCCTGCCTTGGGATGGGTGAACAACGGCGCCTGTAGCCAGACATGAGAAACATTGTGACGAACGGAAAGTTCAAAGCCACCTAAACCCTAAACCCTGAACCCGAAACCCTAAACCCTAAACCCTAAACCCTAAACCCTAAATCCTAAATCCTAAACCCTAAATGGGGCCCGAGGAGAGCATCCTGCAGCGGACCTGGCGGGGCGGTGGGAAGCCTCAAGTGGCCAACAACGAGCCGGAGGCCGGGCCCACAACCTCAAAAAGAATCCTCCTAATCGTCATAGTCACAATAACAAGTAATAGTAATTTTAAGGGGCTGCGCCCATGGGCGGGCAGCGCAGGCAGAAGCGCGGGGCGAGCAGTTTCTAAGCATTTTGAGGCCCCTAAACTCCCTTAAAATCTCTAAGCGTTTGAGGCTCCTCAACCCCCTCAAAGTTTCCAAGCATTTTCAGGCCCCTAAACTCCCTTCAAATCTCTAAGCGTTTGAGGCTCCTAGACTCCCTTAAAGTTTCTAAGCACTTTATAAGGCCCCTAAACTCCCTTTTTCCTAGCCCCGGGCTTAGACACGTCGCTTATGCCCGCCCTTTGGGGGGCATCATGCTCCTGATGCGCCCCCGGGGTCCCGCCCCGGGAGCCGCTGATGCTCCTGATGCGCGCCTGGGGGTCCCGGGCTGGACCCGCTGATGCTCATGATGCGCGCCCTCTGGGGGCCTCCGTGGCGACGCAAAAAACCACGCAAAAAAAACCGTTCACCGGCGGCACGCGGGGGTCGGCGGCACTGGCGTCCGGCCTAATTCTGCTTCGCAGAAGGCCAGAGGCCAGCAAGGCTATTCCCGGGACGACCCGGGCTAAAAGGTCCGCATTTGCTCGGTCCTTTGGGGACCTCGCGCTGCTCGATTTAATGGCTACCGCCAGTGCCGCCGACCCCTCAACCTGATGCTCCGCGCAAACCGGACAAGAACAAGGATGGCAGGCCATCTTTCGACGAATTCGCAGAGGCAGGAGGAGAGTGAGCGGTCTACGGTTTAGGGTTTAGGGTTTCGGGTTTAGGGCCTGGTTTAGGGCTTAGGGTTTAGGGCTTAGGGTTGAGCGTTCAGGGTTTCAAGGGCATTAGGAGGGCTTAGTCGGTAGTGTGCTGAGAGGCCATCCGCGACCGGGGCAGGGGGGGGGGTATATGCACTTATATATACCGGGTCCGGTATATGCTGGACCGTGGTGTGCCTACACTTCCGGGTTCGATGAAAGCTCCGGACCGTGGTTTATACATAATTATACAGAACACTAATATACCGGGTCCACACTTCCGGGTTCGGTGAAAGCTCCGGACCGTGGCTTAAGCATATAGACATATACATAACACTTATATACCGGGTCCAGTAGATGCTGGACCGTGGTGTGCATACACTTCCGGGTCTTGTCCACTGGAGCCCCTTTAAAGTCAGTCAAGGGGGGGGGGGGTGGGTGGGGGGGGGGGGGGGGGGGTCTTTAAAGTCAGCATTGCAAAGGGGGGGGGTGGGTGGGGGTGGGGGGGGGGTGGGTGGGGGGGGGGGTGGGGGTGGGTGAGAGCAAGCGGGGGGGTGCTAGCTGGGGTGGGGGGGGGGGGGGGGGTGCGGGGGCAGCAGGGATGGGGGGGTGGGGGTGGCGGAGGGGTGGGGGGGGGGGGGGTGGGGGTGGAGAGCGGAGCAAGCGGAGCATGAGCCTTTAAGTAGTCTTTAAGTCACTATCACTGGGCGGGTCGGGGTGGGGCGGGGGGGGTGGGTGGGGTGGAACGGAGTGGGGGGGGGAGGTGAGCGGAGGGGGGGGGGGGGGGCGGGGCGGGGACGGGGGTGGCGGGGGGGGGGGGGGGGTTGGGGGGGGGGTGGGGGGGGGGTGGGGAGGGAAGGGGGTGGGGGAGCGGAGGGGGCGGAGCAAGCGGGCCCTTCAAAGTCAGTCTTGAAAGTCAGTCATGGGGGGTGGGGGGGGGGGTGGGGGGGGGGGGGGTGGGGTGGGGTGGGGCGCTGGGGTGGGGGGGTGTGGGGGGGGGTGGGGAGCGGAGGGGGCGGAGGAAGAGGGGGCGGGCATGCACTGGAGCCCTTTAAAGTCAGTCTTTAAAGTCAGTCATCTGATCGAGTGGGGAAGGGGTAGGGGAGGAGGATGGAGTGGAATGGTTGGAGGGTGGTTGGTGGTGGGAGGGTTAGGGGCGGGAAGGGCGGGGCACGGACTGGGGCCTTTTAAAATCAGCTTAAGGTGCGGGGTTACGCCGACGCCATGGAGTCTTCACTAGCGCCTCCCCCGCTCAAAGCTGGGGTCGGCGGATAACCATAGTAACAGTAAGAAATATACAATAATCGTAGTAGTAGTAATAGTAAGATGGATGTTTGGGCTTAAAGACCAGACTGAGGGAGATTCAGGGTCTCGAGTGCACCGATTCGAGGGGTGTGCGAACCTCTGGAGGTCACGTTGCCAGAGCTCGTGGCCCTCTGGCCACCGGGCCTTGATGGATGTGTGGCAAACTTCGTGTTCAGGAAGGAAAGCAGCTCGGCGAGACATTGCACAGCCCTTTTCAGGTGCGAGGTCTTGGACACCCGGTTGGGACCTGCCTTGATGAGCTGCTACAAAGGTGTGTCATTTGAGGTGTCATTTGGGCACATTGGTTTCGCTCCTCCATTTGTTAAAGCCGTACCGTCATCGTTGCTATTCGAATTTCACTTCACACTTTTGCTTCTCGCCAGGCAAGCCGGGCTTTACTCCTGAGTGGGAGTGGATAGCACGACACCTGTCCCATGGCCCCATAGCCCAGTCTGGAAAGATTTGGCGGGGGGATGGTCGCATTTGCAGGTGTTTGCTGGTTCAGAGTCATAGGAAGTCTAGGACGCCAGGGCGCTTAGGAGAACAGGAGAACAGGAGAACAGAGGGTTTGGGTCAGGCGAGGGTCTGAGGCAGCCAGGGCGCTCTGCGACGATGTGTCGCCGCACCGTGCATCGCGAGGTCTCACTTCGAGGAAGGCAGCCCCATCAGCAGTAAGCTGCTGAGCTGCAATTGGGGGTTTCCGAAATTAGGGGGTACCTTGCCTGGGGTCCTGATTATCAAGGGATCCTACCATTCGTATTCGGGGGGTCCATATTAGGGGTCCCTTATTCTCGCCCCCAATTAGACTTTCAAGGGATTAAGACTCGAACCCACAGGTTGTACCCCTATAAGAGGTTCCCCTTAATCTACTCCTCATATGGCCCTTGTACTCCCTTAAGGATCTCTAAAAAGCGGTTCCCAAAACCCAAGGGCAACCCTTAGAGACTTCACCTTCGTTCAGCAGTCTTCAAAATGTGGTAGCCACAGAGGGGACGGTGACGGTCAAAGCGATTACTATGGCCTGCGCAAACCCTAAACCCTAAACCCTAAACCCTAAACCCTAAACCCCAAACCCTAAACCCTAAACCCTAAAGCTTTTCCCCCCCTACTTCCCATCCCCCCCTCAAGCCCAACTCAAAATCCCAAGCCCGCACCCTAAGTTCCAAGCCGGACCTCCAAAAGGTTTTTTAACACAGCCCCAAGATTCCTGGAATCTGGGGCCCCCGGTTGAATACCTCTTCATGGCATGGCAAGCCATCCAAAAACCCCCAAGTCCCCCACATGCTTTCTCCAGCCTCCCCGGCGCAGGTTGTGGTTCACCATCGGCCGCCTGGGTTGAATCGGCGCTTTTCTTTTGCTTATGAGGAATGGCAGTCAGTGGCAGCACTCTAGCAAGCTAAGCCTTTGAACAAGCATGAGAAGCTTGTCTTCGCAACTTGCAGCCGTGAACAAGGTGGGCTGCCTTTGGGTTTCCAGTGTGTTCCTGTGACAATGCCTTTTCGTGACAATGCC
This sequence comes from Symbiodinium natans, assembly GCA_905221605.1. Classification (NCBI taxonomy): domain Eukaryota; class Dinophyceae; order Suessiales; family Symbiodiniaceae; genus Symbiodinium; species Symbiodinium natans. The sequence goes on along the minus strand of CAJNDS010002120.1, from coordinate 212,091 downwards.
TATCAGAATTTCGGAGGGTCTCGAGGGACCAACGAGTCAATTTCACAGGCTACGACATAGCCATCCATTCTCGGCCAGCAGTTTGGCGCGCAGCGCATTGGTCGGACTTGCGTATGATGTGGTCATAGGGCTGCTGACAGCCACTTCCAGAGGTGACTTTTAGTTCCCGCAGATCAAAGCACGCAGCAGGTTGGGATGGATGCCACAGGAAAGCCAACACTAGGGTGCCGACTTCGAAACATTCGAGAATATGGACTTGGACTGATCTCCTTGGATATTCACAACACGAGCAGAAGATGAACGTATGCACAGTAATGCGCACATACGCACGTATCAAGCTTCTGCAAACTCAGACATAGACTCGGCACAGACACGTACATTTTGTTGCTCGCAGAGGACTTCATCCGCACAATGCTGCGGGGTGGGACGCGGCTGCCGAGAAGAGTCTCGGATAGCAGGGCTTACCATGAAGATTGCCGCGGCGATTGCCGCGGGATCACCGAGAGAGCGAGAGAGCGAGAGAGGGAGAGAGGGAGAGAGGGAGAGAGGGAGGGAGAGAGGGAGAGAGGGAGAGAGGGAGAGAGGGAACGAGGGAGAGAGGACTCGGAACCAGTTAGCCTGTGCTGCTCGAGTTGTAGCTCGGAGCTCAAGGACCGTTCGCGATTTCGCCGCCCATCCGAAGTGCGTAGGCCTGGGCTTTGGGGTGCACGGGGGTAGGTTTAGGGTTTAGGGTTTAGGGTTTAGGGTTTAGGGTTTAGGGTTTAGGGTTTAGGGTTTAGGGTTTAGGGTTTAGGGTTTAGGGTTTAGGGTTTAGCGTTTAGGGTAAGCTGTGCTTTCCTTGTGACTGGACCTTTTACACACGCTTCCAGACTTCGCATCGTGTTTTTGTTGTGGGCTTCACACTGCATGCTGACCTCCGTGTGCCCAGAACTATGCTGGCCACTGCAACGTCGAATCTGTCCAGCGCCAACAGCAAAACGCTCTGCAGGAAACATGTCGGGCGGATCTTGGTGTCCGTCCAAAAGCAAGGCGTGCACGGCTGCTGCCTTGTGCCCGACCGTTTCAGCTGGCTGAGCAAAGTTGCACCGGACGCTTTCGATCGAAGCGTGGCTGTCGGGGGTGGAAGCAAGTCGAACGCTTGACTTGGAAAGACTAGTTTCGTTTGGAAGGAAAAGAAAGTTCCGTTTGTCCTTCTTGATTGAACATTGGAAAAGCCGACTTGATCTGGAGTTAACTGTTTTCAAAGCCCGCCCCTCAATCAAACTCAGACGCAGGCTCGCGGCGACTCGTTGCAAAACAATTAAATCTGGAATGAGTTTTTCAGCATTAAGTTCCTTTTCCGCTCTTTCAACAGCAGGCATTTTCTCATGCACCTGGAGGTGTTTTCGTTCCGGGATTTTTGTACTTCCTTTGCGACCTGGGCCCCCAGCTGCAAAAAAAGCCCAATCTTCGCTGCTTTCCCAGTGAGTACACAGCCTGATCCATCAGAAGAGTCGCGCGGGCCAGGCCTTGGTGAATGTGGCCTGGACTTCTTCAAGCACGACCCAAGCGAGGCAATTTTATCCAGACCCATTCTTGAGACCTCCTGAACATGTCTTCATGGTGCACGATGTTTTTGTTCAGCCCCTGAGGAGGAAGTCCAGCTGACGGCCTTCCGCGCCCAGGCCAAACTCGCGGTGGAACTGGGCAAGGCCAGCACAGAAGCAGAGGAAGGTGCCGAAAGCAGGAAGAGTGTTGATTCAGTGTTGATCACCCAACCCACAGCCGAGCCCCATTTCGCGTGTTGTTCATGTTTCTTCTGAGTGTGTGAGAAGGGACCTGCCTAAAGTCAGAATGATGCAACATAGCTTCATATGGGTAGTTTCTTCAATTAGGGTCCCTTTGTTGTACCCATTACAAGGCGTCACCCCTTCAAAAAGAGATTCCCAAAACGGGGCCCTAATTTAGGGACCCATATGTCCATGACCTGTCGGGATGCCTTTCCCAGACTTCCAGAGGCCCTCGTCGTGCATGCGCGCCTTGTGACGCGGGAGAATGAGATCCGCTTCTTGAGGGAGCTCAAACAGCCGCCAGCATTCGAGTCTGAGGGGTTGAAGGGTTGAAGGTTGTAGGGATCATGGGAGGGCATTAGCTGTAGGAGTTTACCTGATTGCTAGTATGAGTTCCGTGAACATCGGTGGTGAAGTGATGGTCTCAGCGGTTTTGTTTTGATGTGGCGTATGGGGTCGGAAATCAAAACATGAGTAGTCATCACATGACTGAATCTGCAGATACCCTCAGAGATTCGGATGGAAGTGTTAGACGCGCTGGCTCAGGCTTGTTCCCCAGAATCACCCGATCCACATACACTGCTTTGGAGACTCCTTGGAGCATGCGAAGGCCTGCATTTCCTGAATCTGATGACCTGTTGAAGCAAATTGCTTTGCAAGTGCTGTGCTCGCGGAAGGCATAGGCCGCATGCCAGATGCCCACCAAAGACAGGTACCGCGTAAGCTCGCCTTGCAACTACCTAGGTAGCTGTGCAGTGGGCATACATCTAATGATGCCGAGTCATGACCCAAAAACAAACCAAAGAATCCTCAACAGCTCAAGAGTGCAGCTTGCAGATGGGTTGCTCAACAAGGCGATTGTCTTGCATAGCATTCGTGGGCAAAGCTTGCAAAATGCGGTTTAGGCTGGAAATATCTTGAACATGTAGCAGCAAGTGACATGTCATGTGTACTTGCAGCATGACCCGTTGAATCTGCATCGGGCATACTAAGCACGACGCCATCGATCCTGCACGGTGATCTATCGCAATGGCAGTTGAGTTCATTCGATTCCGCCGCATCGGTGACAACGTGTGGTTCATGGGCTCGGCATATGACGCAGGAAACGCAATCGCTCGTCGCGGCGATGCCCCGACGCGTGCGGAGACAGACATCTACGTCGAGCTGCGCAACGGGACAGACGGACCTCAATTCTTCGCGGCCGTCGGGACTATCGCTGAGAGGGACGGGAGGCATTACAGGATTGATGTTCAGCGCCTGAACCCAATCTATTCCTGGGCCTACCAAGTTGGGAACGAGACTAAGGCACAGGTGAACAGCAACCTGGGCCTTGAGCATTTCGAGCCGCCCTTTGCGAAGCCGGAAATCCACAGTGGCTTGAATGGCAGCATGGGCAATGGCAACAATTGGTGGATCCCAGTTGCAATGGTGCCAGCTAAGAATTTCAAGTCCAAGACAGGCAAGAGCATCTTTGGGGAGCAGGAGGGAAAGCATGATAACCCTGGCACATTGAATCAACGGGGTATCCTCAAGGACAGAAACGGTGGCAGGGATACGTCGCACATCAAAACCATTCAGGACATCTTGGGCAAAGCCGGTAAGAAGGCAGCCAGCGATGAGGGCCGCTTCGATGAGAGCATCATGGCCGAGCTCGCCGCGTACATCGACGCTTCACTTGAAGAAGTGGATGTGTTGCCTGAGGAGGCCAGCAGCCGCAGCATGAGTGCGGCGGCAGCTGTTGCAGCTGCAGCTTAGGAAGCAGTCATTGGCTGCCAAAAAAACCGGTGGGGAAGGAATTACGGGGGGTTGTTGGCAATCAGGAGCCAATTTCACTTAAGGCTAGCTGGCCCCCGCCGTGATGAGGCGCACAACCAGGTCGCTGTTCTTTACATGTTTGCCCCTTGAGCTCTTTTGCAACCGAGCGTCAGCAACCCCACAGCTTCCATTTGTGGGGAATTAGTTCTGGGTCAGCTGAGCTGTGCCCGATTGCGCTCCGCAGGGCGGTCTTTGGTAGGACTCATTTTGCGCGCCAGCCTCAGAAGTAGGACTCCTCTGGTGCTGTTTTTTCCTCGCGCCGCCCTCAGAAGTAGGGAGGCCTTCATGTCCACACGATGTCCAGCTACTGCGGGACATTTTGCGTGTCGATGTGGTATGATCTCCTGCGGACGCATCATGACTTTTGAATCCATGAAAGGAAGCACTCGTAGTCACTTGCCTCCGCCAGAAAAGGTTAGACCCTTTGTTGGTACGCCAAAAATGGTAGAGTGCAGGGCTCTAGGCGTCTAGGATGCTTCACTAGGTATGGAATCATAGGTTCTCCATGGACAAGGACACCCAGACCCCCGGAGCCAACAATGGGAGCACGATTTAGAGAACACGTGGCGTGCCCATGCAGTAGGGTTCCAGTAGGATGGTGTGTTAATGTGGTGGCGCGCCATCTCACCCGACCCCCTGCCGTATACCTTGTGGAGTCCATGGCGAATAGGTGCCTGGAATCGTAATGTTCGGAAGACGTGTTCTGCATGGTTTAGGGTCCTAAATTAAGAGTCCAATTAAAACAATGTAAATACAATTGGCCTTTCCTGCATGGACTATCATACCCTATAACCCCTTAAAAGACCCTTTGTAAGGTTGGTTAGGGGGATTCTAAGGCCTACTAGCCCATGATGGTTGCGGAATCAGGAGCTGATTGTAGGGTCTTGCTCTAAACCCTAAAACCTAAACCTTAAACCCTAAACCCTAGACCCTAGACCCTAAACCCGAAACCCTAAACCCTAAACCCTAAACTGCCGAGAGCGCCGCTGTCAATTTACATGGGCGCTCGAGGCTTCGACCGAGGTCCCCGACCGAGGGTCTCCACAGAACAACGAGGGAGTCCCGGTAGACGGGGCCTGCAGTGCCTGGCTACGCCTCCGACACTAGGGCGTCCGCCTGAATACAATTCGGACCCCAAGCCCCACACCGTTCAGGTCATTTTGGTTTTTTTAGGGGAGTCGGGGTACCTTTCGGGGGGTCTGGGGCCCGATAGGGGACTTTCTGGGACCCTCTCAGCCTTCTGGTGGGACCCGTCTGGGAGCCCTAAAACCTCCCTGGAACCCCACAAAGAGTCTGGAGCCCAGATTAGGGCCTTGAGCCGTGAGACCCCCTGCACCTGGCTGGGACCTGGACCCCCACTATTGAAAACCTCCAAACCCTGAAGCCCCTGCTTCCCCCTACCGTTTTGCTCCCCTACGGCTGCATGAGCCCCGTAATGAAGATGTGGGCTTTTTAGTATTGCAATCGACGGTTTTGGGCACCCCTCCATTTTACTCCGTGAAAGCTCCAAAAAGCCTTCGAGCCACTGACAGGCTCCTAAACCCTAAGCCCTAAGCCCTAAGCCCTAAACCCTAAACCCTAAACCCTAAACCCCAAACCCCAAACCCTAAACCCTAAACCCTAAACCCTAAACCCTAAACCCTAAACCCTAAACCCGAAACCCTAAACCCTAAACCCTAAACCCTAAACCCGAACCTTGGCCCTTGTGGAATCAGGAGCTGATCGACCACTATCCCAGGCTCCGCATCGGTTTCACAGGGGCGATCACCTTCTCCGACCCGCCAGGCAGGGGAAGCCCAGCACAGCCTCGCATGGCACGTGGCCTTAGAGGGTTTAGGGTTTAGGGTTTAGGGTTTAGGGTTTAGGGTTTAGGGTTTAGGGTTTAGGGTTTAGGGTTTAGGGTTAACAACTTTTTGAAAAACTGGCTCTGGAATGCTCTGGAGGCTCCAAGGGCCGCCAGAAAGGCAGGGGCAAGCACAAAGGCAACGAGCTCAAGAAGGGCCAGGACTGAGTGAAGTTGAGGGCTATACATTGGGATGTTCCCCCATATACTAACAGTCCTGATTATGGACTGTAATAGGGGGTAGCTTCCGCTTACTGGCTGTTGGTACAGTCCAGTTGGACCATGTCGGCTGTTGTGGTACCGCTGCGCTCTTCATGCCGAGTGCCTTGTCAATCCTGTTTTTTTGGACCATGCGCTTTGGGCTGAAGTCCAAAGTTGACCTGAATCCAAGAGGAGCACTGTCGTGAGCTGATCCAATGCTTGCCACTAGAACGGCTACTGATCGACCCTCGGCCTGGACTTGCAGGAGGCTTGAGATGCTTTCAGAGGTACAGTGGCGGGCTGTGGAATCAAGCTTCTGTCGTTCATGCCTGGACATGTCAATGTTCTACCTGAGCGCTGAAATTGGTACACGTACGAGCTTCAGACCCCAGCCAAAAGTTGAAAGTCACTACTTCCCCGTCTTCACTCAATGGCCTTGCTGAAATTCATCCGGGATCCTGTCCTTACGAGCGAGCCGGAACATACTCGAAGCCTTTGTCCATAATCGCATGGCAACAGCCTCCTTCAACAGAAGATAGAAGATGAAGATGTCAGAGTTGGAATCTATAAGTCTTTGTTTGACCAAGTGAGGAGACGGACGGCCCTTACATGTGCCCGGAGCCCTTCCGCGGGCAGACAGCCTCCCGTCCGAAGCGCTCGTTCGAGTCCAGAGACTCACGGAGAGGATTCGGTGTTTTTGTTCAGGCGCTTCCCTCCAGATTTCTCCAGCCTCATCCAGTTTTTGCATGAATCCGGTACATTCCATTGGCGCACAATGTGGCAGACACGCCCAGCCCAGGCACATCCGGGCCATGTTCACCGAGTGGCTGAGCCCCGGATGATCACCATGATCAAAATGCCAGTGTCTTCGTAACTGTAATTGTTGTGTGTGTGTGTGTGTGTGTGTGTGTGTGTGTGTGTGTGTGTGTGTGTGTGCAGCGTTCTGGCGCGTTGGGTTGTGGCAGCTGTCACTTGTTCTTGGCGGTGTTTGCAACGCTTGCACTGCTTTCCTTCTTGTTTTCTGAGTTGTTTTGGGTTCTAAGGCCTGAGCTGGTTTTGTCTTTTTGGGCTTCGGTTTCTAAACTCGTGGGGCTCTTGAGCTCGTTGGCTCTTTGGGTTTCCAAGCTCCTTGGGCTCTTTCGTTGGTTCTCAACTGGGTTGAGGGTTTAGGGTGGGGGGGGGGTGGTGTGGTGGTGTGGTGGGGTGTTGGGGTGCTGGGGTGGTGGGGTGGTGGTGGGGTGTTGGAGGGGTGTTGGAGGGGGGCGCGTGCAGGGGGGGCGGGTGGGTGGGTGGGTGATTACGTGCCACTGCTAGAACTTGATTCTTCTCAACTCCACGAGATGAAGCAGCGGTTGCGTCTCGACGTGTATGTAGGGCAACCGGGTCGTGCTGTTGTGGTCAAAGCGCGCGGCGTTACGAATGGCTTGCATAGGCATGGACGAGATTCGTCATAAGAACCGTGTCAACCGCAGCACACGGGCATAAGGAGAGGATCGCCGAGTGGCAGAATGCAACTTGGCCTTGGAATGACTCTCAGCCTCAATTCCCCATGGCCCTAAACCCTAAACCCTAAACCCTAAAACCTAAACCCTAAAACCTAAACCCTAAACCCTAAACCCTAAACCCTGAACCCTGAACCCTGAACCCTGAACCCTAAACCCAACAAATGTTTTCTAATCCCCCAGGCCACCTTTAAGCTTCTTCGAAAAACCATGTGCCCTAAACCTTCAAAGCCCCTCAAGCCCTAAAGCCCCAAGCCGTACAAGGCTGTTAACCAGAATCTAACCTTTAAGCTGTCAGATGCCAAACAAGTAAGCGAAAAGTCACAACTAAGAGCACTACCATCCATAAAGCTGAGAGCTTAGACTCACACAGCATTATGGCGGCGCGAATGATGATGTGAGCGTTTGGGTGATCTGCATTTTGAAGCCGGCACAATGTGCTCTAGGAGCTACGCAGCACTTGGCCAACTGTGGCCCGCACCGTCAGGTAAGCTTGGGCGCGGTGATGGCTGCAACCTGGCAGAGCACGGTGGAGGTGTATGGCCTGACGCGGCTTTGACTCTTCTAGCGCCAGGCGCCCGGACGCGGGCTATCAAGTCTTGGCAGTGCCACACTTACACTTGTCTAACCTGATCAGGATAGGATGGTCGAGCAAGCTTCCTGCACACATCAACTTGTCTGGTTTCCGCAAGACAGATGACAAGACTCCAGGCCGCACGCAACGACTCCTTTCTGAAGCCAAGCGTGACGGCGTTCCAGAGGCGCTGGGGTCTCAGGCTTAGAGTCTCAGGGTTCACTGCCATGATCGTACAAGCTGGCACGATTCCGGACAGCAAAACTTGGCAGATGATGCCCAGTGGGCTGAGAGTACCGGGTCTACGGCAGGTTGCATGGCAGGTTGCGGGGCGCTTGTAGGCTAACTGCGGTAGCGAAACTCTACATATACTCAGCTGCTGGAGGAAATTGCTGCCCAGAAATCCTGCACCGAAGCAGAGGATGTATAGAGGGAGCAAGATGTTCAGTAATGTTTCAGTCTGTGTTAAGCAAACGTGCAGCAGGAGTCTCGGCACGCCACTACGAGAGCAAGGGCAACCCATGGGCAACAGCCTCGTGGCAGAAGCCTCGTGGCCTTGTCCAAAGTTCCAGCCGAGTCTGGGGAGTGCAGCTGGATCCGTCTGCTTCCGGAGGATGGTACTGAGATGTGCTGAGACATATGTTTCGCTGAGCGGGACGACATGAGCTCACGGCTAGAGCTCTTCAGTCACTTCAACCTGTGCCAAAAAAAAGAAGCCACTCTTCTTGTCTTCTTGGAGTTTTCGCGGTAGCTTTTGGAATCTCTGATCTCACACGTTGTGTTGAACGCGCAGGCAGACCCTGAGCTGGAGCTGCGTGAGAAGCTGGCTGTCGCCGAGGCGTGGCTTGCTATCCCCCAGCTTCCCAACCCTGTCCCTGCATCAGCCAATTGCTTGGGTCATCCGGTCGTGGTTTTGTAGAAGATGCTAGGGGCTTCAAAGCATTGTGCTGAGCCTCGTCGTGGATCCCTGCCTTCACTGAAATCTTTCACTCCTTGCCCAACTTCATGAGCTTGTAACCCTAAACCCTAAACGTAAACCCTAAACACTAAACCCTCCACCAGCAGGCTTCGAAGCATCACCAGAGGGGGGACTTGGGTATAGAAGCCGCCCCAGGCTACCCGAAGAGACGACGAGCAACGCTTTCTGCAAGTCAGCGCGGAGGCGACTAATAGTATTGTATCATAATCGCATAAGAATATCAATAATGTTAATAAAATCATTCATACTACCATTATTAAAATATTGCTAAGAGAGAAATGATACTAACAACATTTAATCTTTCTAACATGAATAATACTGAGCTCCCTGACCAGAAGCTGCTCGCGTAGAGGCCGCGGCCGTGCGGGAAGAGCTGGGAAGCTCCAAGCTGGAGATGACGCAGCTCTCGGCTCCTGCGGCCTGTGTTGGTCTCGGTGACAATATCGGTTTCGTAGCTGGAAGTCCCTTTCTCGTGATGTGTCGGTAGCCAGCATCAGAACGGGGTCCCAGCGTTCAACCTGAAGTTCTGCTCCCAATGGCAAGCACGTTGCCAGGAGAAGCTGCAGGCCGCCGAATCGGAGGTGCAGGTCGCCAGGGCTGCCGCCCAGGACAGGGTGCATGACATCATGCGCTCTCTGCGTGCCAGTGTCCTTGCAGGCTCTTACCGGAGATTTCTGAGTGCCAACACCAGCAATGGATCACGAGCGCGATGTAGCCCAGCTTCCTTTGTCTGGGGGGTGCCAGGACAGCAGCTCGGGCGCTAATGAGGCCACCTTGGCGATGGGCTGCCATTGGATGTGACAGTGGATGTGGATGTGTCTGTCCATGCGACTTGAACTTTCACAAGACATGCTTCGGTGCAAAAGCATTGATAAACATAGGACATTATAGGACATAGACCGGAGGCGCGACCTGGCACAACACATCGGGAACACGGTAGCGCGACCGCAGGCCACGCTGGAGCTTGAGCGTCTTCGCACAGCCCTCGCTGCGGAGGAGGCGGCGGGCAGAGAAGTCGGATGGAGTGTGTTCCATGCTTTGGTTCCTAGGTGGCGCACCGCGCCAGCTCACAGCACCAGGAAGAGCTCATTACCGAGGCTCGCGTGGCAGTAAAGGAGTCATTAAACTCTGTGGATTCGTGGCTCGTGACTCGTGGCTCACCTGCAACGCGAGACCCAAGACAACATCAGGCCCGCGAAGCCCAGGAGGAGCTGCGCACCAGCAAAGGCGACATGACAGAGCTGTCGGTGCCTGGGCTGCACTTCTCGCCACTCCTAGAGCATGGGCGCGCTTGCTAGAAGGAAATGCAGACTGATGCCAGGAACGCCTGAGAGCTGCCGAGGCATCAGCGCATGCCGCGGAGGCAGGAAGCAAGGGTGCTTGTCCATTGTACCAGAGGTTTCGAGGTGACTTGTTCACGGTTCTCGCGAGCGAACATAGTGGTATCATTGGGGTCTGCAGATGGCCAAGCGGCAAAACGGAAGCTGGATCTCATCAGCGTTTCCGCTTCACCAGGAGAAGTTGCAGGCCGTCGAATCGGAGTTGCGGGTAGCCAGGGCTGCCGTCCAGGACACGCTGCATGACATCATGTGCCATCCGTGTGCCAGTGTCCTTGCAGGTTCTTATCGGTTTCTGAGTGCAAACAGCAGCAATCGATCACGGAGGCGGTGTAGCTTCCTTTGCCTGGCCAGGACACCAGCTCGGGCGCCAACGAGGCTACTTCCGACTCGCTGGACTTGGCGATGGGTTGCCATTGGATGTAACAGTGGATGTGTCTGTTCATGTGACTTCGGAGCAAAAAAGCATTGATAAACATAGGAATCATGGGACATAATAGGACATCGCGGGACATAGGCCGGAGGCGCGACCTGGCACAACACATCGGGAACACGGTAGCGCGACCGCAGGCCACGCTGGAGCTTGAGCGTCTTCGCACAGCCCTCGCTGCGGAGGAGGCGGCGGGCAGAGAAGTCGGATGGAGTGTGTTCCATGCTTTGGTTCCTAGGTGGCGCACCGCGCCAGCTCACAGCACCAGGAAGAGCTCATTACCGAGGCTCGCGTGGCAGTAAAGGAGTCATTAAACTCTGTGGATTCGTGGCTCGTGACTCGTGGCTCACCTGCAACGCGAGACCCAAGAGCCAACATCAGGCCCGCGAAGCCCAGGAGGAGCTGCGCACCAGCAAAGGCGACATGACAGAGCTGTCGGTGCCTGGGCTGCACTTCTCGCCACTCCTAGAGCATGGGCGCGCTTGCTAGAAGGAAATGCAGACTGATGCCAGGAACGCCTGAGAGCTGCCGAGGCATCAGCGCATGCCGCGGAGGCAGGAAGCAAGGGTGCTTGTCCATTGTACCAGAGGTTTCGAGGTGACTTGTTCACGGTTCTCGCGAGCGAACGTAGTGGTATCATTGGGGTCTGCAGATGGCCAAGCGGCAAAACGGAAGCTGGATCTCATCAGCGTTTCCGCTTCACCAGGAGAAGTTGCAGGCCGTCGAATCGGAGCTGCGGGTAGCCAGGGCTGCCGTCCAGGACACGCTGCATGACATCATGTGCCATCCGTGTGCCAGTGTCCTTGCAGGTTCTTATCGGTTTCTGAGTGCAAACAGCAGCAATCGATCACGGAGGCGGTGTAGCTTCCTTTGCCTGGCCAGGACACCAGCTCGGGCGCCAACGAGGCTACTTCCGACACGCTGGACTTGGCGATGGGTTGCCATTGGATGTGACAGTGGATGTGTCTGTTCATGTGACTTCGGAGCAGAAAAGCATTGATAAACATAGGAAACATGGGACATCATAGGACGTCGAGGGACATAGGCCGGAGGCGCGACCTGGCACAACACATCGGGAACACGGTAGCGCGACCGCAGGCCACGCTGGAGCTTGAGCGTCTTCGCACAGCCCTCGCTGCGGAGGAGGCGGCGGGCAGAGAAGTCGGATGGAGTGTGTTCCATGCTTTGGTTCCTAGGTGGCGCACCGCGCCAGCTCACAGCACCAGGAAGAGCTCATTGCCGAGGCTCGCGTGGCACTCTGTGGTTTCGTGGCTCATGACTCGTGGCTCACCTGCAACGCGAGACCCAAGAGCCAACATCAGGCCCGCGAAGCCCAGGAGGAGCTGTGCACCAGCAAAGGCGACATGACAGAGCTGTCGGTGCCTGGGCTGCACGTGGTCGCCACTCCTAGAGTATGGGCTTTTGCTGGTGGTCGTCAGCTGGCGCTTAGAAGGAAATGCAGACTGATGCCAGGAACGCCTGAGAGCTGCCGAGGCATCAGCGCATGCCGCGGAGGCAGGAAGCAAGGGTACTTGTGCCAGAGGTTTCGAGCGACTTGTTCAGCGTTCTCGCGCACGAACGTAGTGTTATCATTGGAATATGCAGATGGCCAAGCGGCAAAACAAAAACTTCCGGATCTCATCGCAATTTCCGCTTCACGAGGAGAAGTTGCAGGCCGTCGAATCGGAGCTGCGGGTAGCCAGGGCTGCCGCCCAGGACACGCTGCATGACATCATGTGCCCTCGGTGTGCCAGTGTCCTTGCAGGTTCTTACCGGAGGTTTCTGAGTAGCAGCAATCGATCACCAACGCGGTGTAGCCCAGCTTCCTTTGCCTGGGGGTGCCAGGACAGCAGCTCGGGCGCCAATGAGGCCACCTTGGCGATGGGATGCCATTGGATGTGACAGTGGATGTGTCTGTTCATGCGACTTGAACATTTGAACGTCCATGAGGCATGCTTCGGTGCAAAAGCATTGATAAACATAGGACATCATAGAACATAGGCCGGAGGCGCGACCTGGCACAACACATCGGGAACACGGTGGCGCGACCGCAGGCCGCGCTGGAGCTTGAGCGTCTTCGCACCGCGCTCGCTGCGGAGGAGGCGGGGGGCAGAGAAGTCGGATGCAGTGGGTTCCATGCTTTGGTTCCTAGGTGGCGCACCGCGCCAGCTCACAGCACCAGGAAGAGCTCATTGCCGAGGCTCGTGTGGCACTCTGTGGATTCGTGGCTCATGACTCGTGGCTCACCTGCAACGCGAGACCCAAGAGCCAACATCAGGCCCGCGAAGCCCAGGAGGAGCTGCGCACCAGCAAAGGCGACATGACAGAGCTGTCGGTGCCTGGGCTGCACGTGGTCGCCACTCCTAGAGTATGGGCTTTTGCTGGTGGTCGTCAGCTGGCGCTTAGAAGGAAATGCAGACTGATGCCAGGAACGCCTGAGAGCTGCCGAGGCATCAGCGCATGCCGCGGAGGCAGGAAGCAAGGGTACTTGTGACAGAGGTTTCGAGCGACTTGTTCAGCGTTCTCGCGAGCGAACGTAGTGTTATCATTGGAATATGCAGATGGCCAAGCGGCAAAACAAAAACTTCCGGATCTGATCGCAATTTCCGCTTCAGCAGGAGAAGCGGCGGGCCGTCGAACAGCACCAACACAAGATGACACCAGCCCAAAGCAGACATCTCAAGAACGGCAGCAGCTCTCAGCATGTGATGCATTGTGGACATACATGTAGCTATGACTCTATGACGATGACATGACGAAAAAGCATGGGACATTAAAAGTGAGGAGGCCAAGGCAGTTTCAGCTCGAGCGGAGGGTCTCGATCCACCATCTTGTCCACGACATCATAGTCTCTTAACTGTGACATGAAGGCTCCACTGTCGGGGGTTGCAAGTTGACCGCGTACGACATACGGTTGTCACCTGAGCAGCTGAGTGTTGGACTCGCAGTTGCGCCACGAGGAAAGCCGGAGCTTTGGCGAAAGCGCCGAGGCCAGGTGAAGGGGGTGGGAGCTGACACAGAGAGGTTCAGGGGCGTCAGCAGTCAAGCTCGGCTTCGAAACGAGACCGATCATGAAATCCTCCCGGACCTAACGTAGACTTTGGACTCACCGAGTAGGACCCATTGCAAGAACATGGGTCCGCTTGTACTAACGGTCCTTAATAGGGATTATAGTGCCCCCTATGATAATCCCAATGAAGGACTGGTCGTATCAGGGGGGAAACATCCCAAAACCTGGGTGCTAGCTGCGAAGAGAGCCGGCCCAGGCGGGGGTGCCGCACGTAGCGCGGATGTCTCTAGAACCCCCAGAAAAGGGAAGGGTGCCACCCTAAACCCTAAACCCTAAACCCTAAACCCTAAACCCTAAACCCTAAACCCTAAACCCTAAACCCTAAACCCTAAACCCTAAACCCTAAACCCTAAACCCTAAACCCTAAACCCTAAACCCTAAACCCTAAACCCTCGAAAGTGTCGCGCGAGGACAGTGCCGAGCTGCGAGCATCAGAGGCTGCAGACCTGGAGGCCATCCGAGGGCCCCCAAAAAGATGCAAAAGGGGGTTAAATGAGCTTGTGTTGTGGGCTTAGTCAAGTTTATGGTTCAAGTTGTACGTTCGTAAGTTGAGCGGCGTTTTTTGACTTTTTTAAACATCTGCTGCGCAATAGCGCTTGCAGAAGCTGGGTAGGCTCCTTCGAGCTGGTACGGTATCTAACATGCTGTCAATTGCTGGATGTTTGGCAGAACCCTAAACCCGAAACCCGAAGCCCTAAACCCGAAACCCGAAACCCTAAACCCTAAACCCTGAACCCTGAACCCTGAACCCTAAAGACGTTTGCGGCGCAGTCCGGCGCATCCCCCAAGTCGCGTCCTCCACCACAAGACACTCAGTGGTTGAGGACGCGACTTGGGGGATGCGCCGGACTGCGCCGCAAACGTCTTTAGGGTTTAGGGTTTCGGGTTTAGGGTTTAGGGTTTAGAGTGAGCATCCCTGAGAAGTGCTGATGCGTCTTATCTCGGGTGCCTCGATCAATTGGCGTAATGCAGAGGCCTTGCACGTCGCGCTCACTGAAGAAGTGCTGAATTTGAATGCTGGGCCACTCTGATCATCAAAAGCACTTAGTTTTCACAACCCTAAATGTTCCGCTGGACATTCAGAGCGTTTTTCGGAATTTCAAACGAGATCAGTGTATGAGACTGCAAAAGTACGGAACGGTCGTGGGAAAATCATACATCGTCGCGCGGGAAAGCTCCTGATTTTCGGGATGAACCCAAAGAACCCTAAACTATAAGAACTCTAAACCCTAAACCCCAAACCCTGAACCCTAAACCCTAAACCCTAGACCCCCAAACCCTAAGAACCCTAAACCCAACAAGTTCCTTGCCAGGATCGGCTGCTGGCGGTCGAATCAGCGCTGCAGATTGCCACCGGCGTGGCTGCGCAGGCAATTGTGTCGCTGCCGGGACAGGCACTTCTCAACGGCTAACTATATCTCCCTTAATAATTATGTTTTTAATTTTGTATATATATATATATAACCCAAGAGTGTATTAAACATGTTTCATTTTTATTGAGGTTCTAAGGGGAGTATGGTTAAAACTTAAACCCTGTAAAAATGGAGTGGGTCATCTTGCTTCGCCCCACTCCCGTCTACCAGCATCTTTCCCAAGGCCTTTTCCTAGATGATCGCTGCATCTGAGAGTCTAAACCTTTTGTGTGGTAGAGGTTGTCGCATTCCAGTCCGTCTACTCCTGACTTAAGTTTTCACCAAGACCCACCTCCGGAAGCCGTTAGTGTTTAGGGTTTAGGGTTTAGGGTTCAGGGTTCAGGGTATTCCAAAGGCACGCTAGTAGAAGCGTCCAAAGGCCGAACGCCCTCTTGAAGTCAATCAGGCCCACTCAGTGGCCGCAATCCTCAAGCAAACAAAAACCATCAAAAACCCCAAAAGGTTTAGGGTTTAGGGTTTAGGGTTTGTGTTTTGGGTTTAGGGGGATACCCTGTATGTCACGGCAACCCCGTTTGCCTCTAGGACTCTGGGACCCCTGCGTTTTGCTCATGGGATCCTTGCGCATGCCAACTGAGCCGAACATTCTCTCGGCCATACTCAAAGGATTGGCATATGTTGACATCGGTCTCACCTGTACATATCCCTCTACATCTACCCTTTAAGGGATTCTATAGGGTACCTCATTCCCTCAATTCCCTACGAGCCAACAGTAAGCCAGCGTCTTGAGCGCTTTCGATGCTGAGCAGGAAGAGGAGCGGCGGACCTCCGCCGAGGCCCGGGCATCCTAGGGCTCTTAAGGCTCGGAATGATCCGAGGGCGGATTTTTTTGTTTCTGGTTTCCATGAACTTCGGCTGCGTGGAGTCAAAGTCTAGTGCTGGCTACTAGAGCCGGGTACTCTTCAGAACGTTCTAAGCACGGCGTTCGTCTGTGTACCGGTGCTACTTTCTCATTCATTGACAATCATTCGGGCTGGTGGAATGCACTGCCCGAAGATCCAGTAAGGCTCTGGATGGGCATTAGGGGGGTTTCGCAGGAATCCGATTCTACAGTGGCTATCCCTGGGCCAAGTTTGGAACAAGAGCAACAACCCCATGAGGTCAGCCCCGCAGGGGCTTGATGCTCTGAACCGCAGGCTGCCCCCTGGTTGAAGACATCAACTCAGTTGGGCACAAGACAATTTTTTTTTTTTATCAAGAACGCTGGCCTACAAAGGCACGAGTGACTGAGGCACTGTGCCTATCCATACAGCTATAGGCTCAAACGATAGTTGAAGCCTTTTGCCAGCCATTTGCCACCTCCCACGTGGCGAGTGTATGTGAGACCTCTCTGGCCCGTCCGACAAGACGCAAGAGGAGCTTCTGCATGAGAAGAAGAGGACTACACACGAAAGCTTGACCAGCTGGCAACTGAAGGCCTGATTCCATGGAGTACTCAAGACGAGCACGAGCCAAGCCAGGGGAAATAACTGGGCCAACCTGACCAACCTAACCAACCTGGCCAAGCTGGCTGGCAGAAGAGGAGAATAAATAGCGGGAGAACGCAATGGTAGGGTCCAAAGATGTACGAGCGCATCACTTAAGCACAATATTGAAAAAATTGTGGACTGCCCTTCTCCAGGGGTACTCTGCTGCGCAGCAGCTAAGTGGTTGTGGTCTGCGTTTCCTGCTGGGACGCGACCGCTGATGTGCGCTCTCCTTGTGGCAGCTTAGGGAAAGGCCTCGGACTGCCATGTGCAATCATGTGCATGCAGGTGAAGTTGCGCGAAGCACTTGCCATCGTCGAGGCCTGTCGACTCTGTGACCAGTTTGGCCCTGTCATCTCAAATCACCACTGTTGAGGCGACGAAGGCTGCCAGGGAGTCCGGTGAAAAGCACC
Organism: Symbiodinium natans; assembly: GCA_905221605.1. Lineage (NCBI taxonomy): Eukaryota > Dinophyceae > Suessiales > Symbiodiniaceae > Symbiodinium > Symbiodinium natans. The sequence continues at coordinate 195,262 of CAJNDS010002120.1, read as the reverse complement.
AGGAGCAGTTGGCATCAGAGCTCCAGGGCTCCAAGCTGGAACTGGCCGAGTTGTCGGTGTGCTTGCCATGTTTCTGCATGGAGCCGCTTGTGGGACGTCTCGTCAGATGAGCGCAAGATTGTGCGCCAGGCTTCCCTTCAAGACGCCGAGTCTGCCCGGCAATCAGGTCCGGAGCACTCAGTGCGGGCCTTGGCAAGATCTGGAAGCAGCCGTGCGACATTTGTATAATGTGCAAAACGGAGTCAAGCTTGTTCCGCCCCCCCCCCCCCCCCCGCCCTAGTGTACAAAACGGAGTCAAGCTCCCATGGCTGCATGCTCAAGCCTACCACCAGACCCCTATGCGCAGGCTGAGCTTGAACGACTGCGTGAAGAGCTTGTGAGTGCAAAGGCACGGAGCACTTCACGAAGCCAGAAGCGTCTTGCATTTTCCCGATTTCTGACGACTTGCAGGCTGCCAGGGAGTCCGGTGAAAAGCACCAGGAGCAGTTGGCAACAGAGCTCCAGGGCTCCAAGCAGGAACTGGCCGAGTTGTCGGCGTGCTTGGCATGTTTTCGCATGGAGCCGCTCGTGTGACGTCTTGTCAGATGAGGACAGATTGTGCGCCAGGCTTCCCTTCAAGACGCCGAGTCTGCCCGGCAATCAGGTCCGGAGCACTCAGTGCGGGCCTTGGCAAGAAATGGAAGCAGCCGTGCGACGTTTGTATATAGTGTGCAGAAACGGAGTCAAGCTTGTGTTCCGCCCCCCCCTCCCCCCCCCTCCCCCCAAACCAGGACCCATGGCCCTTCCCCCTGAGGCACACCTCAGTGAGTTGGACAGGCTTGATGCGCAAGACGTGCAGGTGGGCCACAAGTGGCCTACATGCTCAAGCTTACCACCAGACCCCTATGCGCAGGCTGAGCTTGAACGACTGCGTGAAGAGCTTGTGAGTGCAAAGGCACGGAGCACTCCACGAAGCCAGAAGCGTCTTGCATTTTCCCGATTTCTGACGACTTGCAGGCTGCCAGGGAGCCCGGTGAAAAGCACCAGGAGCAGTTGGCAACAGAGCTCCAGGGCTCCAAGCGGGAACTGGCCGAGTTGTCGGTGTGCTTGACATGTTTTCGCATGGAACCGCTCGTGTGACGTCTTGTCAGATGAGGACAGATTGTGCGCCAGGCTTCCCTTCAAGACGCCGAGTCTGCCCGGCAATCAGGTCCGGAGCACTCAGTGCGGGCCTTGGCAAGAACTGGAAGCAGCCGTGCGACGTTTGTAGAGTGTGCAAAACGGAGTCAAGCTTGTTCCCCCCCCCCGCCTCCCCACCCATGGCCCTTCCCCCTGAGGCACACCTCAGTGAGTTGGACAGGCTTGATGCGCAAGACGTGCAGGTGGGCCGCACGTGTCCTACATGCTCAAGCTTACCACCAGACCCCTATGCGCAGGCTGAGCTTGAACGACTGCGTGAAGAGCTTGTGAGTGCAAAGGCACGGAGCACTCCACGAAGCCAGAAGCGTCTTGCATTTTCCCGATTTCTGACGACTTGCAGGCTGCCAGGGAGTCCGGTGAAAAGCACCAGGAGCAGTTGGCAACAGAGCTCCAGGGCTCCAAGCGGGAACTGGCCGAGTTGTCGGTGTGCTTGACATGTTTTCGCATGGAGCCGCTCGTGTGACGTCTTGTCAGATGAGGACAAGATTGTGCGCCAGGCTTCCCTTCAAGACGCCGAGTCTGCCCGGCAATCAGTCTCGGAGCGTGCCGTGGGGGGCCTTGGAGGAATGCTGCCGGTTCAATCGATGGGTTCTCTTCGGCTCAAAGCCCCGGATCTCCTCCGTCACCGGGTTTCCGCCGCCCAGGCCCACGAGTCCCATGTGGCCCATGAGGCCTCTGTCCAGGTCCGGGGGGAGGGGGGGGGGCTCTGGTGGTGGCTCGGTGACTCATCTGACTCATCTTTGAGTCGGCTTGAACGCGCGTTTAGCATGGCAGAGTTGTATGGTTGAATCAGGGTTGAATGATGAGTGCGTTTGAAATCCAAGTCTCTTGAGCCCTGAGGCCTTCTGCATGTCCAGTGCCATGAGGTGTCACAAGTTCGTGGGGTTTAGGGTTTAGGGTTTAGGGTTTAGGGTTGTTGAGGTGAGATCTTGTGAGCCCTTGCAACGCCTTGTAACAAAGCCAATCTAAACGTCCCAGGCCGAGCCGCTCTGAACCTTTCCCAAAGAGCCCAATACCCCTATTAATTAAGGATCATATTCCTTAAATCATAATAAGTATCCCTTTATAATTCCGTAATTAGGGAATACTCCTTAAATCATAATAAGGATCCCTTAATAGTTCCTTAATTCAGGGGTATTGGGCTCTCTGGGTTGCGGCGCCTTGTACCTTGGCTGAGCCTTGGAGGCAGCTCGGGACTTGGCGAGCTCTAAGTCGGAGCTGGCCGAGCTCACCGTCCTCGCCGCCATGTTTTGTCAGGGTTTTCTTTGTGTGCTTTGAAGGCTAGGACCAGCTTAGGGTCGGTCAGACTTCATGTCACATGTTTTTGCTTCAGACTTTGGCACAAGGACCATTGTCCTCTTAAGCCCAATCCTTCGATATTCCAATGAATCGCACATGGCGGTAGCACTGAAAGTGTCGCCAGGAGCGCTATGAAGACGTGGAGTATGCTTTGCAGATTGCAAGCGAGGCAGCAGCTGAGGACCTCCTGCGGTACACGGGGAAGCGCCCGACACAAGACTGATGCAGAGAGATTGAATCACAAGGAATATGGGTCACGTCAGGTTAAGTTTATCTGCAACTTCAACTCACCTGCCCTATTCTGCCATTACTTTCGCCCGAAGACACCGAGACGCTCTTCGAACGCGTCTAGCACGTCTAAAGCCCCTAAGCTCGGACTCGATGACCATCCGCGTAAGAGCAGAGAGGACTGCGGTACAGATGGACCCACGGGGGTTCGTGAGGCAAGGGGGGTGCTTTTGGTTTGCCGCCTTCGAAGCTGAACCCGCAAGTGTCAACCAAGTCTCGGTTAAGAGCCATGTGCGTGAGAGTACACATCACCAGAGCTTACACGTAGTCGCCAGCCCCCCCCCAAACGGGTTTAGGGTTTTGGGGTGTAGGGTTTAGGGTTTAGGTTTTAGGGTTTAGGGGGACTCGCAGTCCACAGCATAGCCGTTCGGTTGCCTTGTCGAGCCATAAGAAAGGCCCGCCGTCTTCGGGCAGAGTGTCGGGCGCTGCAGGCACCTAACAGCCCAGATCAGGTGATTCAGGTTGCGGCCAAAACTCTTAGGGTTTGGGGTTTAGGGTTTGGGGTTTAGGGTTTAGGGACGGAACTTCTATTGGAGTGAGTTTTTATGTGGATCAGGTGGCTCGCTGGCATTTTTCGATTTTTTTTGGGGGGCTCCATGGATCTTGTAAGGTTCAGTTAAGGAGCTGGTCTCGAAGTTTTCTACCCGTGTCAGCTGCTATTGTTTCTATTTTGCGCATTGCTGTGGCATGCCAATTGTGCCCTCAAGCTGCTGAACAATTTCGCGAGCGGGGAGTGGATGCACTCACAAGGCGATGCCTCAACCCAGGTTTTAGGGTTTAGGGTTTAGGGTTTGGGGTTTAGGATTTAGGGTTTAGGGCCTTGTTCTTGTTCTCACAGCCTCATGCCGGGCGATCTCACGCGCTGTCAGGCGGAGCTGGTGCAGGAGAAGGCGCGCGAAGGCGCACGGGGCTGTCGGGGCACGAGGAGGAATCCCAAAAATTTAGGGTTTAGGGTTTAGGGTTTAAATCAAAGGCTCCACCACAGTCTTTTTGAAAATAGTTCTTGCTTTATCATGTGCCAGGAGGCCCTGGCAGTACCCGGATGACTGCGGACTTTGGCGAAGGAATGCCTTTCAAGGCAGGACTGCGTTCTACTGTCGCTGCTGGAAAGGTACACTGTTCCCATCCGGAGTTTTCCGCGCAACAGATGCATGTTGATTGCTGCAGTTTCGCAGTAGGCTCGGTATCTAAGGCGATCAGCGGCCATTTGTGTGTTTCCATATGTTATGCCATCCGAGATGTATGAGTTTCTTCCGCACTTTGCCGTCTCGCGCTGGCAAATGTCTTGGGATCGAGGCGCAGATCACTCTTCGTGACTCACAAACCCTAAACCCTAAACCCTAAACCCTAAACCCTAAACCCTAAACCCTAAACAGTTTCTTCAGCACGAAGATGTTTCACACCTCTCCCACTCTACTGTGCCTGAGCTGAGCTCGCTAGCCCATGAGCCCCAGGCCCTTGCCCTAAACCCTAAACCCTAAACCCTAAACCCTAAACCCTAAACCCTAAACCCGAAACCCGAAACCCTAAACCCTAAACCCTAAACCCTAGACCCGAAACCCGAAACCATGAGCCCCAGGCCCTTGCCCACAGTCCATGGCCGGCCGAGATGTCCATCCAGGAGGAACCGGAGGATCGGGTGCGCTGTGGTCGCTCCTTTAGGGTTTTGGGTTTAGGGTTTAGGGTTTAGGGTTGTGTGAATTTCACCTCCTCGTATAGTAAACATATAATTAGCCTGAGCACTAGAATGTCACGGTTCGAAGGCGCCTTGAGCTATTGGCGATTGGTTTGGCAAGCGTTTAGGGTTTAGGGTTTGGGGTTTAGGGTTTAGGGTTTAGGGATCTCTGACCCTTTGTATCCCCAGACCAGGCCACGAAAGACGATGCCTTCTTCAGCCCATCCGAGGGCGGAGTGCCGCCGAGGGCTTGAGGGGATCTGAGTTGCAATCAGGTCAATGAGGGTTGGTTTTGCTTGAGCAATCACGGGGTTTGTATGCTCTGAATTTCAGAACCAGTGATCTCACGAAAGGCTTCCGCGATCTCCGCGCAATCCGGCACTGAACAGAATGCAACTTTTCCAGCAATCCTGAAGCACAACAGTTCAACAATGCACCTCTCCACCTGCACTGCATTGCACTGCATTTTAGCGTTCCTTCGGTTGATCTGCCACTGAAGCGGGCAAGCTGGGAAACTCTCCATGTTTTGATGCAGATTTGTTATAATATGTGGCCCCGTGTTCAATCATGTGGAAGGTCACAAGGCGGTTACCTCCAAGCTTTCAAGCATGTCCACAGGCTTTCGGACGGCTTCTGCTTAGGGAGGTGCTTCGCCGCCCGAGGTCTCTGCACGAAAGCCGTGACCGCGCCGTGTCCTTCGCCCCACCCACGCGGGCGCGGCGCTCGGCCAGTTCTCCAATGTTTCTTGGGATTTCTTGGGCTTCTTGCGGGTAGTGCGGGTATCCGACCTATGTGAACGGTGGGTTTAAAATTGCAAAAAAGGCCACATTGTGTACTACAGAATTAAACCCGCGCCTCGAAATCCTGAGTGGCCAGCGTGCCCATCAAAAGGTCAATGTTGCCAGTCAGCATCTTCTGTAAAGCTTGAAAGACGGGATGCTCGCAACAGAAACGCCCAAGCATGTCCTCCATTTAGTTGGACAGCATTTGTGGGCAAGGAAATCCTTACAACACCGAACTTGTGTATTGGAAGATGCTTTCTATTCTTTCTGACAAGTGAGTTTTTGTGTGGTGCGCAATCACAATTCCAGATCGAAGACTGACGATTTAGGGAGGATTCTTCACCCTTGCAGAGTGTTCGTACGCTAACAAAGTCAGCGCCAAGGTTTCCAGTACATAGCAGAGGTATGAGGTGGTCCCATGTGGTCCCCAAAAAGGCGGGTGAGTGCTAACTAGATGCTACAGTACAAAATCCCAAAGCTGCTGCGCTGTCTGCAGAAAACATGGCTCAAGAACATGGACTAATTCCCCAAACTGTGACATTGAGGTGTTCCAACGTGCAAGGTAAGAGGGGCTAGATCGCGTGCCCGCGCAGCGCAGGCGGCTCGCAGCATGCGATTTTCTCGAGGCCTGCTCGTCTTTTGGACGAACACAGCGCACTTCCCTAGACGCGGGTGTGGCCACGCTCGCCGTCCTCGAAGCTGTCACACTCTGCGTTCGCGAAATGCGATAGCGCCGTCGCTTTTGGATGTCTGGCCTTACATGGGCTCTGACTGTTTGGAGTCTACGCATGGCATAGCTGCTCAAAAACCGCTTAGGTTCAGACGATGCGGGGAGATGCAAGTGCTTCCGACAGGACAGATTTTGCTGTCGCTAAGGAGCACCTGAGTCTGACTCACATAACTTGACGTCCGCGGTTGAAGTGCCTGGCAGTGCGATGCGATTCTGACTGACTGCTGAGTGAACGCAGGAACCCCTTTGCAGACAGCTCCTCATCTGAAGAAACGGCGCATTCGCACGGTGAGGACCGTTTTTGTTGCCTTCAGCCCTCGCAGCCTGCGTGCTGTCAGCACTTTTGGCCCTTTAATCAATCGACTGCGTTAGCCTAAGGTTTTCAGATATTCACGCTGCCGATGATGCAGAGGGGAAAGTCATGTATCGGATTCCGCGCTCTTCGTCATGTGGCCGCCGAAGGCATCTAATCATCCGCTCGTGACCAGTTTGCGCATTTCGCAGAGGAGTCGCCTGTGATGATCGCGGGCCACATCCCCTCTGGAGGCACCGAGCTTCGGGAATAGGGGTCCTAGATCCCAGCTCATGGGAATGAAACCTCACAGACTACTGGCCAAGAAGCCCTGCAAACAACAGCACGTGGCAAGATATCACCGTTTGCCGCAACTGTGGGGAGCCAGTTGCGCGAAGCAAAAACCCTAAACCCTAAACCCTAAACCCTAAACCCTAAACCCTAAACCCTAAACCCTAAACCCCAAAGGGTCTGACGAAACAGAAGAATCCAAGAGTACGCTCCCCAACCCAGGCGGTTCCTTCGGCACGGCTCAGGGCGGCATCCTGCCTCGGCCTCCGAATTCAGTTAGGGTTTGGGGTTCAGGGTTTAGGGTTTAGGGTTTAGGGTTTAGGGTTTTCGAACTGCGAAAGTCTTGTGCACTTGTCACTTAGCATGCGCTCGGTATCTGGATGCATCTAATATCTGGGCTGCGCCCCCAGGCCGGCCCAGCTACAAAACTCTCCGCAGGACCTCTGCCGAGTGAAGCTGGCAAACGGCGTTTGAAGCAGCATGTCCTTGCACACATCACCACGATTCCTTGACCATTGAACGAGGAGAAGGCATCTCTGCTGCAAGAGCTGAGCAAGGAGGCCATATGAGCAAGCGCCAAAACCCCCAGCCGTTCAAGTAAGTAAGGGGTGGACACGAATGCCCAGAACTGTCAAGCGATGGGAACACCTGAAAAGCGAGACCCCTAAGTTGTTGAACCGTGGAGTGGGCTATAGCCTTGAAAGTCTCCGCAGACATCAACTGTGGACAACTGATGCGAAAACCCTGCACAGCTATAGGAACACTTGAAAAGCGACACCCCTCATGTTGCGTCCATCAGCGCCGCCAGCCGGTCTTGGCAGTCGCTCATATTATGTTGAACTTGGGGTGCAAGTAGGGGCCGCATCTGTAAACCTAGTGTAAGTCCGTTTTGTTTCTCATCACTGTGATCTGCGGATTCCATCAAGCCAACCGTCAGCCAACCTGCTCGCAGGTCTACGAGTTGCGGCAGGCGTTGCGCTCGGAAGAGGCCGCTTGTGCCAGGGCCCCTGGTGAAGATGAGTTCTCCACTTCGCTCTGGTTCAAGGGCCGTGCTCATTGTCATGTGGGAACTTCAGGCTATGACCAAGGCTGCAACATATAGATTTTGACACCAGTGCTGAAACTACGCCTCTGGGGCCTCTGGACGTGCGACCGAAGGTGGAAGTGCAGATGGTCAGTCTGGAAAAAACAGGCTGAAACACAGCCTGAACTTTTCAGGATTTAGGGTTTAGGGTAATTTTGCAAAGTGTAAGCCGAAACCTAAACGTAATCTCAGGCCGCCGAGCGAGGCAAAGCGGAAGCGAGTGCATCCACTACACTGGCAGTCCGGGGCTTGGATTGATCATCTGTAAAACGAGCTTCATGCCTTGAATTAAGGCCAATGGTTGCGTTAGCTGCGTTGTCATATGTAGGACTTGTTTCAGGTATGTCAGTTTTATCAGTTGCGTTGTTCATATAAGTCGTAATCATTATATTGATTATATGAATTCGAGTCATTCGACTAGTTATATGCACTGTAGTTAATGCTGCGAATTTAATTCGTAATCTTAGTCGTGTCGTTGAACTTTATAAGTATATTAAATGCACAATCTAAATTGACTATACATGTGTTGAATTATTCAAATTGTTGTTAGTTCTGTGCAGTACATATGGTATTTTAATCGAATATTCGCATTCATACTCATGATGTTAGATGTAGTTGTTATGGAAAGAATGTTTCACGAAATCTGAATCAGATGATGCTAGGCCTAAATGGTCCATAAAACACCAGTCCTCGTGCCGACTTTTCAATCTGCTGTACATGCCGTACAGCATAGCAAAAACACTGTTAGTTCTGAAGTGGCTTTAAGAACACAGCCTTTAAATAACAGGGTATAGTTTTCACTTCTGTTTCTCGAGGAAGGACATATCAGATAAAGCAGGAGCTAGCAAAACCACAGGTGTGGATCATGGGGGTGGGGTGACCATATCTTTATATGTGCATATACATATATGTATAAAACAAAAAATATTATATTGATATTGATAATGATAAGGTTGTTTGGCTCGGGCTATGTGCCTTTGCGATTGATATGCCGACTTTTGGCGGGACTCGTTTGCAAAACTTGCTTTATCTCCAACAAGTGATTCTGCTGATGGTATATCTAGAGCTCGATGCTCGAATGCTCAGGCCGACATCGTCTTACGACATGTAATTTAAAAGGTTCTTGAATGTTGTGCCTGGCTGAACTGGAGCGAGTGCGTTTGAAAGGTTTGACAGCGTGGCATGCTGCATGCGGTCCAGCATGCCAAGAATTGCAGAATTCATGCTGGAAGTGTCGGAGTGCGAGCCCGGCACAAACTTCCGCACTGCGAAGCGTTGCAAGGACAAGGACGGCGAGCCTCGCGCCGGCGAGGTGTCGTCTGAGATTGCGAGGTGGCCTTCGGAGCGCACATCGATTCACGAGAAGCTTTCAGGGCTTGGGTTTAGGCACTTGTGTACCTCAATCTTGGGCTCAAAAGCCCTTGCAGAGAAAACAGTTACCTGGAACTGGGGGGCCCCGAAGTTTAGGTTTGGGTGCAATTTCGGAGGCCTTGCCGGACCTTTTTTTTTGGTTGCTGTTTCTCCTGAAGCTGTTTGGGCAGAATCAAGTTTGGCATGTGCCAGCTTAAGTGCACTCCCATTCAGAATGCACCGCATGCCAGTCTCCCGTACTCGCAATATTGCCTCTGGAGACCCTGAGTACTTTGCAGAGCACTTTGCGCAAGCCATGGATGTTGCCGTTTCCCTTTGAAGGCTGCGCAGCCTCTTGGACGAGGAGAGAGCGAGAAGCCGAGAACTGGGCACGCCCCCCGATGATGCGTGTTTCGTGTCATGTGTCTGCGTCGCTGAGCACCAAGTGTCCAGGGCACGATCTCGGTTTGGTTTGAAGATAGTTGAGGAAGCAATAGGGATCTGAAGAAAACGGGTTGTGAAAGTGAAAGTCCATTGCAGGACCAACTCTCAAGCACCCCACACAACATAAAACCGATAAGCCGACGTCGGTTTCCGTAACACTTGGACCGAGGAGCGTGCCCAATGCAGGTTACAGTGTGGGATGTTCACCCTTATACTAAAAGTCCTTACTCGGGATTTTCGCACGGGATTTTCGCACCCCCTATTCTAATCCCTATGAAGGACTGCTCGTATAAGGGGGAACGTCCCAAGTTACAATTGCTCTCATCTTGATCGACTTAGCTCACTGTCAGGGCAGGCGGCAATTCGCGCCGAAAAGATGCGGCGTGATCTCTTGCTCGAAGTTGTGGAGGTGCCGGACAGGGTGGGGGGTTTTAGGGCTTAGGGTTCAGGGTTTAGGGGTTAGGGTTTAATTAGGGTTTAGGGTCTAGGGTTTAGGGTTTAGGGTTTAGGTTTAGGGCTGGAGAAGTGTGGTTCAACTGGCTCAAACCATGGGAACGCTGCTACAGGATGGCCAGCTGCATGTGGAGTTTGTCGCGATTGCGAAGGCCTCATGTGAAGCAGGGGAAAGGGTTTAGGGTTTAGGGTTTAGGGCTTAGGGTTTAGGGTTTAGGGTTAAGGGTTTAGGGGTACAAGGAATATAAACCCTGCTTCATGTAGCTTCCATGACAATGCTTGCCACTCCAATTCGTAGCAGGGCTTCAGCGCTTTCTGGCTTTATTAACGATATCGCACATTCGGCCGTGGTTGCATTGTGGCACATTTTGCTTGAGCCATTGTGCAGGGCGCCCTCTGACTTCATTAAACCATAGTTGGTAGTTGATATAGAAGCTCAACCTATTCAATCACGCCATCCAGAGAAGTTCGGTTTAGGGTTTAGGGTTTAGGGTTTAGGGTTTAGGGTTTAGGGTTTAGGGTTTAGGGTTTAGGGTCCTATTCAATCACTTCCCCAGCAGCCGCATGAAAGGCGGTGGGCCGCACGGCCAAGGCGATTGCTAGTATCTCGAAGGAGGCCTTTGGCAGATCGGCTCGGCTTGAGTCAGTTTAGGGTTTAGGGTTTAGGGTTTAGGGTTTCGTGAAAGATGTCGATGCACAACAGAAGGTTGATGAGAATGCATGCCTGGCCCTTCTGCTTGAGCCTGGCCCTTTGAACTGACATGTTTTCCCTGCCTGCCAAAGTGTTCAGGCACCGCAGCTGAGCAAGCTGGCCAAGTTACCCCTCCTGCCGCCGGCGCGCGGAACCGGGGGGATCGGGGGGATCGGGGTTGTTGGGATTTGGATTGGCTCACTACTATTTGCTTAAAACTCCCCCAAAAATGCAAAAAAAAATCCGCCCTATATTCCCCTTATTATATCTAATCCTTGGGGGTTCTTAAGCAACTCGTAATTCTGGGATGCTGGGTAGTACGACGGACCGCAGTGGGCCACACAGAATGATTCTTCCTACCCAGATCTTCCAAGACCCCTGAATTAGGGAAGATGCCCGAGTTTATACTAAGGATCCTTATTATCATTTAATCATTTAGGTATATTCCTTAACTAAGGGGTTTTGGAAGATCTGGGTAGGTGTGTTTGGGCAACCAGACTTGCTACTAAGCTTCTGGGCCTGTAGACGCGTGTCGCAGCAGCCAAGAAGGTCAATTTAGGTCGGCAACCGGGTACCTTGACGCCCTCAACCCTAAACCCTTTGCGCTTTTTTTCCTTGCAGACATGGCTTACGTGCGCGTTGGGTTGCTTTAGGGCTTCCTGCTGGTAACAATCGGTTTGCAGCCGTATCACTCTCCTTGGTAGACTCACTGTAGCGTGGCGGATAAACCCTAAACCCTAAACCCGAAACCCTAAACCCTAAACCCTAAACCCTAAACCCTAAACCCTAAACCCTAAACCCTAAACCCTAAACCCTAAACCCTAAGCCCTAAACCCTAAACCCTAAACCCTAAACCCTTCGTCCGCCTTTCTTGGCAAGGCCACCCCTCCCGAACCCGCGCCGGCAGCGCTGTCGGCGTCTTCAGAGCGTTCACCGTCACCACGGTCGCCGAGGTCCGACATGTGGGGAAAAGTCAACTGGAAGACATAATCTGCTAGTTGCCCTAAACCCTAAACCCTAAACCCTAAACCCTAAACCCTAAACCCTAAACCCTAAACCCTAAACCCTAAACCCTAAACCCTAAACCCTAGACCCTACAGTGCTGCTACGCAGGCTTCAGCGGCTGCCAACCTCACCTGCAACCCTCGTGGCTGCGGCGAAGGCACGGTTTGTGGGGTCCCTAATGTTGAGGGTCTAGGGTTTAGGGTTTAGGGTTTAGGGTTTAGGGTTTAGGGTTTAGGGTTTAGGGAGGTTGTTTCTTTTTGTGCAGTTCAAATACTCTGAAGAAGTAGGGAGATGGGACGTGTAGACGATTGTCGACGGCTCCTTGGTCTCACGTTTGCTACCGAGCCCGAAGCTCTTGAACATTCAAGCGCCCTCCAGCAACTTCACTCCTGCACGCCGCGGTGTCTTCCATGGCCCTCCGGCCTCCCCCAAGCCCCACCTGCTGCCGGTGCTGTTGGCCCTCCTTGTTCTTTGAGCTTCGGTGTCCGAGTTCGCCGCAATTCTGGGCGGTAAGGCTGGGAGGCGGGGCCTTGGCGGGTCGCTTGCAAAGCTTCCGAGAGTGCGAATTCGGCGAAGTTAGGAGGGTGGGGGATGGGGCGAAGGGATTTTTGGAAAAGGGTCCCAGAGGAGCAGGAGTATTCTCGAGTGGTTTGGGCAACGGGCGACTCAAAGGGTTTGGAAGGCTTTGCATGCCTTGCACTTGAGTTGGATAGTGACCCTAAACCCTAAACCCTAAACCCTAAACCCTAAACCCTAAACCCTAAACCCTAAACCCTAAACCCTAAACCCTAAACCCTAAACCCTAAACCCTAAACCCTAAACCCCATGAAGTGCTTTAAGCCTGAAGTGCCTCAGGCAGCATCGCCTGTGCCCGACGTGGATTTGAGTTGACGGCTGGCTGTGCCCAGCGGGCAGGCAGCTTAGGAGGACCTGGTCGGATCCTCCGCTAGTTGAAACCCTAAACCCTAAACCCTAAACCCTAAACCCTAAACCCTAGAACATTGTACATAACGCGCGGCTGTCCCCGGAGCCAGCGCTGCGAAGCAAGCGCGCCGGCTCAGGGGAGCTCCGCGGCCTCGATGTGAGCACGGAATCTGTGAGTCTCAGCGTGTTTCTCCGGGTTTGCGGGTTTGCGGGTTTAGGGTTTAGGGTTGAGGGTTTAGGGTTTAGGGTTTAGGGTTTAGGTCCTAATGCTTCTCTTATGGGGGTTTCCGAAATTAGGGGTACCTTATCGGGGTCACTATATGTTGATCTTACAATTTGGGGATCTATGTTTGGGTCCCTGATTTTCGTAAAACCCCTTATGACCTTATGAGAGTCGCAGTCCTTGTTGAATGCCTGGGTCCCTCCCCATGTAGTCCCCTTGCTCTGAAGGTCTGAAAGGAGAACCGCCGAGAACCGCCTACCTCTCGCTTTCTCTCGTTTTGATTTGAGGGGGGACGAGACCGAGGCTGACAAAACCTTCTCTCACCGTGAAGCCTATAAGTGTTCCAATCACAATTGTGTGTCATTGCTTGCAACCTCTTTGGCCTCACAGATGCTGACTCACTTGTGCCTCTTTACAAGTTTAGTGCAGCCTGGAGCCGTTGAGTTAGCGTAGATTTTGACAACTAGACCTTGTTTGGCAGTAAAAGATTGACCACTACTACGTCTGAATTCTTGCTCTGGCGCTCCTTCCAGTTTACAGAGTCTCACCGCACAAAGCGCTGGGCCGTTGGGAGTGCTTCCGCAAGATCTACGTGCGAGGAAATGCGGGGTATCTTCTTAGATGTCACAAGGGACTCAGGGATCCAAAGGGTGCCCAGCTTTGCGAAGTGGCGCGCGGGGGCTTTGAGCATTCGTCAATGCCCGTTGGCACCTGGTTGATAGGAACCCCTGCTCTCTGAGCGCTGCATCGGATTCTGAACTCGGAGTCGTTGCGGCTTTTCCTTTTCCGGGTCTCACAAGAGACCATCATGGACCCAGCCCCCAAGACCTAAGTCAACATCAAACTCCACCCTAAGTACTTGCCGAGCACTTAAAATCCTGTGTCAGATCTGGGAAGCATAGGACGAGCGTTTGTCTCATAGCACCCGGGCCTTGCAATGGTGCGGTGATGGACAGTGCCCTGGCCTACTTTTTGCATATGCGTACACTGCGTACATGCTCACGATGCAATGCAGATGCAAACGGTTTAGGGTTTAGGGTTTAGGGCTTTTGACAGACTTGAGAGCTCAACATGAGCAGGAAACCAGCACAGCGCATCCTCTGCAGGAAGTGGCATCGCAAAGAAACGCAGTTGTCTCGCAGCAAAGTGGCGAGTGGTTTCCATGTGTAAAGAATGTGCCTTAGATCCTGGTCATGCAAATCACAACGTTCAACAGGTCGACAGACATTCAGGAAATCACAAATGCTCAAGTTTGTGGGTGTGAATGTGGTGTGTCTTTCTCAAAATGTAATACGATAGGCACCTCTGTTCTTCAACATATCATGATGCTCGACAGATACTGTTGGGCAAGGGTTTCGGCGTAGCTCTTCATCGCCAGGCGAACGGGCACGTGCATTCGCCAAAGAACTGCAGCAGGGCGAGGAGCTTACCGGGAGATTTGGTGGAGATTCGTAGCAACTGAGGAAATTTTGCAGCTCTGTAGATCCAGCAATCAAATGAGGCTGCATCGCGATTCGCATGGCACTAACACACCAACCCCGAGTCCAGGGTTTAGGGTTAGGGTTTAGGGTTTTCGGGTTTGGGGTTTATCGGGTTTATATAGGGTTTAGGTCAAAACACCGTTGGTCAAACCACGCAAATACTTTATTGCCGTTAAGCCATCACAGTGCATCCCTGCAAAGCCTCAAAGCTTGAAAAGCCTGTTGTTTCTGGTTTTTCTGGCAGCGTTGGCAGTCAATGAATGGTTTTTCTGAACTTGATCACCCACACCTTTCCCTCCCCCTTTCCCCCCCGTTTCCCCCCCTCCTTCTCCCCCCCCCCCTTCCCTTCCCTTCCCCATCCCCTTCCCCCCCTCCCCTTCCCCTCCCCTTCCCCCCCCTCCCCTTCCCCCCCCTCCCCTTCCCCCCCCTCCGGCCCTTCCAGGGGACAAACAGCGAGCAGAAGCTTCCTTGGCCGGGCTTTGTGCTGAACTTCGAAGTGGAGAGGCACAGAAGGGGGTTTAGGGTTTAGGGTTTAGGGTTTAGGGTTTAGGGTTTAGGGTTTAGGGTTTAGGGTTTAGGGTTTAGGCTTTTAGGGGCAACTTGGGCTGTCAGTGCTGGGGGGGCTTGAGCTGGGCCTGAGCTCACATGGCTCCCTTGCCTGTTGCGGTACAAGTCATTCCCGCAGAGCTCAAGTGAGCCCGTCATCCCCAACCCCGCAGCTGACCTGGGACCTCCTTTGCACTGTTAGGCTCAGTAAGGTTGGAGGGTAGACTCGCGCAGTGCAAGTTGCGTTCTTTGTGGTCATGTCTGCGCAAGCGATTTCTGGAGTGCTCGACGTTGGCCCGGCAGGTGCAGCTCCTGAATGCCTACGTGCAGCTGTCGCCACAGTGTGTGCACCTGAGCTGCTTGCAGACACACATTAGTATAGATAGTATATATATATGTAGTACATTTAATATATACATAGATATATATAGTGTATGCCCCCGAGTTTGAGGCAGGGAGTTTGAGGCAGAATGTAGGCTTCTGGAAGCAGCAACATCTTAACACAACCGGCTTGAACCTGCTCAGCCCAAAGACTGGGGCCGGCACCTGGCTGCTCTGTCGCTTCTGAGGCGCTGAGCTGTTCGCTCTGTGGCAGCGCCAGGCAGGCTGTTTGGAGGGCATGACGGCACGCCACGCTTTCAAGTTCCACCGTGGAGAGCAGTTTAAGAGCCCTGAAGTTCAGACTCCTCTCTTCACTCCCTTCTCCCTCCTCTTTTCATGAACGCTCACTATCGCGAAGACCTCTTTAATGCGGAGTCTTGGCTTGTGCCTGCTGCCAACGTGACTCCCGAAGAAAAACTAATGCCTGTCAAAACAAAGGCAACCTCCAAACCTCACTTGTGTTTTTCAGACCAGACCTACGCGTCCTGAACAACGAGGGACATGGCATCAGATTTGCACACTCCTGTGCCACACCGGCCAGCAACAGACGCCCATCTGGGCGAGTCCCCGTATGGGGGTTAAGCATGCAGGAAGGAAGGCAGGAAGGTAGGAAGCAAGGAAGGATAATTACATGCTCCGCCATGTCGGCTTCGCATGCCTGTTTCATGCAATGCACTTGCGCCTGCACCAAGAAGAAGTCAGAAAGAAGACGGAGTATGGCGGTAGACTACCCAAAGCACATGCGCTCGTGAACATATCGCAAACTTTTGCCCAGCGGGTGGTGGACTTGCAATCGAAGGGCAGCACGTCTGCACTCCCGGCTCTCCTCCCCTTTGTTTTGCTCCTCTTGTTGTGTGCATGCTTTCTCCTTTGCTCCATCTCAAGAAGCTCGTTCCTCCATGGCCTGTCCATGTTTGCTTCGCGCAGGAGTCCGGGGATGGAAACCGCATTGCCGCGCTGGTGATCGAAACCTTGGCGTTCGTGCTGGAGGGCGGCTTCGATGAAGGCTCCGGACTCCACACAGAAAGTATGACTGCTGTGGCCCGCGCGCCACAAGAAGCGTGGCAGCTTTTTGCCAGGTCTGTGGATGCAGAACGCACCCCAAACTCACTCGACCTGAAAGTTTGCGTTTGTGCTGATGTGCCCCGTATCCAAGAGCCTTCAGCCTCTTCAGCCTCTTCAGCCTCTTCAGCCAGGCGTGCGGACTGCGAAGACACGGCAGGGTGTGGCAGGGCGCGTCCTGACGGATCATCTGCAGGCACAAGGGCCTACCATGGCTGTGCATGTCAGCGCAACCTGGACTTGAAACACCATTGGCAATACACAGCCCTAAACCCAAAACCCTAAACCCTAGACCCTAAACCCTAAACCCTAAACCCTTAATAGCATCAAGTGCATCGGATCGCCACCTGCAAATCACATGCCTCGTGTGCTTGACCTCCAGAGAGGGTTTGGGGTTTAGGGTTTAGGGCTTCAAGCCCAGTAGTTTGTTTGCAAAGGTTCAAGCCCAATCCCCGAGTGCTTCTCGCAACAGCGCACGCATTGCCCTGCTTCCTTGGCTCAGCTGCTCTACCGCTACCTTGGCACCGAGCGCGACCAGCTGTTGAAGGTTTGCCTGAGGCATACGGGAGTGTGCGATGGAGGGGAGGGAGGAAACGGAGGAGGGGCAAGCAGGGCGAAGAGAAGGGCGAAGAGAAGGGAAGAAGAGGGAAGAAGAGGGAAGAAGAGGCAGGAAGAAGGCCAGGGAAGAGGGAAGAGGGGAGAAGCGGGGGAAAGACTCGGAAAGAGGGGAGCGGGGAACGCAGAGAGGATTTCGGAGTTCCAGTCTGAGGGTTTTTGCAATTGGGTGACAGGAGAGTCAGTTGGTGCGTGTTGGGGTTTTGTCCTGTAGGCACCGTTCAAGTTGAGCTGGAAACATGCCCCCCTGCAAGTTGTTTCTGTCTTTTTTGGCGATTGGCAGCGCGATGTCAAAATGATCAAGAGGAAACACGAAGAGGCTTCCGGAAACCTGTGCTCGCGCAAGCAGATAGTTCACGCATGGAAGGTCTGTGGAAGGGTCCGTGTAAGCAACAGGTTTTGTCCCATCTGAAATTCGACGTTGACAGGCTGTTGACGGGCGTGAGTTCTGTGAGCCAGTCGATGTCTTCACAGCTGTTCAGACCCCAGGAGCTTCCGAGTTTAGGGTTTAGGGTTTAGGGTTCCAGTTGAATGTTGAATCGAGAACAGTTTTTAGATCAACCTGTTGTGTTGAGCCGTTGAGCAAGTTGAACCGTTGATACTTCTGACATTCGCTCTCCGAAGCAGGCATGATAGGCCGACATGCCTGCAGCTGGAAGCACTGCTCGTAGCACTAGCATGTGTCCTTTCGCTTTTGCTGGGTCCATACTACCTCTGGGACAGTCCGTGCACAAGTTGGAATTTCGTTTTTTTTTTACAGGAGCTTTTGGGCTGATTTTGAAGGATGGGCGAGGTTTTCTTCTTTAGCTTTAGACAGTTGCTACATACAGCTGACCGCCAGAACAGCCAGCTGACACACTGAAAGCCGCAGTACCTCATCTACAAGAGGTGAAGGAAGTGTCGCTACCGCTACTCTGAAGAAACCGAAGCACTTTGCCGACCGAGGCTCCGCAGCTTCAACTTTGCTCACGAAGGATTCTCGCGGCTGTCCACCAGACGGTATCAGGCGTCCAAGAAGGAGAAGGCCGCCTGCCGGCCTCTGCCATTCTTTGCAGCAGGCCAACAAGACTACGTAGCCCTGTGAGTTCTCTAAGCTAAGCCCTGGAGCCCACTTTTTGGGGGTTTCCAAGAATAGGGGTGCCCTTTCTAGGGGTCCCTCTTAAGGGGATTCTGCTCTATTTAGGGGGTATAAAAGGGGTACCCCTGTTTTCGGAAACCCTCGATTGCATATCTTGCACTGGACCCCAACCTTTGCCTATTCGTAGCAGGCCCGCAAGGAGCCAACGAAGGCGCCCGCGGCTGAAGGGGATAGAGGAGATGGGGCCAGGCTAGAGAAGAGTCCCAAATCCCAAAGTGTTTCTGTGCACACCTTGAGGCTCCTTGATGATCCTCACCCGAAACCCTAAACCCTAAACCCTAAACCCTAAACCCTAAACCCTAAACCCTAAGCCCTAAGCCCTAAGCCCTAAACCCTAACCCTAAGATGATCCTTGATGATCCTTGATGCCTGCGGCTCTGGCTCTGGGGCCCGAAGCTTCGCTTAGGAGACATCTGCCATGCTTTGACTCAAGCCTTGATTGTCCTGTTCAGGGTTCAGGGTTCAGGGTTCAGGGTTCAGGGTTCAGGGTTTAGGGTTTGGGGTTTGGGGTTTGGGGTTTAGGGTTTAGGGTTTAGGGTTTAGGGAGCCAGGTGGACACAAGGATGTTCTTCAGGCGCTTCGCCACGAGCTGCTCGGCCCACATGATGCTAGCAGTTTCTGACCCTTTAGGGTTTAGGGTTTAGGGTTTAGGGTTTAGGGTTTAGGGTTTAGGGTTTATGGTTTAGGCTTTCTCCTGTAAAGATTTAGCGGCCAGCTTGGCCGAATTCAAAACTAACATCCTCACAACAATAACGGCCTCGACGTCGCCAAATAGTTCAGAAAGGTCCTACGTACATAGCACTGTGCAGCACTCAAACCGTTTTGAACAAATCTGAAACCAACCACTCCGAGCACGATTTAACCTACAGAATGTGCACGGGCCTGAGGCCTGAACGCGAGTTTAGCGATGTACAGCGCTAAAAACCTTGGTTTTTTGACTAGGTACACAGCCAATTCCCAACTCTGCAGCTAGGGCGAGAGCGTGACTTCTAGAGGCATGAACTGCAAGACTTCAAAACAGACCCGAGACGAAGATCTGCCCCTTGAAGGGAGGAGGTTAGCTTCGAGCTTCGGCCACTCCTCAAATGAACCCCGACTCATGCGACTTGCCCCAGACGAAACCCTGAGTCCCTATACTTGGATTTGGTAGTTGGGTGTACAGTGTGGGGGAGTAGGGCAGGGCTGACAGGCTTAAACCCGAAACCCTAAACCCTGAACCCTAAACCCTAAACCCTAAAACCTAAACCCTAAGCCTTTGAGGCTTCCTGCGATGGAAGGACCCATCATTGACTGCCGCAGCGCTAGGCGCCCTCTGCATCATGCGAAAAGCCTACAAACGATTTGCCTCCTGAAGTTGAGGTGCGGGCCATATTCTCCCGAAATAGCCCTAATTATGGGGGGAACCCGAAAAGGGGGGGGGGGGGTAGTATAGAGGGGGGTAGTAGAAGAACCCCTAATACTAGGTTGCATGTGCGCCAAGCTTGCTCGGCCTGGGTCTAGCTTCAACGGGGTACCAGGATGTCACGCTGCCAAAAGTTGAGAGTCACTTCGCCTTTGGCTGAACTTCAAACTTTTTGGGTTCCTTATTTAGTAGGAAGATTAAAGTTTAACCTTTTCTTCCCCTTGGTTGTTGAAGAAGTAAGGAGAGTCCTGCCCTGCAGGGGCTTTCAAAATGCAGTCTTTCCCACTGGGACCCCCAGGAGTGCTTTACCACTCAGCAAGCTTTGCTGTACTAGTGTCGTTTGGAGGTTCAGGTTGTTCACATGAAGCGAATGCGTAGAGGATGAAAGCTGTCACGCGTGACTTCGCAGCAATCCCAACGATTAGAGTGCTTCAGATCTTCGCAAGCCCGCATCCGCAATGGCCTTTGGCTGGTCTGGAACCTCTTCAAAAGCCCGAATACTTGTTTGATAAAGCTTTGCCGCTGCCCTTAATCCTTAACCCCTTCTCCTACCCTTGCAGGCATCAAAGACTTGGTTGGCGGCGTTCTGCGTGGCATCTCACAGGACGCATTTCAATAGCTTCAATAGGTGCTGTGGTGCCACGGCTTTAGCCGCTTTAGCCTCAACCCCTAAAGTCAGGGCTTCGGAGCCACTTGACAGGACTGAGAGGGCTTCTTGAGCGCCGCAAGATTCTGCGGTAGCCACCTGAACCCTTGAGACCCTCAGAGCTCCAAAAGGTCCCGAGCACTTCAGTAAGCATTTTCTTGAAGCCCCCGCGAGGATCCACCACAGGAAGCCCTGGCCTTCCTGCGCGATGCGCGGCGCCCGAGTAGCAAAACACGCGCACAAGCACACGTATACATACACACACCTACACACACACACACACACGCTCACACTCACACTCGCACTCACACTCGCACTCACCCGCACACTCACACTCACACTCGCTCACGCTCACGCTCAGGCTCACGCTCACACTCACACTCACACTCACTCATTCACACACACACACACACACGTCTGCCGACGCTTTTACCTTCTAACTTCGGTTGAGCAGCTGCTGGGAGCTTCGCCCCTTTCCCTTCCCCTTCACAGCTGAGAGCAGAAAGAGCTGAAAGATATCTTCGGATTCCTCAACTGGGTTCCTTGGGGTTCTCTCGACCACGTCGACCAGGGCATGGGCAAGACAGATGTTTTTTGGCCAATCCAGTTCACGACGCTGCTCCTCTTGTTCTAGTCCCCCCCGCTTCGACAACTAAACCCTAAACCCTAAACCCTAAACCCTAAACCCTAAACTCTAAACCCTGAACGCGCATGGGTAGCCCACATGGGTAATGGTAGCTGCCTCTCAGATACTGGAGCTGGTCGTGCGCCAGCGGCAATTGCCACGGCAGACGAAGGCGGGCGGCGCTTAACAAGCAACGAATTAAAGAAGCAATCGGATTTTTCCGGTCCTGCAGTAGGCATAGTAGGCTACATTCAGAAGGGGGGAAGATGATAGCTTGCATGCAGTCAGGATTGGAGGTCGAGTTCCGGCAAGCTTTTCCAGAGGTGTTCTTCTTCAACGCTTTCGCGCTGCGGAACTTGGCCTCCCTGCTCGGCTCTGAGGACAAGGAGGCTGGGGACATACATGTGCCGCCGGCTTCTCAAGTTGAACCCCATGCTACCCTCCACCCAACACCCCACCCCCTGCCCTTCCATCTGGATCAGTTGGGCATCACCTCTTGGAGCACTGATGCTTTCAGACCATGAACCACCATGAGCTTCCATGAGCTCCCATGAACCCCGAGATCTCCACTGTTCGGACCAGAGAAATGGATGATGAGGTGTCTTCAACAGCCAGCACGCTGCTCCGCGAGGCTCCAATGTGCAAGCATGTCTAGGCATGTGCAAGCAGAGTCTCGCAGAAATCTTGGCGTCCGGGGATCATGGGCATAGGGAAGTTGGAAGTGTGCTCGCCTTGGGAGCCGGACCCACGCAGCACGCCCTGGGTTTTTCGGGGTGGCACGGGGCACGGTCGGGAGGGGGGGGGGGGGATAAACTCAGGGGATCCAGGGATCCAACACAAAGACCGGCGAGGGCTGAACGGGGGGAAGCCTAATGCCACGACGGGGCAGAACCGATCAGAGTGCTTTGGAAACAACTGAAAGGAGTTGGAAGACGCGAGCATTGCGAACATCATCAATGCAGGTGCAGGTGCAGATTGTATCAAGCAATCGCTCAAGTTACAAGGAGGGAAGAGCTGAAGCAGATCGACAAGGATTTCTTGGGCAAATGTGCCAGCCGAAGCTGTGAGAAAGAGACTCCAGTGAGTGACTCAAGAAAGCAAAGGGAATGTACAAGTGGACAAAAATGGGACGACGTCATAAGGCCAGGCGTCGACCGAGACATTTGTGTGCGGCCAGCATCGCACCGACTCCTCGACTTTGCCAGAAGATGGAGGTTTCCGAAATTAGGGGTACCTTATTGGGGTCCATCATACCATTTGGGGGTGTATATTGGGGGTACCTTATTGGGGTCCTTTATGATTATACGGGAATCCCAGTAGTTGGGGCTCTACATGTTCTGGGTCCTTTATTTTTCGTAAACCCCCAGATGGAGCACCCGAGATCGGCTCACGCCACCGCAGTCTGACTGCGAATGGACAACCTGTTTACAAGTATCCGTTTGGGGTTTAGGGTTTAGGGTTTAGGGTTTTGCGGACACAGAACGATCCCCCACAAGGGCAACAAGTCCCAGACTTGCAAGCACGCCTGTTTTCCATGGGGCTAAACCCTAAACCCTAAACCCTAAGCCCTAAACCTCAAACCCTAAACCCTAAACCCTAATCCCTAAACCCTAAACCCTAAACCCCACAGATCTCAAAAAACCCGAAAACGCAGGTTTGCTGCAATGCCCATCTCTTCCCACCTAGCAAGCTGGGGGCCCAGCTTTGCTCGGGGTTTAGGGTTTAGGGTTTAGGGTTTAGTGTATTTAGTCGTCTTTGCATTTGCTAGGAACTGGCACATCAAAGTCAGAGTGCAATCACCAGGCTATCAAAGATGTTCCAGGGGCCCGCGCTTCCGATACCTCGAAGCACTCCTTCTTGATTGCGAAATCCCCGTGCCTGAAGTCTGAACCCTAAACCCTAAACCCTAAACCCTAAACCCTAAACCCTAAACCCTAAACCCTAAACCCTAAACCCTAAACCCTAAACCCTAAACCCTAAAACCCTAAAACCCTAAAACCCTAAACCCTAAACCCTAAACCCTACACCCTGAGCAGGGATGCTCTGCTCCTTGATGTGTGCCTCGAGCTGCGGGCGCAGGAGGCGCAGCAGGCGCACTCTCAGCCCGAGTCGAGCTTGCTCTCCCCAGAACCCAAGCCGGGAGGTGAGAATTCAAGTGCTTGGCACCCCAAGTGGTGCCCTTTAACCCTTTTTTTGGGTTTGGGTTCCCTCGTACAGTAACCAACCCAAAAAAGGGTGCCCTTACCAGAGGTTACTGCACTACCAAGACCGGGAAGAGCTACCCTGCAGCCAGCTCAACCTGGCCGAACCATCCTGCCTGGCTGCTTGAAGCCCTGCAAATCATCTACATCCTCTCTGGGGAATTATTTATTTTTGTTCATATAAGACCCAAGAGGATATTAAACACATGTTGTTATTATTATTAAAATTATTATTACTATTACGGTTCTAAGGGGAGTTTCGTCATGGCCTGAGCCGACCTGCACTGCAGGACCTGGTGGCCGCGGTGCTGCGCAGCCGGCCCCGGCTCCATCTCCAGCCTGGGTCCAGGATGCCAAGTCGGGTTTAGGGTTTAGGGTTTAGGGTTTAGGGTTTAGGGTTTAGGGGTTTAGGGCTTAACGACCGTTGCTTTCCCTGAGCGAGCCTTGCGGCCTCTGGTGATTTCACAGATTGGGGGCGGGGGGGTGCATTTTGATCGGCCTTTGTTGGTCGATTGAGAGCTTGCTTGCTGGATGTTGGCACGTCAGAACCGGCTTTCACGTCGACGGGTCACGCTTGACATGATGGACTTACCGAGTAAGAACTGTGCAGGCAGAAGGGGGCTGTTGGCCGTTTCAAGTGATGAAGTCTTGTA
The DNA here is from genome assembly GCA_905221605.1 of Symbiodinium natans. NCBI lineage: Eukaryota > Dinophyceae > Suessiales > Symbiodiniaceae > Symbiodinium > Symbiodinium natans. The sequence goes on along the minus strand of CAJNDS010002120.1, from coordinate 171,802 downwards.
GTGCAGCAGGGTGTAAACATGTATCGGCCCGGAGCTGTTCTGGATCAAGTCTGGCATTCGCCAAAAGTCTTCACCAATTGTGACGATGCTGTCACATGGCAACATCACCCACAAATTGTGCTCAACATTTAAATCCACTAACTGGGCAACACCACTTTAGCACCATAGGCGTAGAGGCGTTGCCCAGAAAAGGCTAAGCTCTGACGTCCTCCAGCTGCACGAGTATAGACGAGTCCATACCTCCGACGTGTCTGTCCATCCAGTGCGACCCAATGCCTTGTAAGCACCCAAGATTGGGATGTTCCCCTAACAGCCCTTAACAGGGATTTTAATGGGGGGGTGTACTATAGTCCCTACTGAGGAACATCCCAAACTCAACAGTTGAATGACACCTACTCGCCTGAGTGACCAGAAGCCCACCTTAGGCCTGGCCAAGAAAGCTCGAATGGTAAAGTCCTGGCAAGTGCCATGCAACTGGGCCTCTGATGTTGAGCGCCGTGGCGGGGCAGAGTATGGAGGCGCTCTCAAAGGGGTGCCCGGGATGTGCGTGAAGTTCTTGAAGGGTTCTGCGTGCTCTGCCACGTCCTTTATTCCCAAGGTCGGGTTTCGATCTCTGGCTTTCGCGCTAGCGGGGCGAGCAGTCGCTAGCATAGATCTCGCATCCTGGTTTGTTGGCATTACGGGATCGCGTATCGCCGTAGCACCCAAAGCCCGGATGTAGGGCCTCCGAGCAGGTCTTGAATGCACCCAGTGCCATGTCAGGACTGCCGCACGGACTCCGATCCCTTGCAACATCGTGAGGAGGCATCAGCGACATATGCAGTGACAGCGAACGATCTGCAATGTGAAAACCGACAGCACTTTGACATGATTGTCAGGATGAAGATGAGTTTGACCATGTGACCACGGCTCCTTCGGCACCCCTGCGAGAGATCACGCGCCGGGCCACTTGACAGGATGGTTCTTGCTTGCACAGCCGATCGCAGAGTTGGGCAACCTTGCAGAATGGAAACTTGCAGGAAACGCCTTCCTGTATTGCAAACCAGGGGGGCCGGGGGAGGTAGGTGGTATTTGGTGGTCCAAATCGCGGCGAAGGGTTTTCTGGGCGCCGCATGTTCGGGACTGTCATGCACCATGCGTGTACTGCAATCACATGAAACAGAGATATAAGGAAGAAACTTTCAGAAACAGGAAAGCCAACTCAGGAAGCAAATCCAGCAGGTTCGGAAAACAACATGTACACCAGCGACTGCAACAGGGAAGGCACGGTCCGTTCATTCTCAAGGAAAAGCACGATTTCGCACAGCTTTGTTGCGAGTCGTTACGGAGTTTCTCCATGAGCTCAGCTTTCAATCCTCGTGTGGCGACATAAGGCCATGGAGTGGGGTCGTTCCATGAGACTTGATCGGTTAGATCTAACGGAACCCGGGATCCCCCCACTATTCCAACCCTAAACCCTAAACCCTAAACCCTAAACCCCAAACCCCAAACCCTAAACCCTAAACCCTAAACCCGATTCCATGCATCCCAGGACAGCCACTTCTTGGTGCAGCAGAGGGGCAAGATCAAGCGCATTCTGGATCGCGATGCCGGCGAGTCCCAGAGCACGCGGGTGGGCCGCCATACAGCTCCGAAGTTCCGAAGTGCTACAGTAGACAGCTACCGAATATAGAATCGACACATACTACATTGGTTGGTGGCCTCTTTAAGTAGGGTTTCTCTCTTGTAGGGGGGGGCTCTTGTTAGGGTATCTCGGGGCTATATCAAGGTATAAGTGTACGCGCTACTGGGGCACTAGTGGGCAGCCCGATTCTCCCAGTAGATGGTTTTCGCTTTGAGACCACACTGTCTCGAATGAATACATTCTCTTAAGAAAGCTAAACTATCGCATACCCACTTCAAACCACCAGGGTATTAGCAGCTGCCAAAATCAAAAAGGGGGGGTGAACGAAGAGAGTCTATGTAGAGCTTGCTCGTATCAGAATATCGCCCGTGGCCAACAGCGGGGTTGAAATAGGTGACCCTAATATACACCCCCAAGTGGTGGGATCCCCTTATAAGGACCCCAACAAGATACCCCTAATTTCGGAAACCCCCAATAGTCTGTTTGATGCCGGGGCTTGGCAAGCTGCAGTTGCAACCTGGTGATGTCATGTCTCTCACCGGCATGGTAGCTACCCAGCAGGAGATATCCGTGTCAATGCCGTGGATGATGTGCGTACTTCATGTTCCATTTTTGGAACAGCCCTAAACCCGAAACCCAGGAAGGTGCAAATTTGTAACGGGTTTGCACCTCCCCCCGATCTTTTCGGAGCTAGAGTTTGAAGGTTTTTGGGCGCCTCTGACGTCGAGGCCATAGCAAAGCTTAGCTGCTAAACTGACAGTTTACCTGGCATGTCAAAAGCATGCGAGCTGTGAGCAAGTTTTGGTAGTTTTGAGTTTTTGGGCTCTTTCAAAGTGCGCTTCCGCCTAGGACTTAGGAAACACTTAACATCCAAAACAATACCGCGCCTCCTGTCAGCCCAAAGCTGTGTTGCGTGCCATGGCCTCTCACACCTTTCCACCAAAAAGTTGCATGGCAAACGCAGGGCGCATGAACACACGGCCCACGTATGTGTGCGTGCGCGCATTGAAATGGAAGGGGGTGGCATGTCATGCCATTGTGTTTTTTGACGTTTTTTGTATACGCAGGCAACACCTCACAATACACCACAAGTTAAATTCAGCGAGAAAGGGCTCCCGGGTTCCGGCGTTCTCCTTGGCTTCGGGCTTCGCGTTTGATGCCTTGGACAGGTGTATTGGGTGCGAAAGAAGCGGAAGATCTATGCCATGTTCTTCTATGACTTCTTCCACACTATACTTCAAGTGCCCGTTCTGGGTGTCTACCCGATGGTCTTCATCTCTTACGCCGCGGCCTCAGACCCATGCAAGAGAGCCTAAACCCTAAACCCACATCCTGCATGTGCTGTATCGCCGACAATCGCCGGTAAGGCACTCTGCCATCTGCTTTTCGCGATTATGTGGTGGAGCATTTCGGACAGCTGCGCGATCGGGACTCTCGGCTTGCAAAGGAATGACCAGAAAAAGAAACCACGAAAGGAAGCAGCGTTCTCAGCTATGCAGCGCCCCTCGCCTTTGGGCGCGGGTCAAGCTTACTCCCTGCGCTGCCATGAGCTGAAGCCGAACTTGTAGGGACATCGTGAAGTTGCCTCCATACCACATGTTACGTGCACGCTATGTGAGAAACCAGCGGATGGGATAATTGGTGTCAGTATCCACACAAGCTGTGCTGGTAACTTCGGGCAAAGCAGTGAAATCTTGAGGTCGGCTATTTCCGGAGTTCTTGGGGTTCTGTATGCAGATGATGTTGCATGGGCCAGTGCAGCCAAATGGAAGCATGGAGCGACATCCAATTTCATCGAATCTACAGGCCATGAGCAGTAGGACCAAACGAGGGACAAAAACACAAGGCACAGGCCTGGAAAAGCCTGGAAACCTAGAAAAAAGAACTGGTTTCAGGATGTTTCAGGCACGCCCCAAACCTCAGGCTCTCGAATCTTATGTCGGCCTTCTACTTTTCTGTGGAGACGCAGATGACCATCGGCTTCGATACTGCAATTGGAGTTAGGGTTTAGGGTTTAGGGTTTAGGGTTTAGGGTTTAGGGTTTAGGGTTTAGGGTTTAGGGTTTAGGGTTTAGGGCTACGTACTTAGAGAGCTGAAGGTGCATCCCTGTAACTGAGCCCAAGGCTTGTGTTGTAGAGGTCGTATGCCAAAACGGGCCTTTTTTCAGGCGTGGTGTGAACCCGTGTTGTTCATTTTTGTTTTTTTGCTGTGCAGTCGCCCGCTGGTTTTATGTAAAATGTGTGTCAAACCGTGCCTGCCTGTTTTTGTTGGGTCTGCAGTCGGCTACCGTGATTGTGCAGCCGCCAGGGCGGAAGTGAGTGAGTGGGTCCTTGGCCCGCGACAGTGCAGCAAAAAGCAACGCGCCCTGGGCGCGCGACGGCGCAGGGAAAAAAAAAGAACGTGCGCGTGGTGAGCCGTGTTTGTTTTTGCGGCGCCGTCGCAGGCTGCCATTATGTGAATGTGCGGGAACCCGGAGCGGAAGTGAGTGAGTGAGTCCCGGGCCCGCGACGGCGCAGCAAGAAGGAAGCGCTCGGCTGGGCGAGCCTTTTTTTGGTGTGCAGTCGTGAAACCCACCCAAACCGGAAGTGAGTGAGTGAGTGGGCGAGTTCCGGGCCCGCGACGGCGCAACAAAAAACAATGCGCCTAAAAGCGCCTCGTGCCGGAAGGGGGGGTAGGTGCGTGAGTGAGTCCCGAGCCCACGACTGCACAGCAAAAAGTGCGCCTACCAGTAGGCCTCACGTGGCCAAGAACGACTGCGCAGGACAACAAAACGCGCCTTGGCCTCACGCGGCCAAGCACGACTGCACAGTAAAAAAAAAGTCTGGGCCTGGCAGACGTTTTTTTTGTTGCTTTGCCGCCAGTGGTGCCCTCGACTGCACAGCAAGAAGCGAAAAGTCCGAGGAAAACGACTGCACAGCAACAAAAAGGCACATAAGGAGGCCGTTCTAGCATGGTTGCGAAGCAGGCTATGGTGCTCCAGCCGAGAACTTTGCTGGCTGCCCAGAGGCCGTACTTTTGCTGCCGTTGCAGGCGGGGTCTTGGATTTCGAGGCCCTCTGGCTCTTTTATCTTCATGCACTGGGACCTCAGAGGCCCCCACCTGGCACCACCCATCCCCGCCCCCTTCTCCCACCTCTCCCCCCCCTCCCCCTCCTTGTTCCGACTCCTTTGAGTAGCCCTAAACTCTAAACGCTAAGCCGCTAAACGCTAAACCCTAAACCCCAAACCCTAAACCTTAAACCCTAAACCCTAACCCCTAAACCCAACTTAGGGTCGCCACCACCAGGTCGTCTGCGGGCAGATGCTAGATGCAGCTGTGATCGGCATCGTTTTTGCACAGCTTCCTGGCAGACCTACTTCGGATCGAGCCGTGAGATCACGTATCTGGGAGTTGGGGGATGTGTTTTCCCGATGGTTTTTCTACGCCTTGCGTGCGTGGAGTTGCGGTAGTGAGGTGTGAAGGCCAACATTTTTCTGAATTGCCGACGGGTAGACTACTTGTGGCCTCAACCTCCTACTGTAGAAACGCACTTCCACTCTGGGTATAGATGCAGCCTTTGGTCCTGCAAAGCGAGAAGTTTTGACTTCTTCTTGTTTCCAAGCCCGGAAAGCAGTATCACAAGCCCGTACATGAGTGCACCGTAGTGCACCAAGCTGAGGATTTCAGCGGCTGCTGGGCTGCATATGCGGTCCGTCGTTGCCGGTCAGTTGGAAGTTCATTGTTAGTTAGGCTGTGGGATGCCGGCAGTCCCACAGGACATGCTGGCACCGGCCGTGTCCAGTGCGATCGGAGCAGAAGCAGATGAAGGCATATTCCCAGAAAGGCAGCCCTAAACCCTAAACCCCAAACCCTAAAACTTAAACCCTAAAAACCTAAGCCTCCAGCCTTGGCTAAGGCGAGTGCTCACGCAGCGAGCGTGATGTTCAGCGACACAGCGTTGCTGAGAGTGGTGGATGGCTGCGTGCAGCTGACCTTCAGGATCGCCAAGAGGACAGCTCGGTTGCAAAGGCCATGGAGGCCCCTATTGAGGCCTTGGCTTCCGTTTGAAGATTGTAGGTCGTTCTGAAGCGAAAGCCGCAACTGTTCCAGGTAGAAGCCAGCGAGTCACAATTCTTGACTTGAGCTGCCCTGAGCTTTGGGGCCGGGCGTGGAGAGATTGAGATGAAGTGTAGCGAAGCATGCTGGAGCATGATAATCATCATGTCAACGAGCCAATATTTCATACCTCAGGCCTGGGTGGTAGTGGTATTTCTGTGTACATGAGTTTGCAGCGATCGCAATTCTGCCAGCAAAGCCAGGAACAGAGTCATAGAACTCATGTGAGGGTCCTGTTGGCAGCATCGTATTGCAGACATTCTGTTTCGATACCTTTCTGACTCCAGGCCAACATACCAGGGTGTGAGCAGGACGATGTGTTATCCCAGCGACAACTATCGTAAACCATCGTAATCCGGAGCCCAAACAACTGGCATCTTGCAAGGACTGGCTTCAGCTTGTCACAAGGCCGGGGCTTCCCCATGATATCCCACGATACCGAAAGGTAGTGACATGGATATGTATGTATGACCCCGGAAGCTCATATGTCGTTAATACGTCATTGATATGTCCTTGATGTCAGCAATCTTTCAGGAGCGCCCCAAATGATGCTCAATGCAAAACGAGTCAACGATATGCACCCACAAGCACCCTTTCCCAATCAGGGCCCGTGTCTCATGCCTATAGCCCCCTGCGGCCCTGTGTGGCCCTGTTGTTCTGTAATTTAAGCCTCCTCGTTTGAAGCACCCGCCGCGTTTTGCAGATATACTTTTGACGATGGGCCTTGCCCATCGCCAAGCACCGCACACCTTAAGACAAGTTCGCACGAGGGTGCGCGCTTAGCTGGGTCCGAGACCTTTGCAGGCTTGTCTTGGAAGCCAAGCCCTGAGAAGCTGAATCCCTCAGCACCCGCTTCGCAACACAGCCCCCCCCCCCCCCCCCCCTGGAGAGCATGCCTGCCCATCGCACCACTTTACTTGGAGCTCTTAGAAGCTGTCCGGGCTTCCTAGAAGGTCGCGGCCTTCACAGAAGGTATCTCGATAGCTTTCTAAGAAGCAATTAGAAGGGCACAGAGGCACTTGGAGGGTCGTTTTTCTTGGCTGGTGGGGTAAAGTTGCCTGCACCCAAACTCAGTAGACTGAAGGGGTAACACGCAACTTCGTGTGGGAAGTTCTGAAAAGAGCCGAGTCAAGTCATTTCAGTGGAGATGCACCCATGCACCTCTGACCCTCCTCCCCCCGTGCCTGAGATTATAAAATGAGTTTAGGACTAGGGGCGTGGCGACGTTTACGTTTCCATTTCCTCAGAAATCCTCAAGCAATAATGTGCAGCAGAGGGGGGCCTTCTTTTCTAGGTGGGTGTAGGGATGGAGAAGAGCTCGAAGTTTTTGGCTGCATTTAATTTGCCGAGGTTTGCGAAAACAGGGACCCCCAATATAGATCCCTCAATTTATCGTAGGATCCCGTGATAATCAGGACCCCAATAAGGTACCCTTAATTTCAGAAAACCGCCACATCCTACACTTTTGACTCCCTCGGCCAGCCTTAAACTGAGGAGGGCTGAGGAACGGGGTTTGAGGGCCAATTTGCTATAGCTATGTTGTCGGTCGGGGGCTGCTACCCTAAACCCTAAACCATAAACCCTAAACCCTAAATCCGAAACCCTGCTACCATTAAACCCCGAGCTTCCTGTCAGGGAAGATCCAGGTGTACTGTGTGCAGCACCACAAGGACGGGCATAGGAAGTCGTTGCTGCTAACGGACGTGGGGTCCTGACGATACTGTTCTTCTACTGCCTTTGTAAACTACTGGTTAGGCTTAGGTCACTCCTAGCATTAGACAGTTTGCTACTTACAAGAAGGAGTCTGAGGAATCTGGCTTTTGCAAGGGGGGCTACTGGGAGTCCTGGCTCATGTGCAGTACCAGGACCCTTCGCAACCGCGCGGCGTGCGCGTGGAGGTGAATGCGAAGCTACCTTCGCAGTCTAGTTCAGGGGATTTCGGGGAAACTTCCCGCGTTCTGCCTGCAGTGCAACCAGTCACAGCTTTGGACACCCCACCTAACCAACCCCACCCCGAACCCCCACCCCCACCCCAGCCCCAGCCCCCACTCCCCACCGCGGTTTGTCTGGGGTTGGGATGAGTTCTGGAGTCAAGGGTTCGGGCCGTGGCAATCCCTTCGACTGAAACCCTAAACCCCGCTGAGCCGGCTCACTAAGCCCCGCGGGGGCCCGCCGGGGCCCAGCTAAACCCTAGAGTGATGCTCCGCACCTTGCACATGGAACTGATCACAAGTGCACTTCGAGAGTACACATACTGTGGCATCGAGGCGGTTTGACATCTGAGGCGCATGCATCGGTTGGCAAGTTTGCAAGTTTAGTATCTGGCACAGCCGACTCACATGTGCCTCCGGCTTTTAGTCATGATGGCAATGTTTGCACGTTCTTTCCACGGGTCTGTCGGGCGGAGTGGGGAAAATGGCACATCCGGTAAGAAGAAAAACAGCCTGTCGCCAAGCATCGGAAGATTCCCTGAGGTTGTTAAACAAACGGGGGCCAAGAAATCCAAGCGCCCTCGTCCCGACAAGACCCCCTCCACAGCCCTAAACCCTAAACCCTAAACCCGAAACCCTAAACCCTAAACCTTAAACCCTAAACCCTAAACCCTGCAAACCCTACAAACCCTACAAACCCTAAACCCAAAACCCTACAAAACCCTAAACCCCTTAGGATGCACCTGATTGAGCCCGACATGGACATGTACAACGGGGTGATCTTCCTGGGCCTCCCTGCCGAAGTCAGCCACAAGGTGGATTAGGGATTAGGGTTTAGGGTTCAGGGTTTAGGGCTTATAGGGTTTAGGGTTTATAGGGTTTAGGGTTTAGGGTTTAGGGTTTAGGGTTTAGGGTTTAGGGTTTAGGGTTTAGGGTTTAGGGTTTAGGGTTTAGGGTGGGAGTTTTCTGAGCTTGCGGGGATGGTGGAGTTAAACTCCCGTGGTCTCGAGATGTGGCCCCATGCCCCAAAGAGAGGAATGTACGTAGCAAAGCCATGCCATCATCCTGAATATCGAGTGTGTTGGGGTTGGGAGGGGGGGGGGGGTGGGGGGGGAGGAGAAGGTGCGGGGTGTAAGCCACAAAGTTCCAACGATGATCCATGGACTCAACGTGGGCTCATGCTGACTCATAGATCCGAAGCTAGTTAAGTTCACCAGTCCCCAAACCATCCAAATCCCAAGCGCCCGTTTGCAGAAGCTTCAGAACTCCTCGGCTTGAGCGGCAGCCTCTGAAAAACTCCCTTAAACCCTAAACCCCTACCCTAAACCCCTAAACCCCTAAACCCTATGCAGCTGGAGGACCTTAAGGTGCACACTGTCATGCTGTTACAAATGCACAGACTCGCCGCTCCAAGGCAGAGCTGTGGAGTTTACTTCTGGAAGAACTCAAGTTGTGTGGTCAATTCAATCACAGTGACTTCCTTCGAGCATCCGAGAAAGATATCAGACGGTCTGAACACAGACGGGCGTGTGAACGCGCAGTGCATCGATACCAAGCGTGGCAACGCCTGGCTCAGAAAGCCCCCCCCCCCCCCCCCCATCTTCAGCGATAGTAGGATTCCTTTATAACAAAGGACCCTTACAATGTACCCCGAATGCAGGGGGCCCCCCCTCCCCCCATATTCAATGGGTGAATTCCAAAAAACCACTTGAGAGCACGGCCTCTTCACAGCAGAGCCCCTGCAGGTGGACTTCAGCAGCCCCTTGTCGCCCATGGTTCCTGCGGGCACCGCTGGGTATCCTTCTGAGCTCGACGTGCGGACGTACCTCAAGTCGATGCTTGCCTTAGGGTTTGGGGTTTGGGGTTTAGGGTTTAGGGTTTAGGGTTTAGTGTTTAGGGTTTAGTGTTTAGGGTTTAGGGTTTAGGGGAGTGTAACGTAGTGGAAATCAATAGGACCTTTGCATGCAGGCATTCCCTCTCAGCACCCCGAGCCTGGAGCTTCCCCGAATGTTGGCTGGTGTCTGTCTTAAGGTTTCTTTGGGGCAGTCCAGGGTCTGTTTTTTTGGGAGACCACACGGTAGATGATTGCTTAGGGGGGGGCATGTAGCCATATCTGCAAAGCCCTGAATGTGAGCCGTGACTTGGGACCAACAGACTCCTCCATCAAGGGGCAGAACTACCAAACAGGCTGGGCTCCGGTATGTTTCTGAGGTCGAAGTACTTGGAGATACTGGTGCTGGTCGGGACCTGAGAAAATCTGACTTTGGAGGGGGGGCGGGGGGGGGTGTGAAAGGCAAAGAGGCAGGGTTTAGGGTTTAGGGTTTAGGGTTTAGGGTGTAGGGTTTAGGGTTTAGGGTTTAGGGTTTAGGGCTTCAGCACAGTAGCCCAGGTGAGCGGTGTGGAGCAAACCACGGCCGCGAGCTTCGAGGCCAGACACTCCTACACCCTGGATGACCTTTTCTGGAACAGGACCCGCCTTCGGGCATATGAGGGTTCTTAGGGTTTAGGGTTTAGGGTTTAGGGATTCCACACCCCCAGGATATCCCGATAAGGATGTCCATGTTGGGGTTCGATGGTCTGGTCTGATGTCCGAAGTGGAGACCTCTTGCGCTTGAGAAGGACATTCGAGCCATGCGTGTCCATCAACATGGACGGTCAACACACCGTGGATCTGCAGCGATTTCATCAAAGCCATATGAATCGGGAGACTCAGCTGACCAAGATCGGATCAGAGCGTGGGGTTTTAGAACTTTGTGCGCGTGATACTTACTCATCATCATATGAGGCTCGCGGCCACGGAGCTTCGTCGACTTGATATATGAGTAGTCAATGCAAGCACATGTCAGCACCGATGACGTCATGATGTGCGTCCTGTGGCCTTAGATGCTGGACTTGATGCATAGCCAGCATGAGGGAGGATGGTGCACAGATCATGCCTGGTGGCCTTTAGATGTGCCATCTTCGGGTATTTTTGGGTAGATGATGCGCGCATCACCTCCATAGGAAGACTCCCCAAAAACATTCCAAGGGCCCAAGCACTTCACACTGCGCCAGCAAGCGCACGGGACAGAGGCGTGAGCGCGACCTCCGAGCGGATGCACCAAGCGAAACCATGCAAGACCCAAACCAGGAAAGATCATGTCGAAGCCTCAAAAGACTCAAAAAGGTGTTAGGGTTTAGGGTTTAGGGTTTAGGGTTTAGGGCACTGGAGCCCCCAGCAGGATTCTGGCACAGAATGCCCGCGGGACCTAGAGGAGAGCGCGATGTGTCACGCCGGGCGAGGCCGAAATTTAAATACAGAAGCAGACAGCAACCTGCGAATCCTGTGGGGCTACACATGGGCAAGAGCTCAGCTTGGACCGTACACGAGCGCCGCACCTGGGCGAAAGCCGCGGAACTTCTGCCTGGGCCGGGGCGTGACCTCAACGACTCCTTACCCTTAGCATCACTGCAGTTTCTCAAGAGGAGCGAGAGCTCCACCAAAGTCCGCAAATAGAACTTAATTCTAGAATCGTCTAGAGAGGAGGACTTTTTGGGCCTCACAAGCCAGTGCCCAAACCTGCCAAAGCTCAGGACGAGGCCATGGCGGTGGTTCCTGACCGTGCAGTCTCTGTGCGGACACACCACTCCTTCAGAGCGACCCTTGCGCCACAGGCCGACGGAGCGTGGGAGTTGTCGGAGTGATCATATCCGGGAGATTTTGTGCTGTGTGGCCACGAGCATGCGTTGCTGTCGGGATGCCTCAAGCATCCTCAAGCTGACCAAACTTGGGCATCCGGCGCTGGCCAGGTGGCAGATTGGACCATTTACCGCCGCGGGAGAGCTCCACTTGGAGTCACTCTGGATGAGCTTTTCGCGTACAGGCCGCGGGATGGAGATGGTGCTAGCATGTGCTGTTGCGTATCAGGAGAGTTTGGGTCCCTGGCCTGCTCATGCAAGCCGGAAGCAATGAGTAAGATGAGTAAGCACCAGGCCTGTGCCGCCTGAATAGCCATATATAGCTGTGCCGAACAATCGCACAGCACTGTCTGTCCATGCCTGCAGCCCCAGTACGTGCGCAGGACGCACAGCCACTCTGACCTGTTCACTCGGCAAAACAGCCTTCCGGCAGCACAGAGCCAACCATGGGCTTGGGGGGGTTGATTGCGAAGCTGTGCGACGCAGCTTTTTACCTCAAGAATGGCAGCAGACAAGCACAAATTCGCGGTCCTCCGGCACACGGGGTACAACAATTCAAGCAGTTGCGGGCGCGAGGGTTGCTTGAACATTCGCTCTGGCTACAAGCAGTTTACAACCGTTACAACCTGCCTACTTGTATTAGCACCAGAATGGATATCACAGAGCTGGGTCTTAGTGTTTGGGATGTGAGTGTGGCGAATTGTCGATGTCGTTCGCCGACCTTACTCACGCTGCACACGATCCTTTTCCAAACCCCTCTGGTTTCCTGTTCAGTTTCGACCTGTACCCCATTCGAATCAATCCAACACATCACCCTTATGCCCCCGATGCCCAACGCCTTAAGACAGAAGTCCATGGTTGTCGTCACCTCCGCCTCGATAGACTCGGTTCATCTGAAAGCACCTCCCAAAGCTCCGCTTAAGGTTACAATGCCGGCGACTCCCCTTAGTGGCACGGCGCTTTGCTGGCTTTCTCTGCATGTGCATGCAGCCGCAGCTGCAAGCCGGCAGTCTTCTTTTAGGGTTTAGGGTTTAGGGTTTAGGGTTTAGGGTTTAGGGTTTAGGGGTTAGGGGTTAGGGGTTAGGGTTTAGGGTTATGCCAGCAGAGCCAGGGGCCCCACGTGTGTCAGCGAATGGAAAAAGCGTGGGCTGTTTCTTAGGGCTCCGAGCCCATGTGTGGCACTGGCTACCGAGTTGGGAAGGGCAGTCACACCCAGCTTGTAAGTCTTCATTTCTTGGCTTTTCATTGTGTTGTCCCTAAGCCCTAAACCCTAAACCCTAAACCCCTAAGTTGTGGCAAACACATGCATGCCAAAGTAGTTTGCGAAGACTCTGAGGAACTCACCCTCTGAGAGCTGCCAGTAAACAAACCCGCAAACCCTCTTCGAACTGTTTTTCTAGTATTTTATAAACCTAAACCCTAAACCCTAATCCCTAAACCCTAAACCCTAAGACTCTCATCTCTCTGAGGTTCTGCGCCAGACTCAAGCTGCCGCTGCAGCCACGGATGACGCGGTGCCAGCATGGGCTCATGTCTTTTCTTCGCAAACTAAACCCTAAACCCTAAACCCTAAACCCTAAACCCTAAACCCTAAACCCTAAACCCTAAACCCTAAACCCTAAACCCTAAACCCTAAACCCTAAACCCTAAACCCTAAACCCTAAACCCTAAACCCTAAACCCTAAACCCTAAACCCTAAACCCTAAACCCTAAACCCTAAACCCTAAACCCTAAACCGCACGCCTACAAAAAACCGACGCATGGAGAGTGCTGCTCATTGTCGCTCCCTCTTACATATGTATAGGGGATGTAAGGGGTCTATGAGGGGGCTCCCCGTTTTAAGGGACCCTAAACCCTAAACCCTAAACCCTAAACCCTAAACCCTAAACCCTAAACCCTAAACCCATGTAGCCACCCTAAGAAGACAGCCAGGTCCTGGTTCCGCGGCGTGGGTTTTCTGGTCACACTGCTGGGCATGGATGTGACCTCGCTGAGGGCAGAGGTCTGGGGGTTTAGGGTTTAGGGTTTAGGGTTTAGGGTTTAGGGTTTAGGGTTTAGGGTTTAGGGTTGGGCAACACAGTGTTGGACATTGCGGGGGGGGGGCTTTCAGGGGTGGATGTGGCATTCCAGTGGCATTCCTGCTTTTGTTCTCACGGGAGGACGGACCGGAGAGGATGTACCGGCACATTTCGAACCGGGTAAGCCCTAAGCCCTAAACCCTAAACCCTAAACCCTAAACCCTTAAACCCTAAACCCTAAACCCTAAACCCTAAACCCTAAACCCTAAACTTAAGGTCCTTTGCAGGCAACTTCCCCGAACCTCTCGCCGCAGGCCTCGGCGCTGGTGGGCCCTGGGGCTGAGACCGCCCTACGCATGACGTGGCCTCAGGAGATGAGCCGAGTTGCTTGAGGATCTTGGGTTGTGACTGCTACAGATGCCAGGGTTTAGGGTTTAGGGTTTAGGGCTTAGGGTTTAGGGTTTACGGTTTGGACTTTAGGGTTTAGGGTTTATGCGTTTAGGGCTTAGACTTCAGGGTTTAGGGTTTATGGGTTTTAGGGTCTACGGTTTAGGGTTTAAAGGTTCAATGGTGCCAGCCTCCGCAGGGTGCATGTCTTGGAGGAACTGGATGCTAGGCAGGATAAGGGAGACCCTTAAAAGGGAACCCTTCTTACACCCTCTTCTGACTCTCTTAACACAGGGACCTTCTTCGGAGGGTCTATATCCCCAAGGGTCCCCCCCTCATCCTATTTCCTACTGGAAGGACAGGTTTGCACAATCTTCAATGGAAGCCAGGGCTTCGATTCTTTCGGGTGCATCCACGAATCCAATTTGGGGATTTCCCAAATTCGGGGGTGCCCTTTTTGGGGTCCTTAGTATAAGGGGATCCTACATTTTTTGGGGATTATATTTTTTACATTTGGGGCCCCTTATCATCGTAACCCCCAATTCAGGTCCTGGCTTCAAGAGGCATTGGTGCCTCAAGCAATGCAGAAGGTGCTCGTGACGCAGGCGGGGCTGTATAACTGGAATCGGGACGAATGCTGTTGCTTATCACTTGGTCCAAGCAATCTTCCAGAAAAGTCTGGCAAGATTGCTCGGAATGCAGAAGCAAGGATGCTCGTGTCAAGAAACGCTCGTGCCGACCGGTGGTCCACAGCCCCTTCCTTCTTCCTTTAGGCACTCCTCCAGCCACAGCCGCCTGTGCAACTGGGAGCACTGGTCCTGCTACAAGCAGTGCAGCGCTCGGGCACGCACAGGGTCAGTAGGGGAATTCTATGGTTCTGCAACCCTAAACCTTGCAAACCCTAAACCGTAAACCCGAATATTCCTCCCCAGGCCTTGGGGCGACTGCAGCGCACGCTCCGAAGCCCAGACTGGGCGCCAGCAGAGCGGGAGGACTGGCAGCATGTCTGTTTATGGATGGATGACTGATTTGCCTGACTTGGTTGATTGATTGTTTAATTGAATTGGAGGATTGATTGGTGCGTTGATGTGCTGAGTGGTGGTGGTGTAGGGTTTAGGGTTTAGGGTTTCCGGTTCGGTTCATTCTGGTGGGTGAGTCCGCACCCGTACGATGCCACAGCGACGGCGGAATCTATGGAGTCTATGACAACAGGCGCGAGGCCGATGATAGCGACGACACGGGTTGCCGCTACGACAGCCACTGCGCCGCTGAAATCTAGCACAATTCTGGACTTCATTTCATCTGCGACTGCGATCCGACGACTGTGCGAGAGAGTGGATGTTTTGAAGTAGAACAAGCCCTAAACAATAAAAGCCAGGAGATGCAAGTCCGGATTCAAGCCCGGCTGCCGGACCTCAACACGCTGCTGCTCTTGTGGCAGAAGCTGTCCAAGGACTGGTAGAAGGGGTTCAGGGTTTAGGGTTTAGGGTTTAAGGCTTCAATGATGGCAACTCATGGTTACCCTGATGGATACTAACTTCGAGAGAGCCTCGGGGCCACGAAAAGAGCCTGTAAACGATCGCCACAGGATGGCGATGCTTCGAAGTTGAGCCTTTGCCTCGGCTTTTCTTGTGTGGCCTGAGTATTTCTCTGCAGACTTGCGATATGACTTGTGACATTCCTTCGGATGCCTCCGGGCAATGTTCTCTACATGTGACAACCCCAGCCTCCAAGTAGCACTCCTCCCCCACTTTGCCCCATGCAAACAGCTCAGGCTTTGCCGAGACTCCGGCACCCGACACGCAGCAGCATCCCCAAGCATTTGGGGTTTATGGTGACTGATGGAGAGCTTTCTTCATGCTGCGTACGGCAACTTTTTCAGGGGAGGACGCGCGGTCCATTATGGAAGCCTATCAGGCTAGTGCCGACAGTAGCAGGGCTCGTTCCCTCTCGGTCGCCAACGTTGACATGGTACTCGTGGAGCTCATGGGAATGGCAGAGCCTTTACGTCCCGGGACCTGCGCGGAAAGTGGGAGGATCTTCTCAGGCAAACGCCATACATCAGGGCAACACGGAGGTAGGTAACCGCCTGACGGGCAACAGGCACCCATTCCACGAACTTAGCGGGGCAGAGCCGGGTGCCACGAACTTCTGCGAACCTGAGGACAGATTCACGAAGGGTCCAGCCAAGGGCCAGCTGGAAGACTAACCCATGGAGTGTAGATGCCCCTGCGAATGCAGAGAAGGTTCGACGAAGTTAGCAGAAGGCCACGAGGCTTCGGGCGAAGGGGCAGGGGCTTAGACGAGCTTAGTTTGGGGTGTCCCTCTTGCCCGGTCTAAGTGTTACCTCCCTTTGTTTTCCTCAAAATACAAGTTACTGTAGGTAAAATTAGGAAAAGGTTCAGATTACTTGCAAAAATCTGTTGATGCTTTTATCTTGAGCACCAGAGCATGCGGCTGGCGACCACTTTGCAGCAGGTACTCCCTTGTATGAGAACAGTCCTGTCGTGTGTTGCATATGCGTGCCATGTACAATTTTGCTTCAGTAAGTTGTCGAACGTCAGAGATGGTCCCCGCAAGTTGGATCACTGTGATTCCTGTGGTTCCTTCATAATCCTAAACCCTAAACCCTAAACCCTAGACCCTAAACCCTAGACCCTAAACCCTAAACCTTAAACCGTGTGCATTGTGCTAAGCAAGCGGCGCAAGATGGCATCTACAGTGACACAAAAACAAACGCTTCGGCTGGCATGCTGCCGGCCTTCACCCGACACTCCTTTGCGATTTTGGCATCTTCGCCATTCCCACCCTGAACCCGAAACCCTAACCCCCTAAACCCTAAACTCTAAGCCCTAAGCCCTAAACCCTAGATGCCCTAAGCATCACAGCACCAAGGCCCACACCAAAGGCCGAGGAGGACGAGGAAGAAGGGTTGGGCCCTGAGCTGCATGGCGCCTCTGAGGGTACATATTTGGGGGGGTGTACGAAAATAGGAGACCCCTAAAATAGAAACCAAACAGTAGGATTCCCTTACAATCAAGACTCCAAGAAGGTACCCCGTAATTTCGAAAACCCCCATGTGACAGACTGTTGGCGGAGCCCGTTGCGTCATGGGAATTACCAGCGTTTGTGGGCACAATGTTGCTTTGAATGCTGCCATCTTGAGGGTTCAATTTCCTTTTTTGGAAGGCGGTTGAAGAACCTTTCGGATTTCAACATGGTTCGTAGCTGCTATTGCTAAAGCGGTAAGCCTGCGTGATTTTGTGTTCAGAGTTTCGAGCTCTCGAGTTTGGTGTAGCGACCCGATGTCACCGCCCGGGGACCTCAACTTGAACTGCTGCTTTAAACTAGTATATGTTAGGGTTTAGGGTTTAGGGTTTAAGGTTTAGGGTTTTTACTCCAATCCCTGCGATCTTGAATCTCAACGCCCTTTCGGTAGGCACAAGAATTCCGATGCCGATTCGCAGGCAAGCTGGGTTGAGCTGGAGCTTTCATGGTTAAAAAGCACTACTGCTCGCAGCTTCTAAGATTCTAAAAGGTTTCCAGCGGGCGGCATTCCTTGGAAAAGAATGTGCCGTCAGCGTTACTTGCTGGGGGTCTGCATTGATGCTGTATGAGTTTGTACTGCGCATGCTTGCGGATGGGCGCAGCTGTGGTGTCCTTAGCCTAGAGGAGGTACTACCTTTCAGGGACTTGTGTTAAATGGTGAAGATGCACATGAAAAGCAACAATGCCAAAAAGTGAGGCGAAGGCACTTAATCATGAGTCAATGCGTGAGTGCACTTTGGAGGCAACAAAAGCCAACCCCTCTCTCGAAGCCTTTGAGGATCTTCGGCATACGCCAACTGCAGGTGGACTGGCTAGAAGCAGAAAGCACTCAATCACGAGTCAGCTGGCAAAGAATCAGCTACGAAAACGAAGGTGCATCGCCGATATGTCAGGCGAACGATGGCAGAGTTACATTCTTGTTGGTGGGTTGTTGGCTGGGATCTCTGATTGGCCCGCTGGTTTTGTTTGATGCAAAATTTGTTGGTACTTACAATGCGTGTGTTGCGCTTGTCTTTTCACCCCTTGTGCGAGCGGGTTCTGGCCGCAATCCAAAATCCAGCAATCAGCTTTGAGGGTCATTACTAGTCGGTGCTTCTTGGAACATGACCTCCCTGCACACGCATGCCATCACACGTGCACCTTTTACTGTCTCAAAGCTGCGCCCATTCATTCCTGTGAGCAGTTTGGTCTATGCTTGCAAAGCCAGAGCGTTGACACCGGAACGACCATTAAATTCGTCTTGTACGCCAGTCCGTGAAAAACCAACCCCAGAGCTAGCTCTGCCTTCCACAGGCACTGACTTGACTGCTGCAGGTCACAGAGGCAGATGTTGTGGCATTGCTAGGCCTGCCAGGCCCGTGTGCAAAGCTGGGTCGTTGGATCCAGCACTCGGTCGTCAGGGTTTCGGGCTGGGGCTGAGCAGTTGGTTGATCACTGACTTGAGCGGCAGCCTGCATACGCAGTGCACATCACGAAATGCACACAGGCGTTGGTCTGCATTGTTCGCTGGTGCGCTGGATGTTCATGCTTGCGACAAGCGCAAGGTCTTGGTGCGATCCTGCTAGCATTTTGCCATGTTTTGTCACGCTGTAGTGCCAAGCAATGAAAAAAGTATGCTGTTGTATAAGAGCAGCAGCAGGCAAGCTTCTCGTCATCGCGTTTAGCCTCCATTCCGGCGGCCAGGCCCCCTGGCGAGCCACACGATCTTCACCACTTGGTGCCAGACAACACAGATGCCCGGCCTCCAGGATGTGTCAGGGTTTTAGGGTTTTTAGGGGCTTTAGGGTTTTTAGGGTTTTTAGGGTTTTTAGGGTTTTTAGGGTTTTTAGGGTTTCAGGGTGTTAGCTGCGGGTATTGCTTGCGGTGGCATTCCGGCAGGATGTGACCTTTTGGGGAAGCAGGTCGGTTGTCTAGAATCAGTTGCCGCCAAAACAATTATGGCTCTTCTGATCGAACCAACCTAAAAACAGCACGCCAGCGCTGCTTGGAGGTACTTAGAGATGCTACCGCAAAGTGCAGCAGATGTCAAGTTCGATTGGTTCAGCCCTCAGCAACAAGTCACCGTGCATGCCTTTCTAGTTGCACCGAAAGGTAAAACAGATTCAACTCAACGATATCGAGACCCGGACAAGATGAAAGACTCCTAGAAACCTACGTGGTGTGAGTAGTGGCCTTAGTAGTGGCGATTAGTTAGTGACTAGCACAAGATGCTGCAAGTGCAAGTTGGCAGGTCATTACTGTCATTACCAGGTCTCAGAGCCACTTGACCTCACAAGCTACTGAGAACGCGAGCGAGCTCCACGTGTGCCAATAGATTCTACTAGCACTTCCACGGCTGCAGAACACCTTGCCACGTACCCCGACCTCCGCGTGCAAGGTCCAAGTTACTGTCTGCTGTTGCATCGCCATTGATTTCCGGCGAAGGCAGTGCCGGCCGGAGGGTGTGCAACAGTCTGATGTTTCGATTCGTTCGACACTGGTTCTTACACTTTCCTGTGGGTTCAAAGCTCAAGCATGGAGTTGTACTGATCTGGCCTAAGCTGCCTAAGATCACATCCACAAGGGTCTTGCGCATCCCCTTTGAAAGCCGACAGGGCCGCAAGTTTCACATTGCTGTGATCGAGCACATCAAAGAGTTGCGAGCACTTGCCAACATCCAAACTGCTCCCTAAAGGAAGCTCCACACCTCCAACACCTGTCTAGCCAGGAAGCAACATTGGAGTTTACGAATACAGGCGACCCCTAAACTGGACCCCCAAATACAAGGATTCCCTGAAAATTACGGACCCCAAAAAGGTACCCCTAGTTTCGGAAACCCTGTCGGTGCAGTGCAACTTATAACCTAAACCCTAAACCCTAAACCCTAAACCCTAAACCCTAATATAACGCCCTTTGATGGACACAGGCTCCCCTGGGACCGAGCGACTCCTAGCCTGCGTCCGTTGTGTGGGGGCCGCAATGTCGGGGCCTCAATGTACCCAAAGAGCCCAACACCCAGTTAATTAAGGGAATACTCCTTAAATCATAAGCAGGGGCCCTTTATAATTTAAGCCATATTCCTTCATTAAGGGGTATTGGGCTCTCTGGGCACATGGGTAGACATGACTCGCTGGGGATCAGAGCAAGGTTTCAGATGGTTAAAGAATTCTTAACGAGTTTCAAGACTTTGCGGGGCTTGCAAAAAGGGCTCGGCCATGCAAGATAGAGGTTTTCCTCGTAGAACATGATGAAACCGCAAGGAGGGGAAGCTCTGTTTTTGTGGAGGGTTTGAAGAAAGGGAGCTTCTTTTCTTGAGGGGAATGGCGGCCTGCTTGTCTTCGAGCCGGTTTTTCTCCTCAATCCGTGGCTCGCGTTCAGCGACTGCATCTAGTGGCTCCGTGGCTCACGTCAGGCATTGAACCACAAGGGTCCCCTAATCGGGTCCGTAGAATGTCCATACGGGGCTCCATATAGGGTCCGAGGCCGAGGAACACAATCCAGCGTGTGAAATCTAGGGAAACCTTCAACATCAACCGGGGGCGGGGTGGCGGTCCTGGTCCAAAACAGGGGATCCCCTATCGGGGCCGAAGCGAATCCGTACCACAACGGTTTGAGATGGAGAAGCAATGTGTGATGTGCATTCTGTTTTCGTGGCGGCGTGGCGGCGCATGGACGCATGCACTAAGTGTCGCTGTCCTCGAAGAAACTGTCGCTCAAGAAGGCCCCAAGATTCACCCCAAGACGATCCAAGATGCACGCGCAAGGTCCACAGCTGATTTGTCCCCTTACTGACCTCGGAAACCTTGGTACCGCCTTCGGCCTGCCCATGATCGAGCGGCAAGGAAGGAGGAGGTGGTACAGTAGGAGCATGGCCGTATGGCATAATGCCAGCAGCAGCGGGTGGAGAGAGGCAATGAGCTAGCAGTAGTAGCACGATGTTGTCACGTTGGTAAACTACGTAAGACTATGTACGTAGCATAAGTTGTATTGTTCGGTTGTGTAGACAAATAAAAATAGGCCGGGGACCGTTGCCGCAACGCCTTGCTTTTGATCTGCCTCGTCCGGCTGATGCCGCCCCCCCTTCCCCTCCGGCTTCCAAAAATCGCATTTTCTTGTCTCCTATGCTCGCCACTAGTCATTATAGACGAGTAAGTTGACCAAGATTACCAATCCCTATATACCTAAGTAGGCCCTACATAACCCCTAAGGTCCCTTATAAGCGTCCCTCCTTTAGTCCCCTGAAAGACGCGTTTTTGGGCGGCGCAGCACTTTGCGGCCTCCCGGCTGCCCAAATGCTGTGCCGTCCTGGAATTGTTGTTTATATGACGTGCTATGTGTTAGTCTGCGTTCGTCTGTTAATACGTGATTCTTTGATGCAGAACCTTGCTTGCAGGGATTTCATGTCTCCTTTACTGAAAACCTGAGCTTCGGGATATATATATATATACAGTGAAAACGGTCCGAACTGAAAACGCGGCTTTCTGGAGAGTTATCTGCGAGCTTCTTGCTCAGGCAGGGGCGATCCCACTCCCTGCAAGTATCGAAGTCGCAGCGCGCATGGCTGGAGGCCGCCGGCCGTGGATCTTGTCATGCAGCGGCCGTTTTCTGCTCCCTCGGGCTCTTCGTAGGGCCTGGGGGGAATGAGGTAACCGATATTTAATCCCTTAAAGGGTATATATATTACTTCCTTTCCTCATTCCCTACTAAGAACCAGCCAGTGATCTAAAACGGCGGTTTTCTTCTTGTGCCACTTGTCAGACCCTCCTCCGCCTGCGGTCGGCCTCAATGGATGACGAGCTCTGTGGCGCCTGCACCGAGCAAGCTCACTCAGACATCGAGTAACCCTAAACCCTAAACCCTGAACCCGAAACCCGAAACCCTAAACCCTAAACCCTGAACCCTAAACCCTACATCCGATATTCACTTGTGGTGTCCTATCTGTAGATGGTTGCCGCTTGTGGCGCTAACATGTCCTGACTTTTGGGGGTCGGCAGATGCTGATGTTGTCGCACTCCAATCCTGCGTAATGGCTGGGGCCAAGTGTCTGATCCACCTGCGAAAAGAGAGATTTCGAGGCTCACGGGTTTGGGAAATTGTATGAAAGGTTTGGTGGCGCGGGACGTTTCACCGAGATCATTTCTTGCAGTTGTCTTGCCAAGCCAAGTGTGCGTGTTCCTGTGTTCGAGTGTGGGCGCGTGTGCGGGTGCGTGTGCGGGTGCGTGTGCGTGTGCACGTGCACGTGTGTGTGTGTGTGTGTGTGTGTGTGTGTGTGTGTGTGTGTGTGTGTGTGTGTGTGTGTGTGTGTGTGTGCCAACCCTGTTGCCAAGGGAGCAAGTGTGAAGAGCTGTTACCGTTAGAGCATGCAGGGGGATGTGGCGTGAGATCAGGGACCACATCCAATGAAGCTACCTGATCTCATGGGATGCAGAACTTGGCCAGTTCTGTGTACCTGCGATTTCTTCAGTCTCACGAATCATTTTAGCAAGTTGGGAACTTCAGGATTGTGAGGTGTAGACCAGGTAAACAGGACCCCAAGACTTGGTGTGGAGATTGCACAAGTGTGCTCCAGGCAGTATTCGTCTATCGCACTGTCTGCAGCAGGGTTGCCTGCCTGATACTATGGTCTTGATTGACCATCCTGAGCTCCCTGATCGGAGCAACAGCCTGTCAGCATTTTCCCCCCTCAACTGCTGCACCTTTGAGCGAGTGAATTTGACTGTGTCCACAGTCTGCTGATGTTCAAACCAGATACCGAACAGGTCCTACGCCAGTTGTCGATCCATCCTGTTAGAGACTTCAGCCAGGGTTATCTCCACCCAAGTGATGTTGCGTGAGTGTTGGTCGGTGTACCATTGTTTACGCAGCGTGTTGAGAGTGATCAAGTTCCTGTAGTGCTGTAGTCTTCCGTGTTAGCAGCGCAGAGATGTGGAATGCAGAATCCTGCGGGTAGAGCCAGACGGTTGCAAGTGGAAGTTTCTTCGTGGCAGCGAGTGATTCTCACTGACTTGCAGCGTTGCGTGCAGTACATGCTCAGTCTGTTGCCAGCAGCTTTTCGCAATTCTGACCAGCAGAGATTGTGGCAGCTGCACATGTTCTTGATCTTGAACTTGACTTTATGCTTGTGCTCAATGGCTGCAAGAGCTCCACTCTTCTGATTGAAGGGTGTGTGTGTGTGCCAACCCTGTTGCCAAGGGAGCAAGTGTGAAGAGCTGTTACCGTTAGAGCATGCAGGGGGATGTGGCGTGAGATCAGGGACCACATCCAATGAAGCTACCTGATCTCATGGGATGCAGAACTTGGCCAGTTCTGTGTACCTGCGATTTCTTCAGTCTCACGAATCATTTTAGCAAGTTGGGAACTTCAGGATTGTGAGGTGTAGACCAGGTAAACAGGACCCCAAGACTTGGTGTGGAGATTGCACAAGTGTGCGCGCGCCTCTTTCTCTCCCTCTCTCTCTCTCTCTCTCTGTGCGTGTGTCTGTTATAGTAGCTTGGTAAACGATAGGTGATGGGGGCGCAGCTTGGCCACAGGATGCCTAGTTTGCTGTGAATTGAAGCTTTGCGAGTCAAGCTATCAAATCGACCGATTTGCTTCCTCTGATTGTATTCCTGCAACCTGCACGTTCGTTTGCAGATGTTTTGCCCGATCCCTTCCGAATGCATGCCTGCAAGACAGAGGCAAGTTGTCAGCTTTATCGAAGGCCGCAGAGTGTGCGGTCGGTGCCTCAAGCCAGAGAACGTTTTTAGCTATGGCATGTTATAGTGCGCAATCCATGGGTTCCGGAACATCTCTGTTTGATGGGACCTTCTTGGCAGCTTAGCTTTTGGGCTCGTATGTCATCGGCATCCTTGCCTACTGCACATAAGACTCGTACAATATTCAACCACATGTAAGTACACAAAAATCTGGGTCTGCGGGCAGCATGGGGCAGCCTCAAGCACCAGCATCTCAGCGCCCTCCGAGCCCAGTTCTCAAAAGACTTGGCCATGACTTGCTCCTCAGGCCCTGGGCAGGAGACAGAGTTGCAGAAGCTCCTGGCAGCCACAAAGAGATGGCCACAAAGTACTGGCTTCTTCTGCCAGGCATCCATGCCTTCGGGTCACAAGGAAGGCGCAAAGCCTTGGTAGCATGCTTACTTGGTCCGTCTGCGAGACACGCCGCATGTGCTTCGGACCCTGTGCTGTGAGGGAAATATGCCGGAAAGGCACCTTGCGCAGCTGAACAGTACATGCAGTACACAGACAGGTGTATATACGTGTTGACCAGCACTTTCCCTGCCAAATGTCTTGTAAGCCAGGCCCTACAATCTGTCCTCGCCCGGCCTGGGTTTTTCTTTTCACAGATCGAGGCCGCCAGCCTTTTCAGGGATGTTGAGGGTTTCGGAGGAGAAAGGTCCAGAGAGAGAGAGAAAGAGAGAAACAAACAAAAGAGAAGAGAGACAGAGAGAGAGAGAGAGAGAGACAGAGAGAGAGAATCGCGGGGGCTCTGGCCCTCATGCCCCCAAGAAAGCAAAAAACAAGAAAGAAAGAGATAGAGAGAGACCAAGCAGCGTGTGGAGTTTAGCCGGTGAACATCGGCTGGTAGTCAGGCGGGACAATCCTAAGCTTGCCAGGAACACATGAGGCAATTAGGAGGTCCCAGAAGTTCGGAGCTTGAAGGAAGCATTTATGTACCGAAACCCAAGATGCAGTGCTATCGCTTCAAACTCTATCATCCTTATCACGTGGGAGATACTGTCGAGATTGGATCGCCAGAGCTAGCATGACCAGGTTTCTTCGCAACCGATAAAGACGGGGGTGATGAGGGGTGGTTTAGGAGGTTTAGGATGAGGTTTGCAGGTGTGGTTTGGTAAGAGTTGGATGAAGGACCTGTCCCTGTAAGCTGCGGGGTCCTGAGCAGCGCGTGCACTTGTATCTCTAGCCCTCAGCCTAGAACGTATGAAGGGTGCCAGGAAAGGCCATTATTCAGCAGGTTTTACCAGCTCGATGGCCCTCCAGGAGACGGCGTACGGCTCCTCACTGCTCTTTGCCCTGTTGCGACAGCTGGCGCGGCGCGACCCGCCACTTGGCAGAGCACCAAGCAGAAAGCCCTGCGCCATTTTTTTCCTCAAATCGCACCCAAGCCCAAGCAAGATCTGAACTCAGGCAAGGCCTTGGCCTGGCAACCAGCACACCGCAGCATGAGCGCCGCCCGGCTACGTTGGCAGGATCAACGGAACAAAAGAGAGAGGGAGAGGGAGAGGGAGAGGGAGAGGGAGAGGGAGAGGGAGAGGGAGAGGGAGAGGGAGAGGGAGAGGGAGAGGGTTAGAGCTAGAACAAGCCGCTGCCGCCTCAGACCCAAACTAAGAAGAGTGGGGGTGGTGGGGTTGGTGGGAGGCTAGGTTGCAGTCAGGCTTCGGTCATGGGGGGAGGGGAGTAAGCTACTGAGGTACGTGTTGGGGCTTGAGCACATTCGGGGGCATGCAGGGTTTGGGAGGGGTTTCATGGAGCGGCCTCGAGTACAGGGGCGGGCGTAGACCCCCGATGGTTCGCCCCCCTGCCCCAAGAAAGAAAGACAGAAAGCAAGAAGGAAAGAAGAAAAGAAGAAAAGAAAGAAAGAAAGGAGTGAAGGAAACGAAGGAAGGAAAGGAAGGAAAGGAAGGAAAGGAAGGAAGGGAAGGAAGGAAGGAAGAAAGAAGGAAAGAAACGTGGCTTATGGTGCGCAAGTCACATGTAATTCTCAAAACAGTCGTGTTATTTCAACTCCACAAATACAAAAACCCAAAACCATAAAGCAGGGACCCTCATTTCTTGGAACTTTGGTATTGCCAAGCTTTTCCGTTACTTGAAAAAATCCGAAACATCGCATCTTGTTTTCGGGATTTTGCCTTCCACGGGGTTGAAAATCAAAGAAGCACGTGGTTTATATTGGGTACTCGAGGAAAGAATCCAAGCATTTTTTTTGTTTTCAGGCCCGGCCCGGAAGAGCGCAATATTTTTTTGCACAGGGTACATGGTTTGCGGTGTCTGCAGGTCAATGCGATGCGTAGCGGACCTCTTCCAGCCCGGTAAGGTGTAACGTTTGACGCCTGAAGCATCCTGCATCCGCGTGAGGACTTAACCTGAAGACTTGCCCAGAAAGCCCAATACCCCTTAATTAAGGAACACAGCTTATAAATAAGCCAGATTCCTAAGTGAAGGGGTATTGGGCTCTTTGGGTGGTGGACTGCTGACTCCCACTAGTGCGTCACGCTGAAGGTCGGAGCCTGGCGCTCATCTGCGCCAAGATGATGAAGCAGTCCATAGTCCAGCTTGCCACGTGGCGCCCTCTGGTACTCGTCAGCTTCTTTTGGTTTCGGGCAAGTATTACAGTATGGCTTTGGGGTAGCCTCATGGAGCTTTCAGTAGAGGTAAAGAACTTGGGCTAGGGACATACGTGCGTGCTGCAAAAGTTTAATCTGGCAAGTCACAGATCTCTTGATTATCCTCTCAACAATGGAACGGCGCTCGAAAGCATCTTCGCATCTTTTGAAGCCCCTCCCTGCCCGACATCCCATCCCCACTCCTGGCTGATGTACTAGCCTACAGTGGCTACCTTCACCACCTTTTTGCTAAAGAAGTGCTTTTTGCCGTCACACCCACACACCCACGCGCCCACACCCATACACCCGCACCCCCACGGCAGCGCACACACACACACACACACCCACACACACCCACACACACCCACACACACCCACACACACCCACACACACCCACACACACCCACACACACCCACACACACCCACACACACCCACACACACCCACACACACCCACACACACCCACACACACCCACACACACCCACACACACCCACACACACCACACACACACACACACACACACACCCACACACACCCACACACACCCACACACACCCACACACACCCACACACACACACACACCCACACACACCCACACACACCCACACACACACACACACACACACACACACACACACACACACACACACACACACACACACACACACACACACACACACACACACACACACACACACACACACACACACACACACACACACACACACACACACACACACACACACACACACACACCCACACACACACACACACACACACACACACACACACAACACACCACACACACACACACACACACACACACACACACACACACACACACACACACACACACACACACACACACACCACACACACACACACACACACACACACACACACACACACACACACACAACACACGTACCACACACACACACAACATGTACACACACACCACACATGTACACACACACACACACATGTACACACACACACACACATGTACACACAACACACACACATGTACACACACACACACATGTACACACACACACACACATGTACACACACACACACATGTACACACACACACATGTACACACACACACATGTACACACACACACATGTACACACACACACACATGTACACACACACACACACACACACACATGTACACACACACACACACACAAAGACACCAGAGAGAGGGCCCACGCGCGCGTGTGCGCGCATGCACTGACGCTCACGCACACGTGTGCGCGCGTGCGCATCCTCTCCGGATGCAGGACAGATGATACCTGTTCCAAACATGACATGTACCATAAGCGAAGCGCGTAAACACAATCAACCTAAACCCGGCTGGCACGCAACAAAAGCTATGCTGCGCTTAGAAGCCGCTCAGATATGATTAAGCTGTTGCATCGCGCAATGTTTTGCACAGCATGTGCCGCCAATGCTGACTGAAACCTTTGCCGTGCTGCAGGGAGCTCCCCGCCACACGGCAGCCCCTTGCAACCCTTGTGCGCAGCACTGGGGTGTGGGTGGCTGGAACGGCTTCCTGGCATCAACTTGCCTGTGCCTGTGAGTTCGGAGTTGCAGATCCTTTGAGCTGTTCAACTTAAGGCTCGCGAAGATAAGTCTCCAGTTGTTGTACACGTTTGGTCGCCTCCATTCCCCGAAACCCCAGACAGGTTTTGCTGTTGGTTGTCAAGACTTGGCCTTGGGCGCCAGTGTTCCTCGCAAGTGGAGAGATCTGCCCAGAAAGGTGTCGGCAAATCAAGAGCACTTGTTCTACACGGTTAGATTTTAACAAGGAGAACAAGTCCGGGTACTTGTGTCATGGTGGTTTAGGGTGACGAGCTAATTTAGCGGTCTGATATTCGCTACTGCCAACTTACCAGTTGTTTGGCATTGCACGCACTTTTTGATATTGCCCTCCTTGTCCAATGTCGATCCATGTCAAAACCCAAGGCTTGATCCCGTGGGGTTGCCGGTCGTGTTAGAAAAAAGCCTGCAGCCAGATTTCCCAAAGACCCGAGCCCTTGAAGAGCCGCTCGACCCAAGTTGCTCAAGACATCTCACAGGTTTCCCGCCAGAGCCCTCGAGGCGCGCAAGAAGAGCCATTGAGCCATGGGCTGCGCGACTTCCGCCACCATCACTGAGGATAACGTGGAAGACCTCCGAACGAGGATCCGAAAGCTGAAGGACCCACAGCTTGACGATGCTGCGAAGGCGAGAGAATTGAGGCTTTTGGGCAAATGGCCAGGTATGGGTCCGCACATCGCGGCCGAAGGCGGTGTGTCGGCTATCCTGGAGCTGCTGGAGGGCGGCAGCGATTGGCTGAAGAAGGAGGCAGCCGAGGCTTTGTTCTGCAGGGCACAAGGCGACGACGACTTCGCCAGGGCCATCGTGGCCTGCGGCGGCCGGGCGCAGCTGGAGGCCGTGGCCAATGATGGCAGGCCGGACCCGGACTCGACGGTGGTGGGGGGGAGGAACGTGGCTCGAGCGGTGCTGAACATCTGCCAGAAAGTGCCAGAGACTGCCGAGGCCGCAGCATAGAAGTCGAAGACACCTCAGCCACCAAGGCACCAGGTGGCCTAGACCACAGGTATGACAACAGATGCTTGATGTTTGGCCAGAGGCCACATTCAGTCTTTTCAAGTGGGGCGCTCCTCAGAGAGAGAGAGATAGACATATTAACATACTTTTATACATTTATATATATATATATATACATAGATGTAAACATGTATAGTGTGGTTGATATTGCCAAGCACCTCCACAGTGGGCCCAGCTCGAGGTGCAAAGCATCCGAAAGTCATCCGGGCATGGGTCAATATCAAGCACTGCAAGATAGGTGAAGTACTGTCCCCAAACAGACAACATGATGCTCCGTTCATTCGTGATGTTCAGAACTGACCCATGCCCATGTTTTTTCACCAATTTTCAGGAAAGGGTGAAGCCCCAAACTGCACCACGATTCAATTCTCGGAGCCACTTCCAATGATAGCCCAAGCTTGAACATCAGAGCAATTGACAAACGAGGTTCCACGCGCACCTGAAATCCTGCGGAAGCAAGACCCAGAGAGCCCAATACCCTTAATTAAGGAATATGTAGTCTTAAACTATAATGGGACCCTTAGTATGATTTAAAGAATATTCCTTAGTTAAAGGTTATTGGGCTCTTTGGGGAAGTGAGGCTGCTACAGGAGACGACCAGCGTTCACCTGAGATGTGCGTGGAAGCTGCAGCCGCTGCTCCAGAAGGCTCCTGTGTTGATGTTTCCCTGGCCTTGGGTGAGTTGGCACGGCTTTTTTTTTATGCTTTGGGGTTTAGGGTTTAGGGTTTAGGGTTTAGGGTTTAGGGTTTAGGGCTGGACTTAAACCATGTTCGAGTGATCCTTGAAGAATTCACTCTGCAAGGCCGTGATATGCCCTAAACCCTAAGCCCTAAAACCTAAACCTTAAACCCTCAACCCTAAACCCTGCTATGACTCATGTGCTTGGTGTTTGTGAATATCTCTGGGTGAGTTGCGCCGATCTGGACAGCTTGTCCGACCTAAGCTAGCAGCTAGCTGCCAGCTCCGACTTGCAAGTGCTTAGGGTTAAGGGTTTAGGGTTTAGGGTTTAGGGTTTAGGGTTTAGGGTTTAGGGTTTAGGGTTTAGGGTTTAGGGTTCAGGGTTCAGGGTTCAGGGGTTCGGGTTTAGGGTTCAGGGTTTAGGGGTTAGGGTTTAGGGCACACAGCACGAGGCAAACTGGTTTTTTGAAACAACCTCGCCACCCCGAAGCCTCAGGGCTCAACACGCCCTTTGGCCCTCGAAGCTCAATCATGTATGAAAAGAAGCGTAACGCCTAAACCCTAAACCCTAAACCCTAAACCCTAAACCCTAAACCCTAAACCCTAAACCCGAAACCCTAAACCCTAAAACCTAAATCCTAAAACCAAAACCTCAAATGTCTCAGGGGTTCCGGAAGAAGCAGAGGCAGTTCGACAGCCTGGAGCTCAAACCACAGATTGTCCTTGGGGTTCAAAGTTGTCACCTAAAGGTTGCAGATGTTCGGCGGGTTGTGGTTGCAAGGCTTTTGCAAGGTTCCGGAGAGGAAAGGGGTCAAAAAATCAAAAGGATCAGTAAAAACTGAACAAGGATCAATCAAAAAAGGGAGCAATCTAAGCCCTAAACCCTAAACCCTAAACCCAAAACCCTAAACCCTAAACCCTACATAAAACATATGTCAAATCAAGGGCAAGCCAAGCTTCTGGCTTCCGAAGGATTGGCTTTGGTGGCCTCCTGGCTTGCTGGTTTCGGCTTCTCGTGTCTTTAGCTTTCCTTAAAATTGCCATGGCTAGTATTTCGTACCAGTTCCTCTTACGGTGACTGTCATACGATGGCGACGACGACGACGACGAGTACGAGTACGAGTACGAGTACTAGTACTAGTACTACCGACTACACCACCTACTACACCACCACCTCCTACTACTACTACTACTACTACTACTACTACTACTACTACTACTACTACTACTACTACTACTACTACTACTACTACTACTACTACTACTACTACTACTACTACTACTACTACTACTGCTGCTACTGCTACTGCTACTACTACTACTACTACTACTACTACTACTACTACTACTACTACTACTACTACTACTACTACTACTACTACTACTACTACTACTACTACTACTACTACTACTACTCATAAGGCCCCGTGAAATTCTGCACGTGACCAAGGAGCCTGCTGGAAAAACTTGCTGGCCTTCACAAATCGCAGCTCAGATCTCAGACAGAGTGTCGGCTCCGGTGTTTTCACCTGATTTTAGATTTTCTGGGGCTGCTGAAAGACAAGCAGTTGTTAATAGGCTGGTTTGGGCCAGGATGAGCTCAGACTAGCAGATTCGCGGTGTCGACGTTCGACGCACGAAGTACTTGTGTCACTGTCGTGCGTGCAGGAGCCCTAAACCCTGAACCCTCAACCCTCAACCCTAAACCCTAAACCCTTTGAGCTGCTTGAGCTTCTGCGAAAGACTTCGTCCAGAAGCCCACGGGCTGGAGACACTTCAATTTCACTTCGAGCCCTCAGCTTCGTCAGATCTTAGCCCACGCCAGCCTTGCCAGCAGCTCTCGTAGTCTGCCCTGACCTGGTTCTCTTGCCAAAGGGTGCCTAAACCCTAAACCCCAGACCCTAAACCCTAAACCCTGAACCCTGAACCCTGAACCCTGAACCCTGAACCCTGAACCCTGAACCCTGAACCCTAAACCCTAAACCCTAAACTTGGGGCATGTCGGACGTCTGTCATGTGCTGTGGCGAGGAAGCGCAAGCATGAAGAAGCCGCGAACGCCTTGGAGGCATGGCGCAGTGCCGAGGGCGACGGCTTCAACTTGGACACAGTTGCTCAAAGTGGTCGGTTGCATTGATTGTAGTAATAAAAATTCTTGGTTTATGTATGTTTTTAGGTACTCGCTTAAGAATATGGCTTTTATGGGATTATAGCAAAAGCCGAAACCTTGAATCCTAAAGCCAACCCTACTAGTTGGTAGTGTTTGGGCGCGCAGACAGAATTTAGCCACAGAATTTGGGGCGCAGACATATACATATGCATGTATCATGTACATATACACACACATATATACACCCATTCGTGGCTCTGTCATAAGATGCGCCTTGCGTAGCATGAAGGCTTGATCTTGGTTGAGTCTGAAGACTTCAGGCTCCTGGACCATGGCTATCCGTTGCCAAAGGCCCCCAAAGGCGTCCCTCAAAATCAGTGACGAATCTCTTGCCTCCCCGAGCTCGTTAGTCATAGTTGCCCGGCTACGTTCCCTTCGAGCTGAGCCCGGGCCAACTTCGAGCACATGGACTAGTCTGGAATATTTTCTCAAGCTGCGCTGGAGCCCTCTAAACTACACGAATCCATACAGGTGGGAAGAGCATCGGGAACGGGCAGAAGCCCATACGAGCAAGGGGGGGAGGGCGTGGAGGGCCGTGCGCGTGCGCTGGAGCCCTTTTGACAACACGAAGCCATACAGGTGGGAAGAGAAGGGGAGGGGGGGGTGGCAGGGTACGAGCCCTCAGGTGCGAAGAGCAGGGGGGGGGAGCCCCAGATGCAGAGCTGCGGTTTAGGGCTTAAGGTTTATAGGGTTTATAGGTTTAGGGTTTGGGGTTTAGGGTTTAGGGTTTAAAGTTCATGTTGGGTTCGGGGTGTATTGGGGGCGAGGACAGGAGGGCGGTGTCTTTTTCTGGCCTGGCCAGGGCCCAGACGATTCCTTCGCAGCAGCCGAAGGCGTGAAGGACCTCTGCAAAGCTTTTCCTGATGTCCCTGGCCCTTTTCTGATGTGCACATCCCTGGGGGTCCGGCGTTTTTTGTTCCAGGTGGCTCCGTCATTTTCCCTTTCTTAGGTCTGGCTGGTCCTCTGGTGCTGTGGTCCTCTGGTCCTGCGGTCGCCTGGTCCTGCAGTTCCCGGGTCCTGCGGTCTCCGTGGTCAATTTTTGAGCCTCCATTCCAAACCCATCATGCGAGCATTGTGTTTGTAAATGGCCAAACCCATCATCTTGAAACCAAAACAAAGCCACGCGAGCTTGCTTCAAGACAATATGGAACCCTTCCAAGCATATCATGCGAGCATTCTGTTGCAAATGGAAAAACCCATCCCCCCCCCCCCCCCCCCCCCCCCGCTGTTTTAAGCCGTGCAACCTTGCTTGAAGACCATACCAAGACCATACCAATCCCTTCCAAACCCAGCATGCGAGTATCGTGTTTGCAAATGGAGGGGGGGGTCTGTCCTCCCCCCACCACCCACATACAAATCTTTTCCAAATCCATGATATGAGCATCGCGTTTGCAAATGGAGGGGGCTGCGACCCCTCCAGCCCCCCCAAGTTTTTTGAGCCGCACAAGCTTGCTTTAGAACAGTACGAATCCCTTGGAGTCGCTGGTGGTCTGTTTGATGGAGGGTGTCTGTCCTTGCGTTGTCTGGCCTCAAGAACCGTGGCATCAATCTAGTATCAATATCAAGACCTATTCGGTCCTGCGTGCTCTGAAGCCCAGCTCGGCACTTTACTAAATTCCGACGTTTCAGAACGGTTCAGGACGGTTTGGGGCTGTTTCTGAACAGGGTTCTAGCAGTTCCTGAGACCTGCGTGATGGTTCCCGAGCCCCTGTTGGCGCACACACGCACACACGCACACACAGGGTTTAGGGTTTAGGGTTTAGGGTTTAGGGTTTAGGGTTTAGCGACACAAACAACCGGGCATTTCAACGAATCTCTGTCAAATCCCATCATGCGAGCATCGTGTTTGCAAATGGGGGGGGGTTCTGTCCCCCCCCAACCCCCACGCTATTGTAGGCTGTGCAAGCTTGCTTCAAAACATATGAATCCTCTCCAAGCCCATCATAAGCTTCTCGGCTCGGATCACATGTTTCTTTGGTAGGGGGTCAACCGGGTTCGAGGCCAAACAGGTTCTCTGTTCAACTGGACCCCCTCCGGACGCTGTAGTTCTTGCTTTTGCACATGGTTTCTCAATACTGAGCCTGGGGAAGCCGCACTTCGGCACCCATTCACAGATGCAATGACGATGGCGATATGTCAGAGACCCGTGCATTCAGGTTGTCCTCGGTGCACTCACTGGCCTTCATGGATCTGGTATGGTATTTGCATGGCATTCTGCTACTGGATGTTTTTGGAGACGCCTTTGCCACTTGATGAGCTGGTTGCGCAAACGCAGTTAGCCCCACGGTTGGGAGATACACGAGTGACACCTTCAAGCATCCTCACTGCAGGTCCGCTCTTCTTTATTTTACGAGCCGTGCCGGTCCCAAGTCCGGCAACCAGCATTGGATGGGCCACTGAAGACAGGCCAAAAGTATTGCTGGTAGAAGTGAGGGTTGCTGCAGATTCCAGTGCTGCAGCGGGAGCCAGTCAGGTTCGTGATCACCTGGGCTTCATGTGTGGGCGAAGATACTGGCCAGGCATTATGTACGCACCTACGCTTCGGGGCGGACTGCAAGGTACAGTGTTTTCACTGCCAGCGAGCTCGCGCCTATGCTCAGTGCTTGGTTTATTTATTTCGTGTTTGCTTTGGTTCTTCATGTTGTATGACTATTCATTGCCACTTACGGTTGCCAGGCTTTGCGGCAATCAGGCATTTTGGGATGAATGTATGGCCACTTGCGGTTGTCAGGCTTTACGGCAACCAGGCCTATGGGCAGGGCGCCGTTTTCGGCCCCTACATTGTGCTGCTACAGTTTGTCTCTATGCAGATGAATTCGTTTTTGCTGAGGCGACGTCTGGGACTGCTCTGATGGCCCACCTCATGGTGCTTTCACTTTCGGTTGCAACAGCTGGAAGGATATGTGACGACATTCGTTGTGGACAGTTCGTTCCTGTTTCCCACCTAGCCCTTCTGGGATTTCGTGGGTCGGCCCATGGCGAGGCAACTTGCGCGATGCGACGAGTCACTGTAGTACCAGACTCTCCATGGAGGTCCTCAACTGTCTGCCCTACGAGTTTGGATCATCGTTGAGCTGACCATATTTGACTCAGTTCTTTGCTTGTACAATGCATGTGCTGGAGCTGTACCACACACTCACCCCATAATTGCTTGGTTTTTCTTGGCCACTTGCGATTGCCAGGCTTCACGGCAACCTGGCCTGTGGGCGGGGGCGCCGTGTTATCGGCCCTTCTATTCAATATGCTGCTGCTATTTTATTTTCTTATCTGGTGGGTGCATTGGGCTTCCTCAACGTGATGGTCCCCTACGCTGTGTACCTGCCGCTGAGGTATTCTTGGGATTGCTCTGATGGTTCTCTTTCCTCGTGGGGTGCTTCTGCCAGCTTTCTCTCATGGAGGCTGCCGCTTTGGCAAAGCTTGCCAAAAGCAGTGATTCCAGAATTGTTGGCGGTATGCATGGAGGCTTGTTGTGGACTCCGTTTCGCTTGAAATTGGCCTGTGGAGTGCATTTCGATGCTCTAGTGGACTCTGAGTCCGTCCCTCCATGGAGGTCCTCAACTGACTGCTTTTCATGAGTGAGATCCATCATTGAGCTGACCATTTTGTAGCTCAGTCCTGAAGTTGTACAGTGTACAGGGCTTGCGCAGCACTTGTCTCGGGGTTGCCGTTTCCGGCCCCCTGCCCAAGGCAGAGTGGCGTGATGTGTTTTTCATTTCTTCATTTTGACAATTCATTTACTGTTCAGCTGAGCTGTCACAGTCTACTCCCTAGTTAGTAAGCGCGAGAACGCTAGGTTGAGCGACTGTGAGCGCTGGAGACCCTGTACTGCACAGTTTGTTGAACTTCGGTTCCTGTGCAGTTGCCTTGCATGTCCATACCCGAAGCTGTTAACCGCCGCCACAGAGCGGCCGTGACATATGTCATGAACTACAGCTAGCTAGTAGGTCAGACCAGACCGCTGCGGAATCGAGTTCGAGTTCCAAGCCCATCATGCGAGCATTGTGTTGCCAAAATGGGGGGGGGGCTGACCACCCACCAGCTCGCCTGCTTTTTTTAAAATCATGCAAGCTTACGAATCCCTTCCAAAACTCATGCGAACATCGTTTTTTTGCAATTTGGGGGGGGGGGGAGGGGGGGTGCTCTGCTCAACCCCGTTGCCAAACCCCCCCCCGCGTCTCAAGATTTCAAGCTCCACGGTATTGAACATGCGTCAAAACCCTAACAATAGTGCAGCATTTTCAGGTTTTAAACAGTGCTTTCCGCATTGCAAGTTCCTGTACACTTACAAGAACGCGAAACAAAGCTGCAATGGGTACCATTTATGTACGCTGGCAGGCCCCCCGCCCCCATTTGCAAACGCGATGCTCGCATGATGGATTCGTATGGTCATGATGGTCTGAAAGCACGGCTTACAACTCAGCAATTTACATTTTTTAATGCACGTGAATACTACACTTGCCAGGATTTGGAGTACTCTCAATGTAATTACCCGGGACCCAGGACCTGGAAATGCAGAGAACACTGCTATTTACAGTGTGAAAAGCCCGTGAATACTGTAATTTCCCTGTTTTTGAGCATTGTCAAAAAGGCGAACGTACACAAATACGGTGGTTTACAGGTTTTGGCGCTGTGTTTGTAACTTTCCAGGAGCGCGAAACACGGACAACTCGGCAAATTATGTTTTTTTTAAGCTTATGAACCACAGCCTGTGAACCACAGAGGTGTCAAGCCAGACCTAGGAAAGGAACAAAAGGAGCCAGACCTGGAAAAAAAAGCCTCGCCAAAGCCCTGGCACGCCGAATGCTGGGTGATAACAGTGGACGGTGATTAAGCAGGGAACTTGGAAACTTGGCAGTCGTAGGCGTGGCTGATGGAGGGGTTGTGTGTTGTCTCCGTCGGCATGACTCTCCTGAGTTTGCAAGCGGCTTACTTTTTTGGTGTCTTGTGTTACACGCTCCTTGGCTGAGCACTTTGGGTCACGGAAGAGGGTTCCTCGACTCAAATCCCGAGAAAGTGCCGATATACATGAAGGCCCTCCCCGATGGGATGTCCGAACTTTGAACCCTGAGATTTCTTCTAAATGTTCGTGAGTAAAAAATGCGTGGCTTAATGTGGAAACGCCGTACATGCCACGCGGGCAAAGCACACACATTCCACGTGTCCCCGTCAAGGGATGATGTATGCACTAGAAATGCAGGGCCATCGATGCACCACGTAGACAATGTTGAACCCGGTCCCTTGTGCACTGAGCAACCCTTCCTTTGCACCTCAATGTCAGAGGTTGCAGAATCAGACTACACGACGAGCATTCATGTATCCATGAAATCGCAAGCTAGACTTGAGCACAACCCTAAACCCTGAACCCTAAACCCTAAACGGGCCTAAACCCCAAACCCCAAACCCCAGACCCCAAACCCTAAACCCTAAACCCTAAACCCTAAATCCTAAACCCTACACCCAAGTACCAGGTTCATGTCCAGCTTCCCCCGCGGAAAGCCGTGCTGACCAGGATTGCTCTCTGCCATTCTTGCAGCTGGATTCGGAGCAAGGCTCTTGGAGTTTAGGGTTTCGGGTTTTGGGTTGGGTGTCTAGGGTTTAGGGTTTAGGGTTTAGGGTTTAGGGATGAGGGTGTCTGTTTTGACACATTCGTGGGCCGCTTGTTTCACTCTGTTATTTGAGAGACTTGTGCCACAGTCTTCTCATGCCTTTTCCATCTTGGGCACGGAACGTATTGCATCCAGTAAGTGGCGAAGCCTAAGACCGAAGGGAATAGGGTTTAGGGTTTAGGGTTTAGGGTTTAGGGTAACATTCTGTGCAAGACGCTGCTGCCTGTATGCTTCGCAATCCTCGTCTAAGCGACTGACGACGCTTTCACCTTCAGACTCGGTTTGGGGGACCGAGAATAGGCGGTCCAGCCTAGAAATGCTAGTCCAGAACGGGTTTACTCGTAGGGTTTAGGAATCGCTTTAAGCTAGGCTCCTCTGGACAGCTCTCAACATGTCTCGATGCTTTCGCCTCTCGACCGTCTATCCGAATCGAGTTTTCCAGCACGCAGCCGGCAACTGTCCTGAACAATTCCAGTACCTTATCACTTGTCAACCTTCCAAACTTTGCGTGGTCCTAAAGCAAAACAGAACCCTAAAGCCGAAAAATCCGGCAATTCCCCGAAAGCCTTTTTCATACATATAACCCTAAACCCTAAACCTTAAGCCCTAAACCTTAAGCCCTAAACCCTAAACCCTGAACCCTAAACCCTAAACCCTAAACCCTAAACCGAGTGTCTCCGAGGTCGCGGGCTTTGCAGAAGGCCCTGCGGCTTCGACATGTTCGGAACGTTTGAGGGAGCCTTCAACCTTTCAAGCACAAGCCCACTCTTCTTTAGGGTTTAGAGTTTAGGGTTTGGGGTTTTGGGTTTAGGGTTTAGGGTGGCTAGTTCGAGTTCGATAAGCATCTCTGCTTGTTGTCCTTCAGGCTATTGAGGCTGAATTCCCCCCCTTCTCCCCCGAAACCGTGGTCCAAACCTCGATCCGCACACCGATCGTCAGAATGTGAGCTCTGAAGATGGTGCTGTAAGTTTAGGGTTCAGGGTTCAGGGTTCAGGGTTGGGGTTTGGGGTTTAGGGTTTAGGGTTTAGGGCCGGTAAATCCGTCCGTGAACAGTCTTCGGCGCAGAAGTGGAGAGATCGGTGCAGTGGTGGTGACCTTCACAGTCTTTGTGCAAGTTTGCCCTGGGCCGACGTCTCCCCCATCTTCCAGCAAGGAAACCCAGCACCCTTGGCAGACCCCCACCGAGCCCAGTGAGACCCCCAATTCAGTGAACCCCCTAAATTTAAACCCTAACCCTAAACCCTAAACCCTAAACCCTAAACCCTAAACCCTAAACCCTAAACCCTAAACCCTAAACCCTAAACCCTAAACCCTAAACCCTAACCAGGACCTCCTCAAGGCCCCTCCCTTCCTGCCCTAAAAGGCGATGAAGGGCGATCCAGAAGACCTCCTGCGCCTGGTCATGGAGTTGGGACCTCGACACCCTTTGGCGGTTGCCAACTAGGGCCCGCACTGTTGTCGGTTTGGCTTCTGAGGGTGTGCGGGTACCAGCAACAGCTTCATAACAATTCTAGGATTCAGGCTAATACATTCCATCAGAAACGATAACAGTTCCGCCTCTCCACCGCCCAGCCCCGCAGAATCTTGGTTCGGGAGAGGGGTTTGGGGCTTGTCCTCCCCTCGATCTTAAATGTACTCGGGCTCCTGATTGCGAAGACCCCGTTGGCCCGGCGAGCCCGTGGTTGAAGTTGCACATCGTTGCACCCTTGCACAGTACCAGTCGACTCAAGGCTTAATGTTCTGGTTGTATGAGGCCGACACAGCTGGCGAGTGCTGATGCGGGCCGTGGTCCTAGCAACAGCGCCCAACATCTCACCCTTCACGCCCAACTTTGGGGATCGACGTTTTCGGTGGTAGCAGCAAGTTCTGATATGTCGTTTGGGCTAACAGAACCACCGCTGCCTGAATTTCGAGTGCACCGGACATGCGGCACCGTCTAAATCTCCCGTGGCAACTCTCTACAGCTGACGTCCTCAAACCTTAAACCCTAAACCCTAAGCCCTAAACCCTAAACTTATCCCTGGAAGCTAGCAGGCCCCTCTGGAGCGCTCCTCCTGGAGCAGCTGCGTGCGGGCTTGAGCTTGCGCTGGCTTGTAAAAGTACTGCAACCTTACGGATCAGAGTTTGGTAGTTGCAGGGGGTGAGTTCGAAAGTTTAGGGCGTTAGGGTTTGTGGGCGTCCGGGTTTAGGAGATTCCGCACCTCTTCACTTGCAGAGGCTGTCTGGGCGCAAAGCTCAAGAGCACGGTGGCTTCACAGTTGTCGTGGCGCACGGGACCCCCAGCAAACGCAGTGCGCTGAGACTGACGCTGTGTGATGTGCTGTAGGTTCGCAGAGTCGATCGTCCTTGTTAATTGACGACTGAGACTGGCGAGGCACACCATAGCCTTAGATGATCTTCGCACTCAGCCAATTAGAAGCTTGATGCAACAGATCCATATTCAGAATCAAGACTCAAGACCACTCGGCCATTCCACCCGTACCAGCAACCTGAACTCGATAGCTTTGAAGCGTTCAGCGAGCTGTAAGGCTTGCAAAAATGCTGAACCAAAGAAATTTGGAAACCGGAGAATTGAGCAGAAGAGAGTGGCTCTGTAGTGTGGACGTCGGCTCGCATCAACCTTACAGCAGTACGCGGTGACGCGCCACGTTGCAGCAAAACATGTCTACTGTCAGTCATATGAGGGGGGGTGGTTCTTTCCGTTTCTTGTGTCTTCTTGTAGTTCGTTGTGCATCGATGTCAAATCGATCCACTTTGCGTGTTTGAATTGTTCTCCGGTTGTTTCCTGCCTTCATATCTCAGGTATTCTCAGCTTCTCTCGGGCCGTTCATGTGTCAGCCCTTTTCAGTCTCCAGTTGGAACTTTCGGCCTCACGAAGAATGCTGGTTGGTTGTCGGTGGCTTGTGGAGTGATGAAAGTGTACCAGACAAGAGATCTGGCCCTTGCAAATTTGCCCAAATTGTTCCGAAATGCACTGTGCAGGACGTCTCAAGTTACGTGCACGATCGGTTAATCGCTTCAACTGGTACCTTTCTGATGTCAGCATGATCGGCAAATCGCTATTCACCGCTAGTCTTTTGAAAACGTTGCTTCCTTCTAGCCCTTTGTAGTTACGCCGCCACGGAATCAACAAAGGCACTCCATATCGCTTTCTGTATGCGGCTCCTTCGCTTCGGAGAAGCGGCAAAGTACAGAAATCACCCCTAACGGGACCTGGAGCTACCACATAAACTAGAACAAGAATGACTGCAGGCAAGGCACACCCAGGGTATAGAACAGAACACAGGGTCTTTAAGCGCTTAGGCATTAGAGTGATGATGGCTTACATTCCTTTGATCTGTTCCGCTAGATTGCGTCGCAGATCTGATTCTTGCTCGCCGAGGTACTGCGTTTGGCAGCAGCTCTAGCCCCGTCAAAGCTGGCATGCTTGACCTGCCATACGCAGCATCTAGATCTTCCAAAACCCCTTGACTAAGGAACATAACATACCCTAGTTTATACTAAGGATCCTTGTTATGATTTAGGGTATATTCCTCAACTAAGGGGTGTTGGAAGATCTGGGTATCCACCAGACCCTGACTCCGAGGACCTTCGGACCCAATACACTTGACCCTGCATGCGCCGGACCTTGACATCCAATCCACTTGACCCCGGTTTAGGGTTTAGGGTTTAGGGTTTAGGGTTTAGGGTTTAGGGTTTAGGGTTTAGTGCGCCGGCATAGTGCCAGGCTGGAAACAGTGGCGTGGATGGAGGAGGCTCGAGTGGTGTTTGAGTATTCACATGTATTCACACTGATACTGACGTTGCCCGAGCTGCTCAAGGCTGACAAGTTAGGGTTTAGGGTTTAGGGTTTAGGGTTTGGGGTTTGGGGTTTGGGGTTTGGGGTTTAGGGATCGCCCTGAGTAACCTTGAGCTGGAGCTGGCCCTGCCTGAGTACGCTTGCACTCCCTTCACGCCTGAACCGGCAAAGGCATCACTGCCCTCAGCTGGAGAGCTGCTGCCGCTGCCCGCCGAGGATGGAGTCCGGAAGTCTGGCTTTTAGGGTTTAGGGTTTAGGGTTTAGGGTTAGGGCGATACGGTAGAACAGGGAGCAGGGCATAGGCATGCGGCATAGTGCGCCGGTTTCACGAGATCTACGGCCTCAGCGTTGTAGGATGCACTGTTCACACGACACAGGATCACCTGGTAGAACTGCGCGGCTCTCAGGACCTCAACAGTCTCAAAACATCTCCATGTGGGCACTTCCCAAAATAGAGGGCTACCCCTTTCATACCCCAAATAGAATAGAACCCCCTTAAAGGGGACTCCCAAAAAGGGAGGAACCCCCCCCCCTCCCCCATGTGTCCCCAAAGGCCCCCAGGGGCCCCATAGGGCCCCAAGGGTCAGACCCAAGGCCTTGAGATCGAGAGATGCAGCTGCAACCACTGTTATGGTTGGTGCGAGAATTGGTGCAATAAGCAGAAGTGTTGTAAGTGTTGCAGTAGTTTTGGTGTTCGTGTTGTGATGGTGATAGGGTCAGTGGTGGTGGTGGTGTTTGTGGTGGTGGTGGTGGTGGTCGTGGTCGTGGTGGTGGTGGTGGTGGTGGTGGTGGTGGTGGTGGTGGTGGTGGTGCTGCTGCTGCTGCTGCTGCTGCTGCACTGCAAGTGCTTGCCAATCTACGCACCATTGCGCACAAACCCTATAGAAGCTGGCCTTGCATCCTGGCCACGGCTCAATGCGCTGTGGCTAGCAGATTGTCTCCTAGCTCCATCCGCACTGGCTAAAGCTTCATCCCGAAACCCGAAGATAGCAATCAACTGCACCGTCAGAGGTTCGCAACTACGCCGGTGCCCACACTCGAAAAAACAGTGCTGCAGGCCCTGGACGAAGAGGAGTGCAATTCTGCAACTTTTGCATGTGATCATGTGTGCATACAAGAATGACCGCTTGTCGATTCCGTTCTGCAGGGGCCCCACGGGCTTGCTTGTTGGCGTGAAACAACAAACGTCTAATTACAAAGCAAGGCTAGCGTGCCTGCAGAAGGCATGTGATGACAGTTGTGGTCTTTCCGTTTTTTTTTAATCGTGTTTCAAGTCTGCCGCTGCACGCCTGGGCCATGCTCGGTGGTGTGGTTCTCAGGGCATCGGAGCATCTTGGAGCGACCCGACATCCAAAAACCTCGAAACCACAAGAGCGTGCAAA
The DNA here is from genome assembly GCA_905221605.1 of Symbiodinium natans. Taxonomy (NCBI): domain Eukaryota; class Dinophyceae; order Suessiales; family Symbiodiniaceae; genus Symbiodinium; species Symbiodinium natans. The sequence continues at coordinate 129,439 of CAJNDS010002120.1, read as the reverse complement.
GCCCGTAATCAGTTAGAGCAGGCGGTTTTGACGATTGGGAAAGAAAATGCTCAACAGGTGGTTTGCGGGCTGGATTCCGAAACTAGGTTCGCAACATTGCGAGATGTCGTGGCAGACTGCATACGACCAGCTTTCGGCTGCATCTCCCAATGCAGGATAAGTGCAGGATAAGATTTCGCTGATCTTTTTGAAATGCTTGGTTCACTCCGATCGCTCAGACTAATCAGTAAACCCAGAGAAAACTTTCCAGCATTTTTTGTGGATTGTTCATTTACCTTTAACATTCTGCCAAATTTGCAGGAGCGCATCCACCCCAGTCCGACGCCCATCGAGTGAGCTGGAGGGGGATTGTTCAGATTGTTTCAGTTGCGGTTTGGGTTTAGGGTTTAGGGTTTCGGGTTCAGGGTTCAGGGTTTAGGGTTTAGGGTTTAGGGTTCAGGACTTTGCAACCTGGGCTGCAGGGTTGAAGGGTTGATAGGTGGAAACATGCTCATAACTTTCGGGCTGCTGGGGCTCAAACAACTGCGCAGCACCCCTCAACCCGCTCGCGCATGTCCATCCCCAAAGCATGGCCCACACCAAACTCTAAGCGAGTCCCGGACCTCACTGGTGTCCCATCCCCTGCAGGCCCAACTCGAGGCGCCCGTGCGCGCTTCCTTCTCCAGCTGGAGCAGCCCGACAGCGGATGCTAAGTTCAGGGGGCGTTGAAGGCAAAGTGGGATTTCAGGATTTCAGTTGCCACGCACGACCACTTCTGACTTGCGCCCCTCAATCCGAAACCCCTGTTGACCCTAAAGCATCCTAGACCTCTGAAGCTGCTGTTAACCTCCAAGCCTTCAATAAACTCGACCTAAACCCTAAACCCTCAACCCCAAACCCCAAACCCTAAACCCCAAACCTCAAACCCCAAACACTAAACCCTAAACCCTAAACCCTAAACCCCAAACCCCAAACCCTAAACCCTAAACCCTAAACCCTAAACCCATCCTCAGCCTCAACCGAAATCCGAGGCTGCGCCGAGGTCAGTCCCAGGCGCTGGGCACCGCACTCGGCCCGAGGCTCAGGCTTGGGAGCTGTTGGGGTCGGGAGCAAAAAGCAGCAGCCTTGGGCTTAGGGTTTAGGGTTTAGGGTTTAGGGTTTAGGGTTTAGGGTTTAGGGTTTAGGGTTTAGGGCTTAGGGTTTAGGGCTTAGGGCTTAGGGCTTAGGGCTTGAGGGCTTGGGGCTTAGGGCTTAGGGCTTAGGGCTTAGGGGGCTTAGGGCTTGAGGGCTTAGGGCTTAGGGCTTAGGGCTTAGGGCTTAGGGGGCTTAGAGGGCTTAGAGGGCTTAGAGGGCTTAGGGCTTAGGGCGTGGGGCTTAGGGCTTAGGGCTTAGGGCTTAGAGGGCTTAGAGGGCTTAGAGGGCTTAGAGGGCTTAGAGGGCTTAGAGGGCTTAGGGCTTGGGGCTTGGGGCTTGGGGCTTAGGGCTTAGGGCTTAGGGGGCTTAGAGGGCTTAGAGGGCTTAGAGGGCTTAGGGCTTAGGGCTTGGGGCTTAGGGCTTAGGGGGCTTAGAGGGCTTAGAGGGCTTAGAGGGCTTAGGGCTTAGGGCTTAGGGCTTAGGGCTTAGGGCTTAGGGCTTAGGGGGCTTAGAGGGCTTAGAGGGCTTAGGGCTTAGGGCTTAGGGGGCTTAGAGGGCTTAGAGGGCTTAGAGGGCTTAGGGCTTGGGGCTTAGGGCTTAGGGCTTTGGGCTTAGGGCTTAGGGGGCTTAGAGGGCTTAGAGGGCTTAGAGGGCTTAGGGCTTGGGGTTTGGGGTTTAGGGTTTCGGGTTTAGGGTTTAGGCAAAGAGGGGACCAGGAAAAGAGGGAAGTAATGCTTCTTTGAGGTGTTGGTTTCAGTTAGTTTCAGGCTGGTGGCTGTGGTTCTGTGGTCCCCTGCTGCAGCCCGGTTCTCTGCTCCGGTGGTCCTCTCTGGTCTTGCCTCTGCTCCCGGACTCCTGGTCCTCGGCCCATGCACGTTTGGGCGCCGGCAATGCTCGGAGCCATGAACGCATGGCAAGGGCTGTGCTTCCTTCCTGCCTCGTGGGCTTTTGGATGGGCTCGCTCCATGTGTCCGTAAGGCATCTGCCGTTCATGGGCTTCCGGCTTCCGAACCAAAAACAAGCACGAAGCAGCGCAGTCACAGATAGTGACCCTATACCCTAAACCCTAAACCCAAAAACCTAAACCCTAAACCCTAACCAGTCCGACAAGCGCTGCAAGTCCTCAACGTAATCCCGCCCGAAAGGCAATTTCCTGAACGCGGTCGGGCCCATCGGCGTCTCGGACCAGAAGCTCCCTGGCTTAGGGTTTAGGGTTTAGGGTGTAGGGTTTAGGGTTTAGGGTTCAGGGTGCCACTTAAACTCGGCCCAGTATCAGTTTCCAGAGCCCTTTCCGCGAGCCGGTCGCTTCATGTCACTTCACCTTGTCTAGACATCTTGCGCAATTCGGGGTGCTGAAACATGTGCAGCAAGGCTGGTTTCTGCAGTCCTGCAGTCCGATGCTCTACCGATGAGCTTTGCCGAGGAGGCTCTGAAGCAGTACGTGCCTGGCTGAGGTCGTTGGCATGCAGAAACTGGCAGAAACCCTAAACCCTAAACCCTAAACCCTAAACCCTAAACCCGAAAAGAATTCAAGCGCTCCAATGCCAAGAGATGCAGATGTGGAGAGAAGGAGTGGGCCGGAGGGCATCAAACAAACCGGTGAAGTGCGAGGTCAAGGCCGCGGCGGCAGCACCTGAGCTACGCCAGGCCGACCTCACAGTTAGGTTGAATTTGCATTGTGGTTGCTGCCACCTCGCCCAGCAGCGTTGGGCAGAGATCAAGACATGGCTAGCCACAAAGGCATCCTTGCAATATGATGTCATCGGGTGATGCACTGGAATGAGATGGCTGAGTTTGACGTAGAGGGATTCAGGTGCATCTCCTCTGTTCAAGGGGAAGATGGAAGGGACAGAGCTCCGAAATTCAAAGCGGGGGCTGGGCGCACGACCCAAAGCCAATTCGAAAGCGTCGATACAGGCGACGGAAGGATCGTCGGTCGGATGGGGTTGAGATTCTGCTGTCTGTCTCGGACGTACGCAATGGAAGCGACTGACTGGTGGTACCGGATCCGGATGAGGTCAATGCCCATGCCGATCCGGAAGAAGTTCCCTAGCGGCGTCCTGCAAAGCCCCCACCCCCTAATCTTGCTTGCCCCCTTCACTTTGAACCTAAGAGTCTACAGCAACTCGTACAGCGGCTACTACCCCGCAATCCTGCCCCTCGCTCTTCTTTTTCACATTGGCACCTCAAGAAACTTAGATCGTTCCCCTGGCCAGTCTGCCGCGGCCCTGCTCGGCGTCATGCAGCCTCGTTTCCGGCGCCAGTGGCAGGTCTGGGATGGTGTGGGGCCGAGGGTCCTATGTAATGGGGCCGAGGATGTCGTATAATGTAAGGCATCAGGACATAGCATCCTGGCATCTGTTGATGGACACAATGTGCAGAGCTTCGTTGCCAGACTCCTGCTGTTGTCGCAGTCGCCGCCAGGTGTCGGCAGCGCAGCGATTGCTCGCCCATGCACGTTCTCTGACTGCCATTTATCAGTCGTTACAGGAGCCCTTTCTGTCAAGAATTGAGATGACGTAGCGATGGCCTGTTCGGCACGCGATGGTTCCCATGTTGATAGCCGTAGGAAGATTGATAAGCAGTTCGAAGATTGAGAACTGGAAGGTCTGAGTTCGAGGTTTGCATCAGAAATGTGAGATGGTAGCTGCGTGCGGTCATGTCAGAATGGTTTTCAGGGCCACCATGGGCATGATCATCGTCGTCTGGTCTTCCATGTTTTCATACGCCGTACTCACAATCGTCGCCGTCATCTTCGTCGTCGTTGTCATCATCGGCCTGTTCATGAGTATCATCAGTACCAACAACTTCACCCAACATATCCTCAACACTGAAAGAAAGTTTTAAACTGGAGCGAAGAACATTTAAGCACTGACGCAGGTCAGCGCGTACCAGGACTGCAGCTAGCTATGTAGCTAGAAAGGGCGCAAGTGCCAGAAGCCCTGCACCCGTTACCACAAACCCAGCCCGAAAACTCTGGAGGCCCCTTCACCCTAGACCCTCAACCCCTAAACCCTAAACTTCCCTAAACCCTAAACCCTAAACTTCAGGCGAGGATGGCGAGGTGCCCGAATGGCTGCTGGAGCATGCTGTGCGCTGGTGGCCTGAGCTCGTACCCTCGCAGTGGGAGCAGCTGCAGGACCGTCATCGGGCCATCCACGCTGGCGTCTACGATGTGGGAGTTTAGGGTTTAGGGTTTAGGGTTTAGGGTTTAGGGTTTAGGGTTTAGGGTTTAGGGGAATACTAGGAATATGTAGGACAGGATTTGGGACTGGCACTGTTTCACTTTGGTGTAGGCTGAGGCTGCGGCAGCTGTTCGCACGGGGGCACAGACATGATGCCTTACCCTGAACCCTTAACCCTAAACTCTAAACCCTAAACCCTAAAACGATTATCGGTTAAGTGCACAAGGCAGCTGCCAACCCCTAGGCTGTAGCGGCGGCGAAGGTTCTCAAAGGCAAGATACTGCCTGCCACATAGCGAGCTACTCACAAGAAGTCGAGCAGTGAAGCAAAACCCAATCAGGACTTGCGGGCCCGCTCATCAGCACCCCAAGACTGAAGCCAAAAGACCCAACATGCCCTTAGAATAGCCTTACCCTAAACCCTAAACCCTAAACCCTTCTGAAGTCCTGCTCAGGATTTCGTGGCCCGCGTGAAGGCTGGCTACAGCGCCTCTATGTCTCGAGGCGCATAACTTGCAGCTGCATTTGCCTACTTCTTGCAGCAAAAGAACAGCCCGCTCAGCAAAAAAAGAAATAGAAGCGGTCCAAGCTTTCTCCGAGGGGACCGGCTTCGGCGGCAGCTGCTGGTGGCTTGGGCAGCTGAGGATGCATCTGTCTCCATCCAGGTCCGCAGAGGGTTCCGGAGTCCAAGCCCTGTTACGTGTGCATGTCTCAAACTCGGAAGACACTTTACACCCCCCCTCCAATGGACCAACCTCGACATGGAAAGTTACATGAGATACTTCCGGGGGCTCCATAAGCACGAGCCAGCTCAAGAGTTCAATCGAACCTTCTACTAGTAACAAGAAATGCATGCCCTGGAAGTGAATGGTCACTTCACTTCACTAAGGAAAGGTTCTCTAACCGAACAAACCTTCCTACTTAGTAGGGATAGGGGTCAAAAAATAAAAAAGGGTCAACAACAAAATAAAGAGGGATCAATAAACAAATAAACCCAAAACCCTTCAAACCCTCAACCCTAAACCCTAAATCCTGAACCCTGAACCCTGAACCCTAAACCCTACCCTAAACCCTAAACCCTCGGTTGTTTGTTTTTTGGGATGCTTTTCAAGTTTTTTGATCCGGCAGCCATTGTACCGGACCGAAACAAAATCTTGTTGGCTTCCTGGGAGGGATATTGGGAAACTGTCTTCATTTGAGCAGTTCGACATTCTAGCAGGGTCTAGTATAATATCCCAGGTGTATTACCAAGGTTGTAAGATTTAGGGATCAGAGAAACTGAAACACGTGTCGTCGAAAGGCAAGGGTTTTCAGGAGATCTAAACTGTCTTAGACAGTACTTAAAAGGATGGCAGCATGGTCCTTATTGAAAGAAATGTCATTCAGCTTAACTTTCTTTGAGCAAATATACTTTTCTGTTTTGACCTCATTAGCACAGACCTGCGCAGAGCACATGAGCATGTTTTGTTTTCAGTGGTTCAAATACTTGAGACTCTTACAAGGTTTTTACATACAGAAAACTTATTGTCAAACATTCTTCTTGAATACCCTAACCGCAACTAGTAACCTCTTAGTTCATGCAGTGGTCACTCTTCAAGTAGTGAGGCCTCCTGCTGGGACGCCAATGGAGTTCTGATAGGGGTACATTTTTATGAACGCCGCCCTCTTATAAGTGATACTGGGGAAAGCCGTACGGCCCAAACTCCACTGTGAACATTTCTTCAGAAAATCCAAAAACCCGCAAACTTCCAAACTTTCCTGGGAGGAGTTTCTGGGGAGGCTCGGATTGTTGGATGTTTGCATGTTTGTTTTTTATTTTGAGATTTGTGCTCTTCTCTGCTTTGGACAAGTATAGAAAACAGCGCACAGTGAACCAAAACCTTGCAAACAAAAAGAAAACCAAAACAAGCACAGTGATTCTAGCTGAAGTTATGTTTTTGTAGGCCAAGGCAAAATACCTCAACATCCAAAGTTTCCTGGAAGAAGCTACCGCAATATACAATAATGAAATACTGCTGACATACTAATTAAATACCACAGTGTATGATATACTATGTCGAATTGGCACAACTCGCATAGACATAACATACAGAGTTACCTTGAAGAAAATAATAAGAACCCCAATTTTCTCAAGCCTGTGCCCCCCCAGCCTGGCAAACCCTGAGATTCCCTGTCCAATTGTCTATCCGTGGTCTTTTAGGGCATCGGGACGCTGACCCCCCTTTTCTCCCAGTAGCAGCTTCGGGAAGGGAAATGCTGGCTTCAGGACGTGTTTCTCAAGAAAAGCGAATGGAAATGTAACTTTTTGGATAGAGAGGGGTTCGGGAGTTTGCTATGGAAAGAAGCTGTCTTGAAACCCTTGAGTTCCGAACTTTTGGAGGTTCTTGCAACTTTATGGGGGTTGGGGAGTTTCTAAGGTTTGGGTTTGGGGACATTTAGGCTTCTTCAAAGGAAGAACGTTCGCAAAACACAAATGACATCAAACCCTATGGACATCTGACGTTGCGAAGATCCACTAAATATCCACACAATTTGACAGCATCTTCGGCTCCCCGCAGGGTTAAGTTTTAGGATCTGCGAGTCTGGAGAGATTCTTCTCGTTGCCTCCATTCTCTGGTGAAGAACTCGACAATGCTTCATGTTGAGTATTTCGTGTGAGGTCACTCACAGAAGCAAGCATTCTTGCGTCAGAAAAGGTCTTCGTTTCGTAGGGCTTCTCCAATGTGAGCATGCAGCCTTTGACATCGATACCCTGATGCCCCTTCCCCCCTTTTCTGCCAGGAGCAGTTTCGGGCTGGGAAGTACTGGCTACAAGACGTTTCTCGCGAAAAGAGAATGGAAAAGTGTCTTTTGAGATGCCCCAAATGTCTATTCCCGGGCATTCCTGGAAAAAAGACACGTGCTTATCTGCAAACACAGTATTCCCGTTTATGGTGTCCCCCTATCTAGGTAGTCTTGCGTAGTCCCGCATACAAACGGTCCCCAACTAGGTGTGTCTATGTATGATGTGTATAATCATTCTACCTTGTAGTTGCATGTTCATGTGATTGTTGAGACAATAAAGAAGGTTTTCAGAGATGCACCTTCGAGGAAGGAAGGAGATCGCAAATACTGTGCTGCTGTGTTTTTGCTCTTGCGCACTCCGAAGGTTTTTTTTTTTTGGTGGTGGGGGGGGTTGCATTACACATATAGATAGACATGCATATATATATATGTATACATTATCTATCTATCGATCTCTGTATCCCTCAAATCTCTTGCTCACACCTGGGGTTCCTTGGAGGTGCCGGAGCCAGCTCCGAGGGAGCCTTGGGCTTTCCGCGCCTGGGTGGGGGCGTTGGATCCCTGGACCGCCACCTGGGACTGGGATCTGGATGCGCGGAGGCCCCTTTAGGGTTTAGGGTTTAGGTTTTAGGTTTAGGGTTTAGGGTTTAGGGTTTTGAGCCCAGTTGATGTCTCTTGAAGGTGTTTGCTGGAGGCTGTTGAGCTGCTTTGCCTAAACCTGTTATATGACTTGGGATGTTCCCCCTCATACTAGCAGTCAACAGTTCTGTTTTGCAGCTCCTGAGGCCTTCGGAAACGGGTGTGGTGTTGGGATGTTCCCCCGTATACTAACAGTCTTAACAGGGATCATCATAGGGCTAGGGGGTACTAGAATCCCCATGAAGAACTGTTAGTATAAGGGGGAAGATCCCAAGTTATCTAACATGTCCTACTTGCGCGGTGTTGTTGCCCCAGAATTCTGTGTCTGAAAGGCTCAAGGCCACTACAGAGACCTTCAGCTTCGATCGCGATTCCGTGGACTCCGTGGATCCTTTACCTCCCGGGCAGGCTCTCCTGAGTCGACACAGATTGGGCCTATTTTGCTTGGGATGTTCCCACTTCTGCTAGCAGTCCTTAGTAGGGATTTTAATAGGTGGGTACTAGAATCCCTATCTTAATAGGGATTATATTAGGGGTAGTACTAGAATCCCTATGAAGGACGGTTAGTATACGCGGGAACATCCCAAGCCATTGCTCTCAGTGCGCAGCCTGTGAGGAGACCCGTGAGGCTGCGGAGGCATACGACATCGCGTACCTTCTCCCATTCTTCGCTGGTCAGCTGCGTGCGGCCTTCCTGCAAAGTCTGGGCCTCAGATACCTGCTACCCACAAGGCCCTTCGCTCTAAGGGCCCAAACCCTAAACCCTAAACCCTAAACCACCCTAAACCCTAAACCCTAAGCCCTAAACCCTAAACAGAACTCTGCGAGGCAACTCCAAGGCAGCCTGGGGCCCTGCCTTGGGCGCGCTGATGTGCGGAGGCGCACTGGAGCTGTGACTTGGTGTGGAGAGGCTTGCCTTGTGGGCAGGGTTTAGGGTTTAGGGTTTAGGGTTTAGGGTTTAGGGTTTAGGGTTTAGGGTTTAGGGTTTAGGGTTCAGGGCGTAGGGTTTAGGGTTTAGGGTTTAGGGTTTAGGGTTTCAGAACATTCTCGCAATTATGGCTTCGCTGAGTCTTGTACTGTTACGGCCACCTGGCCAACCTGAAGCCACGAAACGCCGAATCCTGACACAACCTAGGGTGCCTTAAGAAACATAGAAGGTTTGGAGCACAACCGAATCCTGCAGAGTCCGCAGCAAAAAAAAACCTCCCAGGAGAAGCAAAGAAACTTGGGGAAAGCCCCTCGAGTTCGGCATGTGATGGAGCCAAGGCTGCTGTTGGGCCTCGCCTGCCCTGGCCTTAAAGGATGAAGAATTTAGGGTTTAGGGTTTAGGGTTTAGGGTTTAGGGTTTAGGGTTTAGGGTTTAGGATCATTGTTAAGGTGGCAGCAAGAGTTGTTAAGTTGACAGTATAGGGCCTAGGGCATAGGGCTGAAGAGATGCTGAAGAGTGGCTGTTCAAGTGTGGCTTGGGGACCTGGTGCAGCTCAACGCTTTTGGGATGTTTTGGGGCAACCCTAAACCCTAAACCCTAAACCCTAAGCCCTAAACCCGGGTGTCGACGGATCATTCGGAGCTTGTTGGTCCATCGCTTTTGGGAGGGTTCGGAGCCTGGGCCAGGGTGTGCCTGATCTCGTGCTCGGATTCCAATAGTGTAAGGACGCTAATAAGGAACCCCTGATTTCGGAAACATTTTGTTTAGAAGTCTACAGCCATTCCACCCTACTCACCTGGCTCACCCCAGCGCGGTCGTGCTGGCCTGTGTACTTAGGCTGCGACACACTTCTCCGTGCCTGCGCAATCGAGGCGCCAGCATGTTTCGGAGATTTTGGGAGCTTGGCATGACTCAGTCCTGCTTCAGGGTTTTCAAGTTGGGAAGTCAGGGTTCAGGTAGGGGTTTCCGAAACTCGGGGTACCTTATTGGGGTCGTTATTATAAGGGGATCCTACTACTTATTTACGCAAACCCCCATTTGGGCTCTCTTCAATCTTCGGCACCTTGGCCAACCTGCCAGTTGCGAATGTGGCGAGCAAGCCAACTCAAAAGGATCCGTGGCTACATCTCTTCTAGAAGTTGCGTTGGCCTGAGGCTTGTTTTTTTCAAGTCTCCGGTTGTGGTATGTTCTAGTTGGGGGATTCGGAAAGCATGCCCCTTTCTGCGAAAATGTGCAGTGCAACACACTCGCTAGCAAAATGCAGCAAAGCTGTGAAAGTTAAAACGTTCAAGGGTTGAGAGCTGCCGTGCTGGGCTTGTGCGTGATCTGAAGAGGGCGAGGGAAAACTAGCGAGATCTTTCTCCAGACGCACAATAGCGAACAAGTTTGCCGCGAGGAACGCAAAGGTACAGATTATCTGATAGGCTCAACGCCACAACTGCAAAGAGGCACTCAACCCCAAAGGATCGTTTTCTTCGGTAAGCGCTTTCGCCTACTGGGCCTACTGGCTTGTCATACCTTGAGCTAAATGGCTACGGTAGAGAAGGCACTGTCCATCGTCACGGTCATGGCCCACTCGTGGAACGTCAGCCTGGAGGAAGTGGAGAAGGCCTGGAAGTTGGAGCAGCTAGCAGGGTCTAGCTCAAGAACTCAAGCCACCACACTTGGGATGTTCCCCCTGATACTAACAGTCCTTACTCGGGATTATAGTACCCCCCCTATTACAAACCCTGGGAACATCCCAACACCACACCCTTTTAAGAAGGCCTCAGCAGCTGCCAAACAGAGCTGTTGACTTGGCTTGAGGATGAGGTAGAGAAGCGCGGTTTAAGGGTTTAGGGTCTAGGGTTTAACTCCCTGTGCAAAGGCTACAAGCTACGTGGGGGTTTACGACACTAAGGGGGTACCCTGTTGGGATCCTTTTGCTCAGGAGATCCTACCATTTGGGGACTCCATTATGGGCCCTTAGTTTCGTAAACCCCCACAGAAGCTACATAACTCGGGAGGCCTTTGGGACATTTTGTATTTGCCCTTACTGGGTTTAAGAGGATCCTATTCAGGAATATTTTTCAGAGGGTTTTAAGGGCCATCCTAGAGTAGCCCTAAACCCTAAACCCTAAACCCTAAACCCTAAACCCTAAATCCTAGACATGGCATCTGAACGTGGCATCTGAGCTGCAAATCCGCCCCCCCCAGAGGCATCGCGCGAGCGCTTGCCCTTCCGGGAGCTGCCGGAGCTTGTCGGCAGCTCTGCGGTTTAGGGTGTAGGGTTTAGGGTTTAGGGCTTAGGGTTGTTGTACCACTCATTGCCACCCTCACACATCATCGTCGTCGCTGTTGCCGCTGCAATGATGCAAGGGTGGCAGTACATGACAGTACTGAAGTTCCTGCAGCACACACACATACACAGAGCATGAGCGGAGCAGAAATCATACCTTCCTCTCCCAAACCTTTCTCCAGCCGTCCCTTGACCAAAGCCCGCCCGAACAATTCGGAACTGACCTAGGCTCGCCTTCTCTGCTATGTGAGGGATGCTATGGGCCCTCCCGAGAAGGCCAGTTCTTGCCGCGGTCGTGCTTAATCCAGAGCCAAAGCGGGGAAACTGCGATAGTTCTGGCCCAGGAATGACCCCTCCCCCTCACCACCCCTCCCCCTCACCACCCCTCCCCCTCACCACCCCTCCCCCTCACCACCCCTCCCCGCCCCTCACACCCTTCCCCGCCACCTCACAGGTCAGGAAGTTATCAGTTTTTTCATATCATGCCAGGTCTTCAAAACATTTCAAAACAAGACTCCGCCACCACATGCGAGGATGGTGTTCCGAGTCCGGTGCCCCGCCTTTGTGCTTCGTTCCTTGCGGCCTGCACGCCTGGAGCCCCGGTAGGATCAGAGCCTGGGCGAAGTGGACGGGTTTAGGGTTTAGGGTTTAGGGTTTAGGGTTTAGGGTTTAGGGTTTAGGGTTTAGGTGCTTCAGACGTTTGTACATTGTACATTGGGATGTTCCCCCATATACTAACAGCTCCTTAACAGGGGTTATTGTGCCCCCCCTACTCTAATCCCTTTAAGGACTGCTAGTATAAGGGGGAACATCCCAAATGGTACAGTGTACTTCGTTCGGTGAAGTGTGCTCCTTGGCTTCGGTATTGGTACAAGTAGCAGGAGCCGAAAACTCCCAGTCCGCTCCGCTTGAGGGTTTAGGGTTTAGGGTTTAGGGTTTAGGGTTTAGGGTTTAGGGTTTAGGGTTTAGGGTTTAGGGTTTAGGGTTTAGGGCTTTAGGCTAAGGTCTTAGGGTTTGTCAGGCCAATCCTCACTCAACCGCAGCACGTTCTGTACCGCACCTTGGCAAAGCCGGGGACCCAAGTCTGCACTCCCCTGCAGCCCACTCCTCTTCGAGTGCTTGAACTCCCCGGAATTCCGGAATTTCTGAAAAACGCCAGTCATGCATGAACTGAACGCGCGGTTGTGGGGCTTGGCTGTCCATTTTTCTGGAGAGGCTTTCGTTGATGCGTTGCAGGGCGTCGAGACTCACTTGGGGGTTTCCGAAAATACGGGTACCCGTTTTGAGGGGGGGGGGGGGGTCCCTTTAAGGGGATTCGATTCTAATTGGGGTATAAAAGGGGTACCCCTATTTTGGGAAATGCCCATGTGCAGGAGTAGTTGTCGGTTGTCCACATGGTCCCTAAACAAAGCTCATGCGCATGTTGCATGGGCTTGAAAAGGTTCTTGCTTGGGCGACCAGCTGCAGACTTTGAGGCAAGACCTGCTGAAGGCTGAGTTTGGAGAGTCAGGCTTGATGTTGCCTTCGGGGTGGTATGTCCCCACAGGAGCACGAGGTTGCAGGATGCGTTGTCGGATCGCAGCCAGAACAGAGACGTGCATGGCTTGAAAGGACATTCCCTTGTTCTCCAAGCTCATGTCCGTGACCCAGCTTCCATGTTATTTCTGGGGCTGTCAGTGCAGTCGCAGCCTGTTTATTTTGAAGGTAACGGGCATTTGCCTTCGCATGGATGTCCTTACGGCAACGTCGGAGTGGATCACACTCAGCTCTTGTCGCGGGTGGGTTTTGCAGCCTCTCGGCACAAGTGGCACCAGCGGCAGATCATCGCGCAACAACTTTTTTCGTGCCCCCAGACCCCCAACCCAGTCGTCTGGACAACTCGCCCCAGTTGACCGACAGCCCGCGTCATGAGCATCGGCCGATTCCCCCTCCCCCATCTCCGCACCACCCCATCACAGATGTCTGAACAACTCCCCCCAGTAGCCCTGGCGTGGAGCATCACGAGCATCAGCTGACACCTACCCCTGCGCCACCTGACCCAGTTGTCCGGACAACTCGCCCCGAGCATCATGAGCATCAGCCGAGTCCTTCCCCCCCCCCCCCCCCTGATGCAACAAGTAACCCAAGCTTAATGACCCCGACTGCACTTTTGGTCCAGAGGTTTCGGGCCTTGAAAAAGTAGCCGTTGGCAACAGGGGAGCATGGGCGGGGGGAAGGGGGGGCCGGATGGGGCCGGGCTATTGCGCTGGTAGTGGCGGGATTCGATCTAAAAAGAGAGTACACGATCAGCGGCGAAGCTGCTTGCAACACCGTGTCTTTGTACGTTGTCTGCCTGCCCGTTCAACCGGCCATCCGTTGCGCTGATGAGTTCTTCTCGCACGGCGGCGAATTCACCCCTGATGCTTGCCGAAGCCTACTGCTGCGACATGCTGTCCCACTGCTGTGACATGCTGTGACCAGATTGTTGCATGTCCGCGTGCATACTGTTGCGGTGAAGTTTGGCGACTAATCGCCTGGCAGTGCTCAAGTCTTTCGGCCCTGATGCGACTAGTGCGTACTAGTGCTGTCAACTCTTGGTTTGTTGTGTTCTTTCCTGGCTTGAGGTTTGTGGTACTGTACAGTTTGGGGTACTGCCCCCCTTGCTCAGTATGAGCGAACAGCAAGAGCTGTCAAATCCTTTGAGGAGCTTTCGCGTGCAGCTCGGTGCCAGGTTAGGGTTTTTGCTTAATATTTAGCGAAAGTTCGGCGCTTGTCGATCTGAAGCCCGGCCCCAGCTTCCCAAATAGAACATGTTGCAATTGTGATTTCATGAGTCCCCTGCCGATGCGTTACGCATGGAGAGCGATGGGCTATCCCACGGGCGCAAAAAATCTCTGACTTGATGACCGGTCTTCCGGTCTTCAGCCCAAGGCTTGCTCGCATTTGCTTCGCAACTGGCACACACACAGAGCACACCTGTCGGATGGTATAGGGCCGGTCGACTCATGTCGGCTTCGTGCGACAAGCTCTTGCAAGCTTTCGGTGGAGCTGTGGCCCCCGTGGCATGTCGCAGGCTGTCAGGGGATGTGGACAACAGCCAGGAGGCGCAACTTCGTGAGCATAGGAACACATCATGGGATCCACAACCATCCTTGTGAAGATAGGAGGGGTTCGGAGGGTTGGGAAAGGTGGGGGTACAAGCAAGACGTGGAGGGACTGAAAGAGGAGGGGGAGGAGGTCAGGGGACAAGGGTCGGTGGATGCCGTACATTCAGGCACGTCTTTGGTACCTCCGCGTCCTTCGACGTGGTTTGGCGGTCCAATCAGGCGCAGCATGGGAATGCTGGGCGTCGTTGCAAGGAATTTGCAGGGAGAGTCAACTTTGAGACTGCCTAGATTTGAACATGGACAATGACAACCATGTCCGTGACTCGAAGAACTACGGTGGACGGAATCAGACGAACATCTAGCTTCTATATACTGATGTCATAAGTTTTGTTGAGGAACGTCAGATTTCAGGTGGTGGCTTGAATACTTGACCTCACCCTTTGTGCAAAGGACTTCAGCTAGGCCGCACCAAGCATACAGACGAACTCGCCCAAGCCGTGACAAGGGACTTTCACTGCGGCCGACAAGCTGTCGAGGCAGGGTCGCCTGGACTGAGGGGTTGGGCCTGTTGGGCTCTGCAATTGGCAGGGACCGTTCGGGATCAGTCGGACAGTGATTGCAAGTAAGAGCATGAGGACGCTGATGGAGGCTGCGAAGGCTTGTGAAACAGTGCCAGGGTCGAGAGCTGTTTGCATTGCACTGCGTTGCTCATCTCGCTAGCATGCTTCCGGGATTCCTCCATCGCCCAGCACCATGCCGAGCCCAACCCAAGGCACGCCTTGGCAAGGCGCAATGCTCTGAGCGTGCCTCAGATGTTTGACGTTCGTCGGCCACGTTGTGCTATGTCTACCATGTCTTGCCGGTCAAGGGTCAATCAAGGGTTGTTGGACTGCGGGTTTCGGTTGGGCTCAGGGTTTAGGATTGTTGGACGGGTTCGGGGGTTGGGTCAGGTCAGGTTGGGTTAGGTTTCGGGTGTGGGGGGTTACTTTAGGTTGGGTCTTCAGATGCAGGTCAGGACTCGGGTTTTGGGATTTCCGGGCTCTGGCTTTTTCGATTCTCTTTTTGGACGTACCTGGACATGCATGGACTTGTTGTTTTCCGATTTGCTGTTTTGCGACTCCATCTGTTTTTTCCGACTCATGATTCGCCTGTCACCCGACCTACCAGAACAAACGTGCCATCGCCCAACACCAAGGATGTCCTGTGCACAGCCGCGAAATTGCATGAGCGCAAGGTGCGCTGCGACATGAAATCGAAACTTGCAGCCAACAATAGATTCTGCATACCGTGGGATGTTAGCTTATATGAACAGTCCTTATTAGGGATTAGAATAGGGGGTACTAGAATCCCTATGAAGGACTGTTAGTAAAAGGGGGAACATCCCAATGCCTACCCGAGCTGACACTGAGGCCCTGGATCATGAGCTTTGCTGGATCCAAAGAGCTGGGAAGCCTGCCAGTCTTCCTCGAGGCCGAAACACCCCGGGGTTTAGGGTTTAGGGTTTAGGGTTTAGGGTTTAGGGTTTAGGGTTAGAATCGAACTTGTACTGGGGTCTTGTATTCGGGTTGTATAGGCTCAGGTTGCCTTATCTCTTTCGGCGCAGCCTGTCTACCCTCCGACAGCTAGGAGCTGAAGCTGCCCGAAGCTGGCACCTCCGAGAGTTGAATCTGGTACTGTTCGGCTTAGCCCTAAACCCTAAACCCTAAAACCTAAACCCTAAACCCTAAAAGGCCTTGAAAGAGCTCGATCCTGCATGAGTTGAGAAGCCGGCTGAGAGCATGCTTCAGGCCGCTGGGTGCGTGGAAGCTGTACTGCAGGCGCCAGCCAATTTGACTGTAGGCATCTGAGCCGGCATCGGAAAGTTCCAACAGTAAATGGCTTCTAAGCTTGAGAGTGAGACATCGGTCACTTAGTTGGAAGGGTAGTCTTCCAATTCATATGCCGCATGCCAGATGTCCTATATAAGATGAGCACACGTGAAAATAGGTCCGTACGTCTTGAAAAATCGGCCAGGCGCCCGTTATCTCGGCCGAAGGGGCGGCGCTCAACCTTTCGGCACTACGCTTGGGTCATGCCTGGACAAATTTAGGGCAATGTTTGGAAAGTAGTAACTCGTGACATCTTGTGACTCAATTCTTAGCATTTTCACAGAGGTGAAAAGGTAGCTGCGGGTCGGTCGAAAGATGTCTGCCGCCGAGGTTGCAGAGTGGGCTGCTGGCCAGGAGAGCTGAAGCAACCAAGGGCTAAGTCCACAAAGCTTGCACCATGATGAAGCCCTAGACCCTGCCCTAAACCCTAAACCCTAAACCCTAAGCCCTAAGCCCTAATCTGTGAACTCAGACGAGGAGATGACAGAACGGTCCTAGATCATCCCAAGTCCACATTATGGGGTTGTAAAGACTAATTTATGCGTGGTTTGTGGTTTCGGGAGGAAGGCCCACGAGGAGTGTTGAGCTTGCTGGATGGGTGCGCACCGTGGATGTAAATCCCCATGGATTTCTGTGCCACCTCTGTGTTTCCGACTGGACTCCGTGCGCTCAGGAACAAGGCAGGAGCAAAAACAGGAACAGGAACGGAACAGGACAGGAACAGGAACAGGAACCGACACTCACGAGATACCCCTGAGCAACCATGAGCCACAAGACAACAATAAAGATGCAAAAAGAAACAAAGCAACAAAAGCCGCGTCGCCGACGTCGGAGGCAGCACGGGCGCCGCTGGGCAGCCGAAACCACGCCCAGCAGGCCGAGAGTCGACGTGTCAAAAGTGTACATGCAAGCAAGTGTGAGATCTAAGGAGTTTAGGGGCTAGGGGGTTTAGGGTTTAGGGCTTAGGGTTTAGGGTTTAGGGTTTTTAGGGCTTAGGGTTTAGGGTATAGGGTGGTGCTAAGCAGTGTGGAACCGTGACAGTGTGAATGGTTGATGGGGGTGGCGTGCTCTTGCAAGAATGCAGTTGAAGGTTCAGAAACCCCTCCTGAGACCGCCTTTGCTGCCCTGAAGCCCGGGTTGGTCCATAGGCCCGAGACTCCCACCAGTAAAACATCTGGTACTTCTGGCAACAATTTCGAGTAACAGTTTGGCAAGTAGTAGACAGTAGACTTTCGGGAATGGCCATCCTAAACTATTGGGTAGATGGCTTGTCCGTTACCCAGTCTCCGGGGAACTGAATACGAGAGCGCTGGGCCTGGTGTTTCAGGAAGGTGTTCGGGCAAAGGCCCATGGTCTGAAAGCCCTTGGGATCAGAAAGGTTGAGGCTTCGGATGTACAGCGATGCTGTTGGAAAGACGAAGGTTCTGCGCGCCACAGGCCGCATTGCGTCCGCCTGAGAGCGAGTGTATGTGGCCGATTCCGCGTGGTTCCAGACTTCAGACACGTGCCAGTCACACGCGAAGAAATGCGAAGCCGAGCCTCTGTCAGTGACTCTTGAGACTACAGTCAGCTTGTAGAGTCTTAGAGAGAGAGAGAGAGAGAGAGAGAGAGAGGAAAAGCCAAACAGAGAACAAACAAAACCCAGGTCACGGCGCTGCTTCGAATGTCAGGCGCCTGCGCTGTGCGCAACTTCTGAGTCTTTGTTGTGTGTGATCCTTCGAGAGCGCCTTCAGTCCCGGGAATCCCAACCATTCATGGGAGGGGGTCCAGGAGTCTTCAGAAGAGTACTGGCATGCGCTGGCTTATGGTTCGGCAGTTGGTCTTCTGTTGGTCGTGTGAGCGTGCGGAACTCTTTTCGGTCTGTTAACGCCAGTCCCACAAGGATACCAGTGTAAGGGCCGGGTTATATGAAGAGGCACAGGCGAAATGCTGACTCGGGTTCTCGCACTTGTCGCACTTAGTCGAAGAAAGAATTAATCGTGTCTCGGTGCAACATTCTCCAAGAGCACATATGATGCTGTTAACGGTGGAAGCGGGTGGACAATGGATGAAGTGTTTTGACGACTTCAATGCACCCCTACAAACTGCATCAGAAGCCAGCATGTGGCTGTGGCACCACACAGGGAGGGCAAGCTGCGGAAATCTTCAGAGGAAGGGAATGGGGTCTTGCTGCACACCAGAGTTCTGGAGACGCATCGCGGTGAGAAGGCATATGGAGCCTTTGCGAGCGAGTGCTCATGTAATGCCGGCATCCACACCAAATAAAAGGCTCAATGATAATTTACGAGGTATAGCACTGAATGAAGTTGACCGCAACTGGTTGTGGCAGGCGATGATCCCGCGCAAAGCCGCGTTGTCACCACAAGCTGCACGCAGCTCTTGGCAATAGGCAGGTTGGGGGTGGGGTCGCGTCGAGATCCTGGTCGGAGATGACCAGAGAAGCTGTGTGAGCAGACCCGAGCAACTTAAGCTAAAAGTAGAGGATGCAAGTTCGATCATGTTGATCTTCGACACCTCTGAAGCTGGGTTTTCCCGCCAGGCCGGGCCATCCACAGCTGTGTTGCGACCTCAGTGCTTTCTCAGGCACTCCTCCTCCCCGTCTCGGGGGTTATAAAGATGGCAAAATATGGAAAGTTTCGGGTAGAGAATTGATGGAAACGTCTCCGGCTTTGAGGCCACGGCCTGGGCTCGACTGCAGGCGTGCAGGCCTTGGATGCTGCCGGGTTTAGGGTTTAGGGTCTAGGGCTTAGGGCTTGGGGCTTGGGGCTTAGGGCTTAGGGTTTAGGGTTTAGGGTTTGGGGCTATTCTTATTATTCTTATTCTTCTTATTATTCTTATTATTCTTATTCTTCTTATTCTTCTTATTATTCTTACTATTCTTATTATTCTTATTATTCTTATTATTCTTATTATTCTTATTATTATGATTATTATGATTGTTGTTATTATTTTGTTTCTGTTTACATTCTTCCTCTTACTCTTTATTACATTAGGACTAAGGCTTCGATTGCTGCAGCATTGCTCCTGCAGGGCTCGCATCGCGAACCCAAGTGGCCCGAGTAGCGTGCCGAGGCTTTCTGCCGAGGGTGCTGGCGAGGAGGAGGTTCTGGTCTCTGCATTTGAGGGTCTAAGGATGGGAGGGGATCTAGGATTCAGGGCTTCGGGTTTAGGGTTTAGGGTTTAGGGATTAGGGTTTAGGGTTCGAGTTTAGAGAGGCCTTAGGAAGGAGTCGCAGTACATGTTACATGGCCCCGTGACATTTCCTGAGCGAGCGAGTTGACGGGTGCTTGAACTTCACTCCTGCGGAAGGCATGTGAATTCACTGAGCAGACCTCGAAACCCGATGAAACTATCAATCGAGGATTCGGAAAACAGTCACGAAACGAGGTCTAAAAGTTCAGAAGTGACGAACCCCCACTTCCAAAAAGTGCCCAAAATCACATGATGACTCCGTCTTCAGGAGACTGTCAACCATGCTGGGTAGCAACTAATGCGATTCAACCACTATCCTCTCCCTCATCCGCGCCCTCTCTCTGAATGCCTTGAAGCATTTGTCCGGATGTCGGTGTGCACGCGAAACAGAGCACATGAGCGGCCATTGGAAGTGGTAGCACATCACCCTAAACCCTAAACCCTAAACCCTAAGCCCTAAACCCTAAACCGTTACTGGCTCACCGTCTCATCCATATGAAGCTTCCTCGCACCTCTTTGTGGGCTTTCGCAATGCGAACTGTTGAGGTGCCTGTCGAAGCTCCGAGGCATCCCCCGTGGGTGTCGGGTTTAGGGTTTAGGGTTTAGGGTTGAGGGTTTAGGGTTAATGGTTTAGGGTTTAGGGCTGTTCGTTCAAAGTTAGTTGAGAGGTCGCTTGGGGTCAAATTGAGGCTGATGGTTGGATGCTCTCTGACTGCTAGACCCTGCGCTCCAGCTGAGCATCACGCACACACCCGTTTGAAAGAGCATACTTTCATACCACGGCTGAGGAAGTGCTTACCTTGAGCCTCCACCACAGAGTCAGAGAGCACTCGCACTGGTCGCACTTGACTCTTGCACTCCTTTCCCCTAAGCCCTAAACCCTAAACCCAAACCCTAAGCCCTAGACCCTAAACCCTACACTCCTTTGTGTTTTTCTGAAGAGGCAGCAAGTTCCGGTGGCAAAGCTGTGGGTTGGGTCCCTGGCTTGCTGGGAAGATCAATCGAAGATGCCACGAGGGTTTAGGGTTTAGGGTTTAGGGTTTAGGGTTTAGGGTCGAGCTGTTGGGATCCGATTGATGTGGCTCCGCTTGACTTGCAAAAAAGGGATCCAGGACCTCAGAATGGAAGACCACCACACGGACACGCATGCGAGCGACACGGCCCAGGGGTAGACCGACCCTAAACCCTAAACCCTAAACCCTAAACAACCCTAAACCCGTGACACGTTTACGCGGGTTTGGGGAAGGTGGCCCTATAATCTCCCCTCCCAGACCGCTGCACAGAATTATGGGTGGGGGCATGTAAAACAGGTTGAACAAGCACGTACGCGCATGCGCACGTGCTTGGGCTTAAATTATAATAGGAACCCTAATCTGATTTAAGGCATATTCCTGAGTTTCTGGGTGGATCCCCTGTCTCACGGATCAAATCACAAGCCCCTCGCAAGGATTGCACCCCTCTGCATACAAGTCATGATCGCCGGGGCCGTTGTTCAGAGACGGGGCTTTGGACATCTCAGGAGCAGGCATGTCTTCTGGCCCGCCTGTCAGAGGCGAAGCACAAGGCTCGAACAGAAGCGCTTTCTGCACAGAGCCCTTTCTGCAGTCGCTGCATATTCAAGCTATAAAGCAACAACCCTTAAGGCAGAGCTCGAAACCCTTTTTTTGCCTCAATCTCGTAAACATATCGCAACCTTCACAGGCAATGGCTGCTGAGAGAGATGCAATCGGCACCGCTGCTTACGAGTCGAAGGCTGGAGCCGCTTCCTTTGTGTTTTTTCTCCGCATCTTCGAACTCTCTGCTCTCTTCTGTGCTTTCTCATTGCTGTGCGGAGGACTTTTTTGTTTTTAATGTGTCTGTTTTTTCAGTACTCACTGACAAGTTAGATGAGCTATGAGTGGTGGGCGATTCCTGTGTTGTATAGAGCTTGCAGACAATTTCATTGCAACAATTGGTTGCGGCTGATTCAGCTGCAGGAAAAATGCGGCTGGACTATTATTTTCCTGAGCTGGCGTGCGAGTTTTCAGTTATGACGCGTGCAGAACTGTGGTTTGATGTGTTTCTCGGCATCTCACAAGGCTAAGCCAGCAGACTGCGAGTTGTGCCAGGCAATAACCAATATCATGCCGCTCTTTGTGGTTCTTTCATGAACACTAGGAGACTTAAAGGGACGTCAGGCCCTTTCCTTGAAGTGCAACGGGGCATCACCCTACAAAGCCTGCTCTGCTGGTGCTGCACAAGTCCTGACCGGTTCCATAGGATCCCTTTATAATTGAAGCTATGTTCCTTAATTCAGGAATACAGTCCTTAAATCATAATAAGGATCCCTTTGTGATTTTAAGCTATCTTCCTGAATTAAGGGGTATTGGGCTCTCTGGGAAGTCCTCTAGAGCACGCGCAAGGCCAAGCGTCCACGCATGGCCGAAGAGAATACCCTTGCGGCCCAGCCTGGGGCCAAGTGCCCGTGAAACTGTATCAAAGTGTGCTGCGGAGGATTGAACAAAGGAACTGAGAGGATGGTTTCGGAGGGCATGGTAAGAATCCCATAGCCGACTCAAAAGATCTCAAAGCAACATCAGCACTATTTTACAAGACTACTGGCGTCAGGGTTGCGGTGATGCCGCTGGGTTGCAGCTTTGTGTGGCCTAGGCTACTACAGGTTGCAGGTCCTTCATGATAGCGTGTACAGCTCCGTCCCACATAGTGCGCGGACCATGAGTGGGGCTGTGTCAATCCACTACCTGTGCATCGTGATGCCGTCTGCTCCGCGTGTTCTTCCTGCGCAGAGGAGACATCAATCCACTAGTATTTATGTGGCGTATGCTGACAAGCTACTTTCACACCTGCCTACGAAGCAGCTAGCTGCAACGTAGGTTCTCAAAACCGAGGTGATGAGTATCTTGAAAATTTATTGCCACGTAGGTTCTCCCTCCCAAAACCGAGGTTATGAGTATCTTGAAAATGTATTCATCAGATGTCCCGCAGCGTACACGGCCTATCCATTTCGATTTCTCGCTGCTCCTTCACGTTCTGACTTGATGGGGTGCGAGGGATGCTGAGTGTTAGGGTTTAGGGTTTAGGGTTTGGGGTTTGGGGTTTAGGGTTTAGGGTTTAGGGTTTGGGGTTTAGGGTTTAGGGTTTGGGGTTTGGGGTTTAGGGTTTAGGTTGAGGGAGATCCTGGCTTTATAGAAGATCGGATGGGCCTGTAGATATCCATGTCGCCTCAGCTGCAGCGACCTTTCTGAGGCCGCCAGCCCTATATTTCCCTTCTAAGGAAGACTGTTTTTGGAAACATTTTTTTGGGGGGGGGGGTTGTAGCTTAGAATGGTCAAAGGGTGAGGCACTGACAGCTTAAGTCGAAGCGGGTTCAGGCTGGGATGTTCCATTATAATCCCGATTAAGGACTAACCCTAAACCCTAAACCCTAAACCCTGTTAGTATAAGGGCGATCATGTTGAGGTTCCGGTTGGGTTCAGGTTGGACTCCATCCTCCGAGTTCTGGCGCAACTCCATAAGGGGCCGGCTGGGGTCAAGGCCCGGGAATGCTCGGGAATTCAGCGCGAGATAAAAATGTGGGGGTTTATGATTTTAGGGGGTGCCTTGTTGGGGTCCTTCTTATACGGGGATCCTATCATGTTTTGGGTGTAAACCCAAATGGGTTCTCAAAATGTCATGTAGATACCATGTAGATACAAGAGCGGGGAGCTTTGAGGGGTTTTGCTTTCGCAAAGTCCGATATGGGGTGCAACTGGGCTTGGAGGGCTTCAGGGTGGTACTGATCAAGCTCGAAGCCCAAAAACATTCCGGTTCGTGTGTTGGGCAAGTCTTCGCCACGTCAAGAATTGAAAGCAATTTGCTCTATGCTGCGACAGGAGTCCTAAGGAGACAGCACCACGGAGTCAACAGCTAATCGGAAGGAACGCACAGAAATGCACTGAGTTCATATCTCATCTTTCATGGAGGCCAAGTCGCATCAAATCGCGCTTGTGCCTAGTGGAACAGGGCGGATTTAATCTTCTGCGCCCGCGCAGGTGATGAAAGAAGCGTTTGCTGTATCTCGAATGGAGTCTCAGGCCTTTGGAAATTGCATCCTGTGCACGCGCCCCCCCCCCCCCCAGCTGCTGAAGGTGCGGACAATAAGATTTTTGCAAAACCTTTCGCAAAATCCTGCAATTTGTGTTTTTTGTAAAAAATCTTACGCTCATGCCCCGCTGTTCCCGAAATGATTCGTGTTCTTGTAGGTGAATGGTGACTAGAAGTTGACTAGCAGGCGGACCCATGGCCAAAACTCCCACTAGGACGCAAAGCGTTCCTTAATGCTTTAAGAGAGCTGAAGGCGGGGGCGCCGTCTGCTGCCGAGTCACTTCTAGCAGCTGGGAACTGAGGGCTGCATGGTTTCGAGCATTTGGCGTGAAGGGTATCTGGAGCGCTTTGGGGCCCGTGTTATTTCGGAGCCAAACTTCGGAGCCTTGAGAGCAGTCTTCTTTTAGCTTGGCATGTGCGAGAGAAAGAGAAGGAGAAGGAGAAAGAGAAAGAGCAAGAGAGAGATTTTTCTCTCTCGTCTCACCAACTCAACGCAGGCCTTCGGCCACATTCGGGTTGTCAAGTGCGCAGAAAGGACGGAAGGAAAGAAGGAAGAGTTTGGGTCAAGCTATAATTTTGGCTCAAGCCACGAGCGGCTCGAGCCCGACCTTTTGTGCAGGAGACACCTTCGAAAAAGAGAGCGATAGGGGGAAACCACCTGATCTATACGTGCACGTGTCTATTCCTCGCTGTGATATAATGCCGACTACATTCTTGCAATCCTACGCGACTCCGCGCCCTTGTTTGAGAAGGGGGAACGGTCGAGTGCCCTCCGGCTGGTGGCGTGCGGGGAACACTGCGTACAACTTTGTGACAGGCATCGGCAGAAGCCGGCATCCAGAAAGCACTGGAGAGAGACAAAGAGCAGAGGAGGAGCCACCTAAACACAGCGGCGCTGCGCAGGGGCTCATGGGGCAATGTGACAGACGGAGATCGACAGACTGAGACCGGGGGGTCACAGGAGTGCTAAAACATGCAAAAACACGAGATTAGAGTCCGGCGACCAGTGCGCGATGGGACATAGCCATAGCATTGTCTGCTGCATTTTCGTGCGGCACAAGAAAAATAGTTGCACAAAGCTCGCTGCCCAACTAAACCCTAAACCCATCCTAAACCCTAAACCCTAAACCCTAAACAGTGCATCCAGGTGTCATTGCCGCGCAGTTCCGCGCCAATGCTGGTAAACATCAGCCTGGCGTTCCTGCAGGCAGCCCGTCGCAGAGGGTGGTTAACCACTAGGTTTAGGGTTTAAGGTTTAGGGTTTAGGGTTTTAGGGGGGTCTTCAAGATATTATCGGAAGGCATTGGAAAATTTAGCTGGGCTGTGTCGGCTGTGTGTCTGTTCCCGAAGCCAGAGATGAAAGAGTGGGTGACATCGATGCTTAAGCCCTCTACAGCCTCCGGCCACCCCTAAACCCCTAAACCCCTTAACCCCTTGAAGTTCGAGGCTCTGAAGCCGTGAAGCCTGTAGCTTCCATGACGGGTCGGCTCGGGGATCTGTCGCCAACGACAGCTAGGCTTGCCCAATGCTAGCAGAATGGGTCTACGACATGGGCACCATGATTCTGGCACATGTCAACTTAGCATTGTCTGCGACGGCAGCGTAGCCTAAACAAAGGACATTTGCACGCCTGAGAGGCTACACGTGTACCAATTTTTACTAGGGAGAGTCATGGTGCGAACTCGAACTGGGCAGAGCAGAGCCCGGCGCCAACAACGTGTCGAATCGCTGATTGTGGAGAGCAGGTGGCAGCCGTATACACTCCCAAAGGACCGTCCAAGCCTTCTGGGGGTTGGCAGAGGACATGCAGGAACGAGGGAAGGCGGAAACACCGCAAACACATTCATGTTGTTGGTGCTTTCTGTTTGCTGGACACAAGCCTCAGGCACGATGATTCTCACAACTTCGCCTTTTGAGGGTGAGAAATGTGAGCATCATCGATGCACAAGTGTCTATGATGCGTCGATGCTCACTTGCTAAGTAGGATGTTCGGTGCGGAATCCCATGAAGGGACCCCTAATATACACCCCCAAATCGTAGGAGGGCCCCCTTATAATACGGACCCCAATAAGGTACCCCTATACCCTAAACCTAAACCCTAAACCCTAAACCCTAAACCCTAAACCCTAAACCCTAAACCCTAAACCCTAAACCCTAAACCCTAAACCCTCATGTTTGTTCTAATGTCGTAAACCCCCCATTGAATGAAGCTCAGCCAGGCAGCTCCTCTGAGCCCTTTGGTCCACGAGTATTTCGGGCAGGTTGTCCGCCATCTGCTGGTCCGAGCCTCGTGGGTTTTAGGGTTTAGGGTTTGGGGTTTAGGGTTTAGGGTTTAAATTTAGGGTTTAGGGTTTGGGGTTTAGGGTTTAGGGTTTGGGGTTTGGGGTTTAGGGTTTAGGGTTTAAACTTAGGGTTGAGCACAATTTTCTGAGAATGTTCTGCAAATCTCCACAAGGCGTGTAGAGACAGGGTTGCTGTTATCCCCTTGGGCCCTTTGCCTGCTGGATTGGGTTTGCGGGTCGTTTAAGATCATGTGCAATCGATCCCCCATTGGTTTGCAGTGCTGGGGTGCTACCGATGGGAAACAGCGAGTGAGTTGGGTTGGCCCTTCGGGCTTCGGGTATGGTTTTGGCCCCAGCAGGCCTGCTCTGTTAAGTATGCCTTGTGTGTGAAGCGCTTCCTGAGTCTAAAGTCACACATTCCCCACGATGGTCACTTCCTCAGCAAACAGTAGGCTCCCATAGCCATCCATAGCCCCCACAGCCCCAGCATAGCCCAGCCAGCAGCTTGTCATGCATTGAGGCTTGCATGGTCTTAGAAGCTTCAGATGCCAGAACTTCAACGGGAACGTGATCGGGCCTGATCAGGATTGCTGCAATAAAAGCATCACCTTTACACAGAACCAATCAGCCGAAACATGACACCCAGCAGTTCTGCTTCGGGGTTAGGGTTTAGGTTTTGACTTGTCTGGCTTCTCCAGGTACAGAAGGACGGCGACGGCCGATCGCATCTCCAGTTCGAGGAGGAGGCTCGTGTCAGCGAAGACGAGACTCAACATGGCCAATGGTAGCTTGCTCCAAATCTATACAGTTTCTTCAGATTCCAGAGCTTTGATTAAGGAATACGGCTTAAACTACACAGGGATCCTTGTTATGGTTTAAGGAATAGTCCTTTCATTAAGGTGTATTGGGCTCTTTGGGCATGCTAAGAAGCCTTGATGAGAGGCAGTCCTCTCGGTTTTTCACGTTCTTACGGCCATGACCAACAAGGCGCGTCTCTGCTCAAGGTAAGACCTCCTCAGGACATCGTAGTCCTTCCATTGCCTTCCACACCCTTTGGGCGAGTTGCTAACGGTTAGCTGCTAACGTTGAGATGGAAGTCCTGAAACGTTTGCCATGGACTGTGAACGGACTCACTCGGCATGAGATGTGGACACATGCGACGCCGCAACCCCACCGTGTGTGAGTACCCTTTACCCATCAGGACTTGGCCCTCTCCAGTGAGGCCAAAGGCAGCTCAATCCCCAGAGATGTTTGAACGTGGCATGAAGTGGGGGGGGGGGGCATTGATTACATTTGTTTATGGGCCGGTTGGCTTTGTTTTGCTAAAGGCCAATGCAGTCAGGACATATGTCAAGTTGTGATTGTGAGATTGTCAGGGAGAGTGATTGGTTGTGCTGCTCAGTACAATAATAGTGATAATAACAAAACAGTAAAAATCATCATGATAATCACAATAATAATGCTAGCACTGAGTGACAGGGGTGTCCTCTGGAATTTCGCATGGTAAAGGATCTTCGGCTCGCTGCGATTGGAAGTGAACTCAAACTGTTTCCACCACCTGCAGACCCACATAGTGCGGTAGAAGAGTTTAGGGTTTAGGTTTTAGGGTTTAGGGTTCGAGCTGTAGGATGAGGCTGCTCTTCTTCGTTGGGTGAACAGCGAACTCTAGCAAGGCGCGCCCGTGATCATCCCAGGTCTCCGGAGATTTGCTTACACATTATTATTCTTGCCGCATCGCGACTCGGCCGCAGCAAGTTACTCTGCAAATCTCAGCAAACATCTTGACCCGACGTTCCGAGATTGCTTTCATGTAGACACACTACCTTGCAGAGGCCATGCAAGCGATATTCCACAATGTATGTGTGGTGCTTGCAAGGTTCACAGCTCGCGTGGCGATTTCGCTTATTGGCAAATGCCATC
The DNA here is from genome assembly GCA_905221605.1 of Symbiodinium natans. NCBI lineage: Eukaryota > Dinophyceae > Suessiales > Symbiodiniaceae > Symbiodinium > Symbiodinium natans. The sequence continues at coordinate 102,082 of CAJNDS010002120.1, read as the reverse complement.
CTGTCGGGCACAGAGTTCAAAACATGTCACGGTCTTGCGGGCATTGTGAATCCAGCGTGCTTGCTGTGCGATGAAATATTCCGTGAGCCCCATGTGAGGCAAACATTGGCCGAAATACACACAGCACCACCAGGCACTGCTCCCCCCTCCGTGCTGAAAAGGCACCCATGAGGCCACCTAATGATGTTGGGGAGGCATGGAAGGCCTCCCGAGGGAAGCTGCGGCCGCCGATGTTTGGGCGCGCTTCCCTTTCGCACAATCATTGGCCGTGGGGCTCGGATGAGTGCCCGTGACCCTTGAGCAACGTGCTTCAAGGTCTCAGCGTATGACAGGGGAGCTATGCAGAGTGTCAATCTAGAGTGCATCCGCAAGGGCGGGGTGCGGGGGCGTGCGGGGGGGTCCCTTTCATGACAAAGACACGCGGGGGGGGGGGGGGGGGGGGGGGGGGGGCCGAAAACATTGTGACGCACTGCAAATCGATTTGCTTCCTGCGCTAGCTAGGAATGATCGAGCATTCGGGCAGCTTGTTGAGTATTGAACTGGCCAATTGCTTAGGGTTCCCTGATTGGCTTCACATTGGTGCGAACTTTCTGTCGCCCAGCGTAGCCCGGACAGCCTTTGAATGTCGTTGCATTGACACGTGAGCTGAACCCTAAACCCTAAACCCTAAACCCTAAACCCTAAACCCTAAACCCTAAACCCCAGACACGCCTAGTACTTGTAGGTGGGAGTCATTGTAGGCGCACGCGCGTCCCCGTTGAGGTTAGTGCTCCAACCGACAGACGACAAGCTGAAGAGGCCTGCTTTGAGGCATCATAAGGCATGGAGGCTTCAAAGGGTTCAGGGTTCAGGGTTTAAGGTTTAGGGTTTAGGGTTTAGGGTTTAGGGTTTAGGGGATTTTGAGCATCAAGTGGAGAGCTTCAGGGGGCTTTGAGGATGCTTCAGGGAACGAGCTGGAGAGGATGGGTTTAGGGTTTAGGGTTTGGGGTTTAGGGTTTAGGGTTTCTGGGTTTAGGGTATAGGGTTTACCCACAATGCCCTCAAGGCGCAGTGCCAACTATGTTGCCAAGGCTCCTGGAACAGCTCCCTCCTCCTGAGGCGGCTCTCACACAAGGCCTCATCCAAAGGGCTTTCAATTGAGATAACAGCGTTTTTCTGTGCATGTGCGCGGGTGTTGCCGGGGGTGCCGGGCCTGGGATTTTCGAGTTTGGGATGTTCCCACAGTTGATCATGGCTCGCAGGTTGTTTCGAGTATTATTAGTAGTGTGGTGACGATTCTGTAATTGTTAAGAATACTCTTGCTTTTTTCTTGTTTCGACTTATTCGCGCTAAGATTGCTTTGTTTCCATTGTTTCTACCCTGAATATTCATCTTTCTATCATGGCCATCATGACCTTTCGGAATTTTGTTCTTACTATTCATTTTCTGTCCTAATGCACCGTCCGCTCGCGGACCCTTGTCGCCTTGGGGCGTACCCATTCCAGGCAACAAAAAGTCGAAAGGTGGGGTGCTTTATTATGTTTATGCCACCCATACACCTACGGCCCGAGACCTGGGCGCATTACTGCTTTTCTTACTATGGTAATTTCGTTTCACGATTATTTAAAAAGTAGTACTATTATAGCTATTGTTTTCTATTTTGCCAGTACGACTGTCATCACCTGTAGCTTGATGGTAAGAACTACCTTATTACACCTGTACAAACATGCATCTGCCCGTCGGAAGTCAAACTCCAGCACCTCGCCGGCCTAAACCCTAACCCCTAAACCCCTAAACCCTACACCCTAAGCCCTAAGCCCTAAACCCTAAACCCTAAACCCTAAACCCTAAACCCTTTCGTTGGCCTTCTCTGCAGTTTCAGACCAGGAGCTGCTGACTGGGAGCCGCTCCTCGAAGACTTGCTGCTTGTCGTGAAACACATGGGGGGGGGGGGGGTTCCGAAGTTAGGGGTACTTTATTGGGGGTTCCGAAGTTAGGGGTACTTTATTGGGGTCCTGATTATAAGGGAATCTACCATTTGGGGTTTAGGGTTTAGGGCCCCCTATTTTCGAAGTTAGGGGTACTTTATTGGGGTCCTTATTATAGGGTTTAGGGCCCCCTATTTTCGCAAGCCCCTCCCACAATAAACACCTGTCAAGGGCTGCAGGATGAGATCTGGGCCGGTCCCAGCAGTGTTTTGGACGAGTTACATCGGTGCAACCTGAGCTCACCTAAACCCTAAACCCTAAACCCTAAACCCTAAACCCTAAACCCTAAACCCTAAACCCTAAAGTCCTGCTGAGGGCTCGCTACCACCACGTGAGAGCCCGAAGCCGTCCGAGCGCTCAGCGAGCGACTTGACCACACGCCACGTGCAGCCCAGGTAAAGCTGGGGCTGCTGAACGCCCTACAAAGATGAGCACACAGCCGTGCGCACCAGGCGGTCGAGCCTTTGAGTGTCAAAGGTTCAAACCCTAAACCCAAGCACCCCTTGCCGGCGCCACTGGCCCCCCCCCCCCCCTCCCAGGGCACCCTCCAAGCCCCAGCCTCCCGCCCCCACCCTGCCCACTGCTGCCGACCCTCTCCAGGCCCCAGCCTCCCTTTCCCCGTGAGTGCAACCTTCAATTGCAACTGAGGGCTCGCTACCACCACGTGACAGCATGAAGCCATCCGATCAAGCGACCTCACCACACCACGTGCAGCCCAGGTAATTGGGGCTGCTGAACACCGGCGGTCGAGCCTTTGAGTGTCTCCAACCTGCACTTGCACTACGCCCGCCCGCTGAAGCCGGGCTCGGGCAGGTGAGGCCACTGAGCCCGGAGTTTGCTGGGGCAGCTCAGCCGCTGAGCCCGCTGAGGCTGCTGAGTGCTGCCGCTCCGGCCGGTCAGGTCAGTGAGCTGCTCACCGCTCCAGCCCGCTGAAACCGCCCTCTGCCGCCAGCTTGCTGAGCCCACACATGCGCACAAACCGCCCTGAAGCCGCTGAGTCCGCGGAGTGCTGTGCGGACTCAGAAGAGAAGGACTGTCTTGCTGTGCCATAACACCTGTTGCCTCTGGAGCCTTTCGGTTGTGCTTGGGCAGCTCATAGAGCACGGTGCCACAATCCTGGCATGTCATGCGGGACACGGTTTTCGTGGCTCCTCTCCGACCAAAATGAGGGTCTCGGGGTTGGCTGGTCTTGGCCGGTCACCTGGCAAAGAGGCGCTCCGCTGGGTTTTGGGGGCTTTTTGCCGCCCTGTCACAAAAGGGTTGTCAGCCGGGTCCACCGAGATGAACTTGAGGACTTGGCCACGCCCCTGCACCCGTCCCGGAAAGCCAATTTAACTCCCGGAGGTGAAGCCAGCTATAGGGAGGGCTTGCGCCAGGTTTGGCAGCCCTTTTTTTTCCCTCAGGTCGGCTCTCAACCGGCCGAAACCGAGCTGAGGGTCAAGCCCGAACTGAACGAGGGCTTCAAGACAGCCGCACGGCTACAGTGGAACAGGCCCACTGCGGAGCACCAACCAGACTCTGGGGCCGAAACCCGAAAATACAATACGCCGGGTGGTTTGGGGTGGGTGTACCGCCACGCGACGCGCACGTGGGAGTGGGCTCGTGACACCCATTCTAGAGGGCCCACGACGCGCGCTAAGAACGTTGCCACACCCTAACCCTTAACCCTAAACCCTAAACCCTAAACCATGGAGCTCAGGTTGCGGCAACAGCTCTTTGCTGACGGCGACGCAAGCCCCCACAATCCAGAGAAGAAGCGCAGGACGAAAAGGAAAGGATGCCGGGGGGGGCGCATCTCCAGTGCACCTCGTAAGTGCAAGCTACGCTCTGTAGATTGTCATTATTGTTATTATTCTTGCTATTATGCTTGTTATTATTCTTGTTATTATTCTTGTTATTATTCTTGTTATTATTCTTGTTATTATTCTTGTTATTATTCTTGTTATTATTCTTGTTATTATGATAATCATAAGAGTAATTGTTATTATTCCCCACCTTCGGTGCGGGGTTGTTCGATTTTAAACTCAACTCTTCTCCTCGCCCGGAACTCTTCTCCTCGCCCGGTCTACTCCTAGAGACTCCCTGGAGTGCCCAACCCCAGAAACTCCCTGGAGTGCCCAAAACTCAGAGACTGCCTGTAGTGCCCAACCCAGAGACTCCCTGGAGTGCCCAACCCCAGAGACTCCCTGGAGTGCCCCACAAATCCAGATCCCTAAGGTGGGGATGTTCGAAGTAAATAGTAACAATAATAATAATAGTTATTATTAGTACTGCGCGCTTTTGTCTGGAAGGCCATCAAAGACCCTTCTGCCAGGCATTGGCGCCAGTTGTGATTGGAGCTTGAGGGTAGGGATGATGCTTGCAAGCCGTTTCGGCATCGCAGCATACATTTGAGCTCCGTGTGGTCGGCAAGCCCACCGCGCCAGTGCCGATGTCGCCTTGGTAGTGCAGTGCTTGGCTGATGTCTGCGTGATTCTGGGGGCGACTCTGGTACAGATGGAGGTGTCTGCGTTTGAAGACTGGATTTCTGGGTTGCAGTGCTTTTGCGAAGCTTGGTTTCCCGAGGATGCTCAGCAAGGCCAGTCCATCCCAGGCTGGTGTGGCAAGCAACATCACCGCCGAAACACAGATGAGCCAGTATGCTTACGAAGAAAGGAACTAAGACAACCTAAGCCCTAAACTACCCTAAGCCCTAAACCCTAAACCCTAAACCCTAAACCCTAAACCCTAATTTTCAAGCCTGGTGCTGAGCCCTCGAGGCTTCTGGTTCGGAGCACGGAAAGCCTCCTACCGGCCGCTCTTTGACAAGCTGAACGCAAGCTGCCTCGCACCTGCCCGACAGCTGGCAGCTATATCCTCCTTGGAAAACTATTTTTTTATTTTTGCTTTTACAAAACCCAAGAGGATACTAAGAATATTATTATTATTATTAATTATTATTATTATTATGAGTATTATTATTAAGGTTCTAAGGGGAGTACAGGCAGATGGCCTCCTCCGGCCCGTGTGGCGTCCTCGATGGGAGCCCTTAGCCTCTGCTAGGCCTGGCGTGGCGAGCTTATTATTCTCCTGGGCCCTGGGGGTATGATATATTTTTTTAAGTGGATTGTTTCCCTTATTTGGGTTTAAGAGGATCATACCTCAGGAATATTTGAAACAGAGGGTGCTAAGGGCCATCCAAGTATCGATTCTGCAACAAGCATGCGCCGTCATTCGCTTGCATGTGCGCATGGCATCCGCGAGCATTACCCTAAACCCTAAACCGTAAACCCTAAACCCTAAACCCTAAACCCTAAACAGGCTGAGGATGAAGGTTGCCATCTTCCTTGACCAGACCTCCAGGAACTTCCAGTCCACGCAGCGAGGCAGGGATGTCTCGAGATGAGGGATTCAGAAGGGGAAGGCACCTACCCACTTCAATATGGCAGTTTGTTTTTGGCTAAGTTGCTCCCCAAAGTCAGGGCCTCTTCTGACGAACCCAGAGAGCCATGCGTAATCACCTATGGGGTTTAGGGTGTAGGGTGTAGGGTTTAGGGTTTAGGGTTTAGGGTTTAGGGGGCCTATGATCGGAGCCCTCAAATCTCCATGCGAGGCGATGCCGCCCTGCAGGAAGCCGTCCGGCTCAAGGAGCAGTGTGGCCCGCAAGCATTTGCTCGCCTTTTGGGGCTTCAGGGTTGGAGTTTTTTTTTTTTTTGGGGGGAGGGGGGGGGGGGTTGGGGGGGGGGGGGGGGGGGGGGGTTGGGTTTAGGGTTTAGTGTTTAGGGTTTAGGGGTTTGGAGGGTTCTGTTTCTGGCTGCTTGTTTGCAGAGGTCGCTAAACCATTGTGAATTCTACTTCGGCTGCGCGACCCAGACCCCGAAACTCTGTACATGTAGGTGCCTCCGCTACATGTGGGCGCCTTAGGTCTACGCAGCTTTAGTATCCTAAGTGATGAAGGCCTGTACCCGAGATCCCAAAGAAAGGCTTATGGGCTCAGGCATCAGGCAGGGGCTAGGGATGTAACAAGGGCTTCTAGACTCTAGTGCCAAGGGTCGCAAAGAGTTTGGCACACCAGCGTACCCACGAGAATAGCCGCGAGAGGGCTTCTCGAGTACAGCCCTGGAGCCGTTTAGGCCGAAGGAGACCCATGCAAGCAGCGGAGCTGGTTTTTCCTGTTTCTTTGTCGCCGGTGCTAGGCGATGCCACCGCCTTGCCTTTGGCCTTATCTGTGCTGGCAGCCGGCGGCATCAAAAATGGAGCCTTTTTCCTTCGGCAGCTTGGCGTGGCATTCCACTACAAAATTTGCGTGAGCTCACCGCAGCAGCTGAATGTGCATGTATGCCTGTCTGCCATGTGTGTGTGTGTGTGTGTGTATACACACATGTATATGATCCCGGGCTCCTGGGCCCTACCCCCTAATTACCCCCAAAATATCCCTCCCGACGCCATCCTCGTAACTGTCGTCATTCTTGGAACCTCGTATCCCCCCCCCCCCGCCCTAACCTGAGCATCTGGCCAGTATGTGGCCGTTCCACGCAACTTGTGCCACCAACCCCACAGGTTGGGCTCCGTGCCAGAGCTGTGTTTTCTTTCGCTGGTGCTGCGCCATACCCGGGAACCTGACTTCATCCGACTTGCAGAGGGAATGCGGCTTGGGGACTGATCTAAAGTTCAAGGGCTTAGGGTTTAGGGTAGTTCAAGGACCGCGGATAGGATTGCGGTGGCTTGAGGGCTTCATGGGTCATGATGTTTTGCTTGGAAAATGCGAGATGCGGCTTTGCTATGGAAGGGCGTGGGTGACTCACAAACCGTTTTATGCTTTGCTTTGATTGAAGATCTAGTGAGTCTAGCGTTCATGCGGGCAATACCCTAGCGACAGGCAAACCATTCCCAACTTCACTCATGCTACGTGCATAATAGGTATCATGGTCCCACTGTGATGGCACTAGCGCTTGACTCTTCGTAGCTGCGGCACAAGACGTTCGAGACATCTCTAAGCGGGTTTTGGGCTGACACTACTACTAATCGGAACACTGTGCTTTTTCCGCTCAACACATTAAAAGCCCTGAGAGAATCCCTGTTGAACAACTCGAGAATCCTGACCCGCTCTTACTTCAACCCTAAACCCTAAACCCTAAACCCTAAACCCTAAACCCTAAACCCTAAACCCTAAACCCTAAACCCTAAACCCTAAACCCTAAACCCTAACCCCTAAAACCTAAACCCTAAACCCTAAACCCTAAACCCTAAACCCTAAACCCTAAACCCTAAACCCTAAACCCTAAACCCTAAACCCTAAACCCTAAACCCTACCCCCTGCTGTTTCAAGGTTGCTCTCCATAATGGAAGAGCTGCGCTCAGGCCAAGCTGGGCACTCACCCTGCCTCAAAGGGCATCTTGGGCTCTGCACTTTGCCCCCAAGGAGCATCTGGTTTAGGGTTTAGGGTTTAGGGTTTAGGGTTTAGGGTTTAGGGTTTAGGGTTTAGGGTTTAGGGTTTAGGGTTTAGGGTTTAGGATGACGAAGATGGGGTTGGAGCTTCAGTTCGTGTAGGGTTTTATCTAGGCTTGCGGCTTTCCAGCCTTGGGGAGTGAGATTTGCGGTTCATGATCTGCAAGGTTCGCTGCTCACTGTTTTTTGGGCTTTCGGAGCTCCATAATGAGCAGCCCTAAACCCTAAACCCTAAACCCTAAACCCTAGACCCTAGACCCTAGACCCTAGACCCTAAACCCTAAACCCTAAACCCTACCACCCTAAACCCTAAACCCTAAACCCTAAACCCTACGTTTTTGAAGTCAGGAAAGTCTGAGTCTATGCTGCCCACTTCATCCAAACGAAATCCGGCCCGCCGCTCTCGCATCTCAGGTTCTCGGTTCCTAGAGGAGACCCGAGATGCCATGGAGGCAGGTGGGGGTGCAGAACGAAACCCTAAACCCTAAACCCTAAACCCTAAACCCCAAACCCTAAACCCAAAAGCATCAAAGTCTGTGCAAAGAGGAACCCAAGTTGCCCAAAGCTCGCACTCACGGGCAGGCTTTCATTCTACCAGACACAAGCAGGAAATGTTGAGAGAACCTTTCAGGGAACCCCTGGCAATCCACGGAGCATGAACTTTGAGAAGTTTTGCTGCAGGCCGTGGGTGTGGAGGCCTATTTGGTGGAGGCGCTCGGGCGGGACGAGCCGCTGCTGGTTGGGCAGCCGGATCAGATGCCTCGGTTGGAGGTTCTGGACCAGAGGCGTTTAGGGTTTAGGGCCTAGGGTTTCGGGTTTAGGGTCAGCTTGGGCAAATTCTCAGAGGTTGCGGGGATGTGTAAAGTCGGTACGGTGTATGTCGGCCTGTGAACGTGGGCACCAGTTCCTTCAGGGGATCCTGCGGCTGGGCATGGGACATGCCACAGTGTCCAGCAGACCCCCAGGTGTCTGGTGCATGCCTCAAGCAGCAGCTGGCGTTTTTTGCATCCTGTGCTCTCCGAGATGTTGAAGTTTCAGGAGCATCCTTTGGTGGAAGAGCTGAAGAGAAGTTTGCAGGATCTCGGCTTCCTTGATGTGGAGAGTGGGATAGTTCTCAGTCTGTCGGGTGGCGTGGACAGCATGGTGACCTGCTGCTTGCTCTGGCTCCTGCGCCGCCGCCTCCCGCCGGAACAGCAGTTCAAATGGTGCGCGCTGCATCTCTGCCACCCAAACCGCGATGACGCCCGCGATGAGGAGGGGTGGGTGCAGTGGTCCTGCGCCAAGCTGGGCGTCGAACTGCTCACCTATCGGCTGAAGATCCGACGGCCGCATGGAACTCTCCGAACCGGAATTTCCCGGGAGCGGTATGAGGAGAAGTCGAAGCAGATCCGCTTTCGGATGTACTCACGGTGCTTGGAGCACCTGGGCATCGAGGCGACGAGGGGAGCGGCACTGGTAGCTCATCACGAGGACGATGCGGATGAGAATAGGCTGGCAGAGCTTGGGAAAGGCAACATCATTCACATCGACGGGATGTTGCCAAGTAGTGTGACTCAAGGCGTGACTGTCATCAGGCCTTTGCTGAAAGTGCGCAAAGCTGAGCTTATCAGTTTCGCTGACATCGCGGCCCTATGCTACATGCAGGACTCCACTCCCAAGTGGAGTCGGAGGGGCTGGATACGGTACGTCTTGGACGAGATGAAAGCGCACGAGGGGCAGAACTTCACGCAGCTGCAGACGCTGCTGTCTCGAGCTGGCATTGCTTCTGCCACCCTCGGCGAGGCCATTGACGAGTCTCTAGGAAAGTGGAAGAAGTCAGACGTCACGTGCGGAGCACCTTTGCTTGCAAGCAGGCGTGGACACTCATACTTGGATACAGGAACTGCAGGTACGTTGCCCTAAACCCTAAACCCTAAACCCTAGAACTTTTCTTAGATGGCCCAGTTGCTCGAAGAAAAGGCCGCCAAGTCAGGTCCCCCTCCTTTCCCTGCGCTTGGCGAGCTGGTGAGCTGAGGTCATCAGCGTGCCTGAGGCAACCTTCACTACTGGAGACCGCAAGAAAGGCTGGGTTGGCAACAGATGAATGAATGACCATGGAAGTGACAGAAAAAGGTTGTTGAAGTCAATCAGCAAGCAATCAGGCACACGTCAGTACACTAGACCACCGAAATCGTGATTCATTGAAGAAGGAACACCATGTTAAGACCCACGCTTCACACCCAATTTCTTGTCATTCTAAGGAAAGCTGTGCAAGATGAATGATGGCATGCGCGTAGCACATGCAATAGGGCAAGGAGGCATGTCTTCAAGTTCACTCAAGTTTGGTTTGTTTCGTTGCCTTCCCCACTGGAAAGGCTTGGGCATTTGAGAAAAATTGTCTGACTCATTCTCAGAGTCGACAAGAAAACACAAACGCAAAAACAGTTTCGCTGCTCAGGAACAAATCCTGCCACACAACACATAGAGGTTTACGAAAATCAGGGACCCCTAATGTAGTCCCCAAAATATGCGGATTCCCTTATACTCAGGACCCCAATAAGGTCCGTACCCCTAATTTCGGAAACCCCCATCTAACCTTCGACCACGCCTGCTGCGGTCCTTGGACCCTTGGCAAGGGCAGCAGCCCATCGTGAGCTACTTCTCCGCACAGCAAGTGCCGGCGGTGGTCTTCAGGCGCACACTAAAGTCTGTGTCAATGGAGCTTTGCGATGTTGGCTGCATCTTGCTGAGGGCTGCGGCTGAAAGCATCTGAAGCAGGATCTCCTGACATTCTTGAACCCCTTTAGTACACTAACCCTAAACCCTAAACCCTAAACCCTAAACCCTAAACCCTAAACCCTAAACCCTAAACCCTAAACCTCTTGCTTCCCTGAAGAGATTGCCCGTTCTCTTCACCCTGGCAGAGCAGTTTCAGCAGAAGGCAGGGAATGTTTCTGCTGATGCGATGATGGTTGCTGAACTTGTCGGGTGAAGTTCTTGTTTCGATGCAGGCGCTCCTATGCTAAGCTTTGAAGTCTGCAAAGGACAAAACCAGCTGATCAACAGGGTCCACGTCGTCTACGCAAGAAGAAACCGATTGTAAGAAGAAACCGACTGCAGGTGGCACAACTGATGGACGACTTTCGCTGCATTGCTGCCATTTGGAACAAGGCCTTTGCCTTTGTGGCGGTCGGACTTTTGTGTGCAGGGGAAATCACTTCGCCCTACTTATTTCAGATGCGGGGTTCGGTTTTGCATTCAACGCGGTGTCACCTGAGAGGTTTTCAGACAAAGCATGTAACCATGCTTGGACTAGACAGGTTGATAGAGGGTATAGAGAGGCTGCCGTGAGCTCCAGAAAGGATAGGATAGTTCTCCACGGGGCACGGGTACGTGAGTTAGGGGAGCCCACCCCATGAAATGGAACCTTCGAGCTGTGGAGCTCAGACAACTTGGCATGCTTTGGCTTGGCCCGAGGATCTGGAGATAGATCTGCTATGCGTGCTGCTAGAGCAAAAAGTAGACACCGGAGTGCCTTGCCAGCTGTACACAGTGTTGAGGCAGGTACCGAGCAGGTTGCAATCTCAACGTGGTAGCGGAGATTCTCGGCGAATACCCGGAGAGCTCTCCCCTTGCAGAGATATTCCTCCCGGCAGGCTCTGGTAGTGCAGAGGGAGCCGGAGGATAGAAGTCCCAGAGCTCGACCAGCCCAATTGTTTCAAAGCCATGGCTAGTTTTCCTTACGACGAGTATGATTACGACCAGAATGCAGGCGATGTACTGGCAGCAGGTGGCCGATCAATGGAAGAGCTTGAGCATCTTTCAGCCTTCCAACAGGTCAACAGGTCACCACGGAAGTGCCCCCGTCGTATGACGGTAGGAGAGCAGCTGGTTCGCTTTGTGTTCTCACCGCGCGTTCAGCGGCATACACATCTCCTTACACTCCAGAAACGGCCATGACAGCATCATTTTGGACTGATCGCACCAGAATAAGAACATGACGGATGTGCTACTTGTGGCCGGCACCCACAGCATCGCGGCGTTTGTAACACCTATTCCCCCTCTCCGATCACCCGCCATGCTCTCATGAAGCGGCCCACATGGTTCAGCGTGGCGCATGAAGTCCCGAGGGACAATCGTGGAACAGGTATCTATCCGGCTTGCATGACCAACAGCACCCCTATGGCAAACACACCCTCAGAGGGCCCATCAGTAGAGCAAAGACCGCACAGGGAGAGAGGTGGGGAGCTCGCGTGCAGGGCACTGGGAGGGGATGTTGCTCCTGGGCAAGTCGATTCTGTAACCCAAAACCCTAAACCCTAAACCCTAATGTGTGCGGTCATTCCATGTGCACGAAACACAGGCCATCGAAAATCAAGCTGCGATGGCCAGCGATGGGACCGCCAGGATGGAAGCCCCGCTGGATACCTTGGAGGACGTAGATGCTGGGCAATGCTCAAGTTTTGAGGGAACAGGTACCTGCATGGGCTGTTATACCCTATAACCCCTTAAAAAGGCCCTTTATAGGGTTGAATATGGGGATAAAAGGCCTAATAGCCCATCCTGGTAAGGTATGGGTTGATGCTCTTGTTCTGTTGCTGTCCGGTAAATGCTTCTGCAATTTTGGCGGGATGGTTGCGCAAAGCTTCCGGGAACAATTGTGCCCGCTCTGTGTGGGTGTGAGCGTGTGCCTGTGTGTGTGTGTGTGCGCGCGTCACTTGCCTCTTCCTCGCGGGACAGCTTCGTTCGGCTGTTCTTTGGGTAGCTCCTCTGCAACGATGATCAGAAAAGACAAATCATCTGCCATCCATCCTATTAGTGCGGGCTGTGAAGTACGAAAACATAACAAATTGACAAACGTGAATGTTATCAAGCCCGATCGTTTCGCCCACTGCTTTCCCTCACTCATGGGATAGCATGGGTCTGGCGGTGCAACAATTGATGTATTCTCTTAAGTCCCATTGTCCATGCACACCCGACAACCCAGTAACGCGCTCTCAGTCTCAGATAACAGGACGAAGAGGGACCCGGGACGTGTCCACTCCAGGCCGGGTTAGGATCTATTTGGGAACAACCCTAAACCCTAAACCCTAAACCCTAAACCCTAAACCCTAAACCCTAAACCCTAAACCCTAAACCCTAAACCCTAAACCCTAAACCCTAAACCCAGTAACAGACGTCAAGCGGCATCAAGAGCTCCGTGGTATGTGTTCCAGGCCATCGGCGTTTGTGACGGGCCTTTCGAGATGGGCCCCTTCGTCCTGGGGCGTGCAGTCGGTGTGGCCCTGAATGCGGTGCCTGAGGCCGAGCAGCTCAAAAGGTACTTCAAGCCTGAACCTGAATCTCAGAGGGCGTGTCTGGGAATGTTTGACATGCAGCTGCAAGATTACGGGCTGCCCGAGTTGCAAGCTGCATCTTTCGTATGGCACATGTCACAAGACTGTGCCAACTCCAAAGCCAAGTGAGCTCCTGATGTGACATTGGCTTCCTGCAGGTGCATCGATTGCTCGGTGGGCAGCTGGTGGCAAGGCAGCCGCATATAGAGCAGAGTAGGGATGGTTAGGATGAGGTTAAGATGCTCAGGATGAGCTTCAAAAAGTCAAAACAGCTCAAAACTGCGAAGCAGCTGTCAGATTGCAACATAACCTGTGGAAGCTGCAGGGGCCCAGCGGCACTGTTGCCCTGACGGCCCTGACGCATACTGACACTTACAAACCCTAAACCCTAAACCCTAAACCCTGAGTCGCCCAAGCCACCCTCCGACCCAACGCCCTCAGATGCAGGAAAGCCTTGAAGCATGTCTGGGACTGCGTGGCTCGCGCCCGACGGGAACACCATTGGGGCACCTTCAACAAGATGTGCCCTTTCCTTTACGTTGGGAGCTCAGGGCTTTTCCGGGAACCTGGGGCTTCTGAGGAGTTTTCGGACATCCTGGGACCTCTTTGTTTTTTTTTTTTTGTTTTGTTTTTAGCTGCCGTGGTTTTGAGCAGCCATGGGTTTCATTTTGGGCTTCAAGAATCGAAATGATATAAAGTAGGGTTCACGATTCCTCTTAGCAAGCCATGAGGGCTGAACTAGAATCGGGATTGCCGTAAGAGGTCCTACTTCTGATGAAATTAACTCAGATTGTCGGACAAGCACATGTCGCCATGGCTTGGGCCCATGCTTAGAGCCGATCAAAAAAAGTAAAGGTCGTACCCCATGTGGCTCCCACTTTCCACATTCAGAGCTCTTTCATCCTAGGATGAGGGGGACCCTTAAATTTTGGGAACGCTTCTGAACCCTCTTCTGGCTCTCTTAAACAGGGACCTTCTTCAGAGGGTCTATAGCCCCAAGGGTCCCCGAAATCCTATCCCCGACTACAAGTGCTTGCAATGGGTTTAGGGTTTAGGGTTTAGGGTTTTAGGGTTTTAGGGTTTAGGGTTTAGGGGCCTTTCGGCTGAGTTGTCGCTGCCTCTCCAGGTGCGGGAAGCCAGCAGCCTGGTTCTGTGCGAAGGGAAGTGCGGGACGGAGTTCGCAGATGCTCCCTGGATGCCCTCTCTGGAGCCCATTAGAGACATGCTCATGATTCACTAGTCGGGAAGGCTTGTTAAAGCAAAAAGCACGAGAAGCCTACGCTCATGGACCATCAGAATCATAGAACTGTCACACCAGCGAGTTTTTCGGTGTCTCTCTCTCTCTCTGCCTTAGCGTGGGCACACAAGCTGCACTTGCTTGATTTTTCATACTCCCCCCTCCCTTCCACCCTTCCTCTGCAGGACTTCACCCCTCCTTCACCCCCTCCCCCCTCCCCCGCAACGGGTCTTGAATGCAGATCTTGCGAGCCTACGCAACGAGGTGCGGTGGCAGCGGCACTTCGTCGCTGCCGCGACTGAGTTTCTGACGAACGCGGCAGATGGAGAAAACTTGCGAGAGCTATTGGATAGAGATTCACTCACATGCAGCACTCAGTACTCAGAGAGTCGGTCGTTCTGTCCAGACCAAGTGTCTCGCAGGTCAGGCTTGAAACTACATTGTAGGTGTGGGCATTGTGCAAAACCCTAAACCCGAAACCCTAAACCCTAAACCCTAAACCCTGTCGTTTGAAACCTACGCCTCGCCGGCTCAGCGGCTGCGGCGCCGTACCTTCATGCCATCGCAAGTGATGTTCACGTTTCGATCACGAGTTTCCGCTACATTCCGGTACCCGCGACCACCACGAAGCTTTAAGCTAGGCATGTTTAGGGTTTAGGGATTAGGGATGAGGGTTTAGGGCGACGAGGACTTTGTGTGGGGTTCGTTAGGGCACTCAAAAGAGCTGCGTGGAAATACCAAAGCCTTGCGAAGCCCCCGGTCCGATCTTCCTGGCACCGCCGCTCGGATTGAAGAGAGCAAAGAAGGCTACAAAGAAGGTTGCTACAGAATGGGGGTCTCCGAACTTGAGGGTACCTTATTGGGGGTCACTATGAATAAGTGAATCGTACTATTTTGGGGGTCTATATCATGGTTTCGTAAACCCCCAAACGTTGCTTAAGGAGTGGGCTGGTCTGTGCTTGTGTGGCATCCGGGTTTGAAGAGAAGCTCACGGACGCGATTGTGTCATTTTTTTTAAACAAACCCTTTGTGGTACTTTGCTGTAACTTTAGATCTTTAGCTTTTTTGTGTTTATTGGGTTTCTTGATAAGGCAGCCAAAAGTTTTTTACTACCCTCCTAAGTGCAGCCAAGAATTAAGCTACTGAAATTGACAAGTACTTTCTTACAACTATGTAGAACATGTGGAGGTTATCTTGGTGTTGGCCCTTCTTAGATGTGAGACATTCCTCCTTCTTAGATGTGAGACATTCCCTGAGGCTTGAAGATGTTCTTCTGCTGCACTTGTGCCGATGAGCCTACCCAGCCTGGTTCGATCTGGGGCAGGATTGTCATGCTTCGGCTTAGGGTTTAGGGTTTAGGGTTTAGGGTTTAGGGTTTAGGGTTTAGGGTTTAGGGTTTAGGGTTTTCCTGCGCACTTAAGGCCTCCAATCGAACCTCCCAGTCCCAGAATCGCAAGCTTGAAAAAACGCGGGCTGCCCATCCTTGGGAAGTGCCGACCTCATCCCAGAGCCCGGCTGTGTTGCGTCCAGTTTTCAAGTTGCGCACGGCATGCTTCCAGCCTTTGCTCCCAAAAACCCTCGGGGGCTGGGTTCTCGTTTACTTTAACGACACGCGCCGCCTAGGATGGTTTAGGATTCTCTTGAATAGTCCAAGGGGGTTAAGGCAGTTCACAACGGCGAGCCTTTGCTGGAGAAAATAAGCAGAACCTTGCACGGTTTAGCTAAGTGTTTAGCAGCTGCGAAAAGTACTTTGCCAACCAACACCCAACCATTTCCTAGCAACAAAGCCAGCCAGGCAGACAAAGCTGTGCTTCGGCGGCGACAATGCGGCCCGGGGCTCGGTCGAAGTTGTGTGGGCGCATGGATGCTAAGGTTGAAGAGTTTAGGCCGATGTGCCAGTGTCACCTGAAATTTCGCACGCTCTTTGCATTTACATCCCTTTACATGCTTCCGCAACGATGCAACATGATGCAACCTCCCCCCCGCTACCGTTACGGGACAGGGTTTGGAGAGCCGGGGCCAGGGCTCCCGTTTTGCTAAACCCTAAACCCTAAACCCTAAACCCTAAACCCTAAACCCTAAACCCTAAACCCTAAACGCTTCGGAACCCTTAAGTTCAAGAGTCTGAACAGGACGTCGTCGATGATGCCGGACAGAAGGCTGCACCGTGCTGCACCCCTTCGATCCCAGTTCCGTTCACACTGCAGTAGAGCTAAATTTTAGCAATAATTGCAGTACTACAATCGTAAAGATATCAGTGTTTCAGGTAACCGGATCATTGTCGAAGGCTGTGGGCATGTGTGTTGTCCCAGCTGGGAATTCTTGAGGCTCTTGTAACTTGCGGAAGGGCCTCCCTCTGGCGTTAACGTTCGGATCTAGGCAGGGCGAAGGCTTGAAGAGCGTGTCCAAGCCTCTACTCAGAACAGTGAACTCGTACGCTGAGAATCAAGCCCGTTGCTCTGCTGTAAAATGTTGCCGTACTTCGCTTCCTCATGACAGGGCGACAAGGAGAAGACAGTTGGGCCAGCGCGGCGGGTTTTGATTGCCTCAAGAGAAATGACACTCATGCAAATTCGGACTGCAATGATTGCAAGATCTGAAACCTGGCGGCAACCGAAGCCTGAGTTACCTGCCAGTCATGTGAGTGCTTTCAGTGCCCGCGCGCCCATCGACGCCACCCAGGAGGCTTGGAGCTCTCTTGGAACAATTGGTCAGTTCTCTACTGGAGATTACGGTCCCTAGTGGGTGCCCTAGATCATTGCAGCCGCCTTATAATAAGGACCCCAAAAGGGACAATATTTTAGGGAAATGACCATGTCGAATGTCCGTGTCTGTATGGACCGCGTAGGCATGGCGTAGGCTGCGCCGAAGAACTCATTTCGCAATGTCATGGGTGGCTTTGCCAATCTACAAACCGACATCCCAGCAGCGGACGTTCACCATGATGTCACCAACTCATCACATCCTTCAGGTTCGTTCGCCTATAGCTCAGAAACGGATTGGCAAGCAGACGAAGTTATAGGTTTCGCGCTTTACTCGTAACTGCCATGCAGGATGACAGGGAAACCGCCAAGCAACGCCTGCAGGTGCCTGGCATGCATCAATATAATGTTTGTTTGGTCAATGCTTGGGTATGTTGTTTTGCAAGAGTGGTATTTCGAGGAATGTCCGTTGCAAGTCTTTGTGGTTGCCGGCGCAAAGCGGGCTGCCGTACCGGACAGCACAAATACCAATCCTAGATCAACTTCGTACCCCCAAGCAAGTCCGACGCCGACGCATATCCAAAACCACTTGCGAAAACCCAATAGGGTTTAGGGTTTAGGGTTGAGGGTTTAGGGTTTAGGGTTTAGGGTTTAGGGTAACTTAAGCCCACAAAGGCCTTAGAACCTGAAGCTACTCCTTACGCCTTTTCCTTCGCACGTCAGCGACTCATCCGGGACTTCGCCCACGACGCTGTTGGCACTGGCTTGGCAGTCGAGGCGGACGCTGTTGGACTTTCAGGTGGCTTACTACTAGTTGCTTAAGAACCCCGAAAGAATAGAAAATAATAATCCCTGTATTACCCTTAGTAAGGAAGAACATGCATATTTTTTGGGGTTCTTAAGCAAATAGTAGTTTAGAGCTTGGCCCTTTTTGGAGGTTGAGGGGTGAAGATGGGAGCTAGTGTGGAGTTTCCGATGCGTTCTTGTGTGAAACCAGCGTCCGCACAATCCGAAGTTTTTTCAGAACTCACCCTACTAGAAGATGATGGCTTGGGCTGAGCCTGCCTTAAGTGGCAACCATGTTACACCTTAAAAACCCAAGAACGAGTCCAAAAAACTTAAGTCTTACATGGGAAACCGTGCTCAAGAGACATGCATAACTTGCCCGAAAACCCTGAACCCTAAACCCTGAACCCTAGACCTTAAACTCTTAACCCCTTCATCCTGGAGTCAAACCCAAGCTTCCTTGACCGATCACCAGGTGAGCACCGAGGAATCCTCGGAGGACTCCTTTCAGGCTCACTCTTTGGGGCTTGGGTTGAGGGT
Source organism: Symbiodinium natans (assembly GCA_905221605.1). Lineage (NCBI taxonomy): Eukaryota > Dinophyceae > Suessiales > Symbiodiniaceae > Symbiodinium > Symbiodinium natans. The sequence continues at coordinate 84,107 of CAJNDS010002120.1, read as the reverse complement.
TTAGGGTTGAGGGTTTAGGGTTTAGGGTTTAGGGTTTAGGGTTTAGGGTTTAGGGTTGACGGTTTCTTGAGGATGAGTTCAGTTGCGTAAGGTTTCAGAAATTGGGAGGCTGGTGTTGAGAGAGCGTGTGCTTTCCAGGGAGTTTGGGAGGAATGAGTGTAGGGTGTAGGGTTTAGGGTTTAGGGTTTAGGGTTTAGCGTTTAGGGTTTAGGGTTTAAGGTCTATGCGATGGACGCGCTGCGCATCGACATCCCACCCCTAAGATTCTCAAGTCCTAAAGAGCAGCCCAAGAGTGATGAAGCCGTGCTCCCAATGTCCCTAAACCCTAAACCCTAAACCCTAAACCCTAAACCCTAAACCCTAAACCCTAAACCCTAAACCCTAAACCCTAAACCCTAAACCCTAAACCGTCCATCCTTCAAACCCCGGGGGGTTGAGAGGCCGGTGACGGTTAACGAGGAGCGTTTTTTTTCGTCATGCTTCGGGTGCATTGCAGTTGTTAAATGCCGGTCAAGCAGCAGGCAGTCTTACAGTATGACTCATACTTGTATTGGGAGTGTAATGCAAGGGTCGGAATAACTACTACGTAATAGCACTCCCTTGTGGTCGGTGTATATGTATACGTACTGTAGTACCCCCACAACCCTGTTCTAACTATTAAGGCCCCTATATGACTTTGCCACCCCTTACCCGAATTTTGACTCAAAGAAGCTCCCTAAACCCTAAACCCTAAACCCTAAACCCTAAACCCTAAACCCTAAACCCTAAACCCTAAACCCTTTGCAGGGGACGTTGCGGCTGGATCGACGTCTTAGCCAGGTATGCAACCCAGTTAGTCCTCCGTTGAAGGTCTTGGGGATAGGAGGGTTCAGGACATCAACGCCCGTTGCGCAGGAGCTTTCTGTTCACGGTTTCTTTGTTGTTTTTTATATAGTGTATATAGTGTTGGTTGGTCAAGTTGGTCATGCACGGCTTGTCTGCTGCGTGGACTTTGCTTTGAAAGCACCCACCCTAAACCCTAAACCCTAAGCTTTGCCCTAAACCCTAAACCCTAGCCCCAAAGCTCCATCGGGCAGGTGGAGATCTGGCGGCCCGGAGAAGGCTCCCTGTGGAGCTTGAACAGTATGATATGTTCCCCCCCCCTTCTACTAGCATTTAGGGTTTAGGGCTTAGGGTTTAGGGTTTACGGCTTCGTGGGGATTACAATAGGGGGTTACTCTAGTCCCTTTTAAGGACTGTTAGTATAAGGAGGAACATCCCAAAGCATGACGAAGGGTCCTGTCGCGGTCGTTGGCATGGGGCAAAACCCTCTGGGCAAGGCAAATCTGGAGGAAAGGGTTCCCGGGTTCTGGCAGGTGGGGTTTCCCGGCACAGGTTTAGCGTTGAGTGGTGATGATCCAAATCCTAGTTTTTCGATGGACCAGAGAATCTTAAAGCCTACAGCCTGAGCACCGTCCCGGCAAACATCGGCAAATTACCTACCCCTAAACTCTTGCCGCAGGCGCGTCCTCTACCCTCACTCTGCCGTTCAACCAGGTTCCGTGAGTTTTTTTTTCTGTTTTTTTTTTTTTTTTTTCTGGGTGGTGCCGGGCTCATTATGGATTGCGGCTTGGGGGTCTGGCGGATGCAGGGCGACTCGGTTCAGAGTTCAACTCGGGATGAGGATGTGGCCCTTGTCTGAAAGTGATTCGGTGTGGTTCAAGAATCCTCGGCCGATCTGGCCATACTTGCAGCAGACAGCTTGCAGAAGGAACCCATCAGCGCGTAGGCCCTTGCCAGAGATTTCATTTGACCTCCCGCAGTGCTGATGCGGGGCTGCCGTAGCGTTCTTCTTGCTGAGCTTCCAGAGTGTAACTGTAGGCGAATTTGGCCAGGTGAAATCTGTTGCTAAAGTTGAGATCGCTGACTTTGACATCAGTGAGGCGAAAGATGTGCGCCTCGGCTGCAGAGTGCACCTTTGCCTTCTTTCCTTTTGAGTTCAGGCAGTGAATCTGGAGACCAGAATCTAATTCACATGTTGTTCTACCAGTGCTCTGCCTCACTCTTCCTTCCGGCGAGCACGAAGCTAGGTCTTCTGCTAGTTGGGACTGTGACTGCTCTGGTAGCCCCACACCTGAAGCGGCAGACACATCATCGACCCTAAGCCCTAAACCCTAAACCCTAAACCCTAAACCCTAAACCCTAAAGCCTAAACCCTAAACCCTAAACCCTAAACCCTTGTCTTGACCATCCCAATGCCTCAGGGATGCATCCTCATTGACCATCGAGAGCCATCAGAAGCCGACCATCAGGCGCACCTCCCTGGGGTTTAGGGACGTTTAGGGTTTAGGGTTGAGGGTGTAGGGTTTAGGGTTTAGGGCTAGCGGCGTTGCAACTCTTTCTGATGTCAAGGGGGGTAGCCAGTACTTGGCTATATTTGCTGCGGGGAGACCTGCCTGTCCTGCACTGCGGCAAGCCCTTACGCCCAGCCTCTGAAACTCCCATAAACACCGTGAGCTCTAAACTTCAATTGCCGCCGAGGTTTGCACCCCCAAATCTGAAAGCTGAACGCATTAACCCTGAATCCAAACAATCCCGGTGTAAGCCGGCGTCTCCAGTCCAGACCCTCATATCAAGTAGCTCTTTGACTCAATGCACCCTAAACCCTAAACCCCATCCGCCAGAGGCTCAATTTCGATTCCGTTATGTCCCGGGATCGGGCGTACACATGTCTGAGGCGCCAGAGTGGGATGAGTGCATGTGCCATCATGTGCCCAAACTACGTGTCCACAGTAAGCATCATTAAACCCGTTTCGCCGGCAGAGCGGCAGAGAAGGTGTGGAAGCCATGAAACTCAAACAAGGTACACGCAGACGGCCGAATTGCATCTTCTAGCAGGGTTTTGGGAAAGCCCACATGGCTCACGGGCGTAACACACCGCAGCTTTCGCCTGCTCGAACAAGCTTGGAACCCAAAGAGCCGAATACCCCAGAATAAAGGAATGTTCCTTAAATCACAATAAACATCCCTTTATAGTTTATAAGCCATATTCCTTGATTGAGGGGTATTGGGCTCTCCGGGTAGAAGTGAGCATTGCCCACTATCTCCTTAAGAACCCCAAAAGAATACACAAATAACAATCCCAATATTACCCTTAATAAGGACGTTTTTTTTTTCGGGGTTTGTGACTCGCAGGATATTCCACATGTCCATTGATCAGCCCGTCGCAGCGGGATAGCAGATGTGGGCGACGTCCCCAGGTTTCGATTAGGGTTTAGGGTTTAGGGTTAGGATTTAGGGTTTAGGGCAGTGTTCCGGGGTTTGGTACCCAGAGAGCCTTCTACCCCTCAATTAAGGAATATGGCTTAGGCTATAAAGGGATCCTTATTATGGTTTAAGGAATAGTCCTTTATTAAGGGGCATTGGGCTCTTGGGGTATCAGGGACTCGGTTTCGACTTACTCGGCACTTCTGGCAGATGTCATCGTTTAGGCCTTGCCCGGAATTGGTATGAAGTTGCTTGAAAATTGTTCGATTGTGCCGTGTTCCACGGCAATGGCTACCCAGTGACTACCCAGTGACTGACTCAGTGCTTGGAATCCTAACGATGCCATGTCGGGAGCATGTGAGAAGAACAGCATCGGGTCTGAGCTCCTTACTAAGTGGCCAGAGGTTCATGTGTACCTTTGGCAGACTGTAGGCCATCAGTGGCCCCATCATCTGAGCAGCCTAGAGTCTGCTCGTTGCAGATGAAACGCAGACTGTGTTCCGAAATGCCTCGATGGAAACCACTTACTTTGATATCTGGATTTGAACTGGAGATGCGTGCTGCTGTAATTTGCCAAGGCAAAGGTATACATCATTCGACTTTGTCAAGGCCTTGCTCTGAGTCGTTGGACACCATGGAGGGATGCCGGTTGTCGCATGCCAAAACTGCGCTTTGCAAATTGCGCTCTCTCCGTGGCACCATGTGCCATGTGTGCCCGGCTGGGGCTGCGCTGGAGGCCCTGGAGCATGCCTCCCGAACCATAGGATTAGGACTTGCTGTGAACTTTGCCCCGGTCTGTGTTCTAAGCCTCGCCCATGATCTTTGTCCTGAATTTGCTTCCGTAGCGCAGTAACAGCCGGGCATTGTGCCCTGGGCGTTGGCGAAGCCATTGCTTCCAGGACGGGAGGCGCGGAAGTGGATGGAAGGGTGGGGCATTCGGCAGGGCCACACTGCCTGACATCAGCTAAACATGAGCCTAAGGGGATTCTGAGATGGGGTTTCCGAAACCTACTCTTTGGGTGTGTATATCAGGGGTCCCTTATTTTCGTAAACTAAACTCCCAGATGAGATGTGATGTAATTGCAACGTTTGCCCTGTGATCCTTTCAGGTCCTGGCACCAAAGCTTGTCGGTGTCCCTGCTGGCGTTTGGTGACCCCTGTGGTTGAAGAACCTACAGGGGCTCATCGATCTCATCTTTGTTTCCAGTTGTGCACATGAACTAAAAAAATAAGCTTGCTTGAGACTTCAGAGTCCCTGGCTAGAAATTCAGAAGTGAAATCTGAGCAGAGTTGATCGTTTCGGAGTATCGTCGCGGACGAGATTCCTACCCTAAACCCTAAACCCTAACCCCTAAACGCCTAAACCCCTAAACCCCTAAACGCCTAAACCCCTAAACCCCTAAACCCCTAAACCCCTAAACCCCTAACCCCCTAAACCCCTAAACCCCTAAACCCAACCCCTAAACCCCTAAACCCCTAAACCCCTAAACCCCTAAACCCCTAAACCCCTAAACCCTAAAGGCCCTAAACCTGACCGTCTCGCATCTTGGCTCAAAGCATTGGGATGGGGTAGGCTGTCTTCAAAAATGGTGGAGCGCTCCACCGAGAGGCCGCGGCCAGGGCAGGGCTGCAAAGAATCGTAAACAAAATCAAAAAGCAGCAAAAGCTTTTCTACGAATTGCTTAAGAACCCCCCAAAAAATACAAAATATGACTTACTCCTCATAAGGGTAATATAATGATTACATATTCTTTCTTCTTCTTTTGGGGGTTCTTTAATATAGCGATTATTATGTTTTTCCTCTTTGGGTGTTCTTAAGCAAATCGTGCCTCTGTGAGCCGTTGCAAAAGGCTGACGCCCTCAGCGCTGGCAGCTGCCGAAGCCGCCAGCGGCCCAAAGGGAGATGGCGGGGATTAGGGTTTAGGGTTTAAGGTTTAAGGTTTAGGGTGTGGGGGTTTCCGAAATTCGGGGGTGCCTACTGGGGTTCCCTAATTTAAGTTTAAGGGAATCCTACTGGGGTCCTGACTATAAGTTTAAGGGAGTCCTACTGGGGACCTTATTATAAGCTTAAGGGAATCCTACTGTTTGGGGGGTCTATTTTAGGGTACCTTATATGTTCGTAAACTCTCATATCGACGCCATGTAGGTGAAGCCAAGGTCGTGCCATATCTGCGCATGGATCTGTGATCTATCTTGGTTTTAGCAGGGAGTTTGAAGTACGGGGGGGGAATGCTAGACACCCTCAAGACAACTTGCAAAAGGCTGCCGAACGCATCACGAAGTGTGACCCGAGGGAAAAGGCTTCGAGTGAGGAGGCGAATGCATGCATTCTACTTGTAGTGGCGATTCTACTGAATCTACTTTCGCTTAAGGTCTGAATCTGAAGTTGCTCTGCACAGATCGTGGCTCAGGCAGCAGTTGCTACTCTGGCGGTGACGGTGGAGTGCCCAGCAGCCTTCTTGTTGCCCTTGGGGGCTTTCAGGGACTTGAGTCATGTGTTTGAAGGATGTCCGAATATTCCCGAGATACGCAGAAAAACTCTTAACCGGCCATCCCTTTCTCGCCACTGAGGCAGCGGCCGTTCGGAAAGAATCTGCTGCCAAGGTCTTCTTGACATGTTTGGTGAGTCTCTGGCGGAGATTCTACGACACCCATAAATCCATGAAAGGTTCCACTGTGGAAGTGCCCTGGTCCACTTGCTCACGTGGGGCAAATGGGCCGAGTGTTTTGTGAACCTACTATAGTGATAGTATTCCCTTAGGGTCCCTTTATGATTATACTTTAATATCCCCCCAAAAACCCTATTCTAGAATCATTCAGGCGCCTATATTGGGTGCCTAGATCAAACCTTGAGCCTACTGGGCAAGCGGTCAAAAACCATAGAGGCCTCATGGTTTAGGGTTTTAGGGTTTAGGGTTTGGGGTTTAGGGTTTAGGGTTTAGGGTTTGCCATGCTCTGAGTGCAGGTAGCTGCAGCCGAGGCCGAGGTGACCATGCGGGGGAGCAGGGGGATTTTTCGGAAAAAGGGGCAGGGCTGCTGGACATTTTCAACAAGGGTCCTGTTGTAAACTCGCATTTCAGGTGGGTGTAAGGGCTTAGGGGCCGAGGGTTTACGGGGTATATATGAGGAGCAAAGGGACTGGGTTGGGGACTTGATGCTTGAGGGCAAGGGCGGGGGGGGGGGGGGGGGGGGGGGGGGGTCCTAACCCTAGAATTCTCAGAAAGGTTCATTTAGGTTTTCGTGATTAGGATGTTTGTGTTGTCAAGCAGGCCTAAGTGGCTTTGGAGCGCGCCTGGCCTGGTGGGTCTGACTCAAGTTAAACCTGTCGGAACCCAGACTCAGCCTCAATCAGAAATCGTTCTTGGCTCCATTCCAGTAATCCTTGGTCAGGCTGAGCACGTGCATCCAGTAACGAACCTCGCTAATGTCGCAAGCCGTAGCATCTCTCGCCTGAATCACAAGCACCAGTCATACAAGCTTCTAAATCATCCAAACTCCTCGACCCTATAGTGCAGGAGTTTAAGCCGCAGAGAACTTAACTTAAGCCCACAGAGGCCATCGCAAACCTCGCCGACGCGGCCGCGCGGAAGCGGGATGTACCCAGGCCGCCTGAGGCAACCGCTGCTCTGCACATGGTTTAGGGTTTAGGGTTTAGGGTTCAGGGCTTAGGGTTTAGGGTTTAGGGGTGTCCGAAATTTCGGGGTACCTTAGTGGGTCCTGACTATAAGGGGATCCTACTGTCGTCAACCGCATTGTGGCACGGGTGAAGGGGCGCAAGGGGCGCTTAACACTCAGGACACTGTACGAGGGGGCGCGATCGCTGTCAGCACTTGTCGCACCTTGATTGCTTCAGGCTTCGGATTGTTTGTTTAGGCCTTGGGCTGTGGAAATCCAGGGCGGTCGCTGCTACATAAACATCGAGCTCGGATCATGATCTTAAGTGCAGCAGCAAGCCAGAGCAAGTCCCAGCAGCATAAGGCATAGTACTGCATCAGCGGCATAGCCCAACAGATGACTCATCCTTTGATAGTCATGCTTGACATCTGTTCGCTGCGGGCAAACAAGATTCGACAAAGCCTCCGTTGCATGTCATGGTTCTCACCCACGGAAGACTGCACTGTTTCACTCTGTATTATTCAATGTTACAGTTGGTCCGAGTCCTTCATTCCGGCTTCTTTGCTACCCACCTTTGGAACCCATCATAGAACAGCGAACGAAGACGAAGGAAACCAGGGACGATGGTCTAGTTCATCTTTCACCTGTCCATCTGTGGGCTTAACTACTCATATCCACTCAACCATGAACCAAAGCCGCCCACGAACATGATTAAAAGTGGGTTTTTTTCGCTCTATTTCTTCTTGTTTCCATATTATAATATGAAATGAGGCGCTCTTTTCATTCACTTCGAACTTGCAAAGCACTTCCGCTTTGGGAGGCTCCCCCGCCTCGACCGCAACCGCCTGTCTGGGCCCCTGAGAGTTCTGCAGCAGAGGTGGGGGTTTACCATATTAGGGGTACCTTCTTGGGACACGGGATCCTAGTATTTGGGGGTCTATATTGGGGGACCCCTATATTTCGTAAACCCCCAGGTTCTGAGAGGTTTTTGTCGTTGGATGTAGGGGATCTGATGGGATCCACATGGTTTAGAGGTTGAGCAATGGCTGTGAGAGCCTTCGGGACTTCTGCGAAAGCAACAGGTTCAAGCAGAAGCTAGAAGAGTCCATAGTTAATAGTTTTTGACTGTGGCTGCAAGTCGACATCAGGACGCTCCGCCGCCTTCCAAGCGGAAGGCCGGACCCTTTTTGGCGACTTCGATCGTTCTCAGAGCTTTCTCCGCACTCGGACGAACAGTTCTTTGTCACAGGCTCGAAGCTTGGGTCTATGCTTTCAATCAGCCATGGACGGGGTTTTGTTTACCAGTATAAAGAGGTGAGAGAGGGCCAGAGAGCAAAACCGAGAATGGCAGGAGCAAGGAAAGAAAGAAAGCAGGCCAGGCTTCTCGGATCAAAAATGCCTGCAACCGACCTTGTCTGAGTCAATGAAGAGGAGGGCCAAGGGCAGCAAACTTTCATTGCCCAAGCCTTCATGTCCTCAAAATAGCAGCGAATTTATGAATCTTAGCAACTTCTGGAGTTTCGGCCGATTTTCAATTAAGGGCAGAAATTCTTCAAGTCCTGCAAGTTCAAGGAGACCGAAGGGAAGTGCTTTTGTTCGTGAAACTTCAAAACTGGACTAGATTTAACTTAGGCAAGTTAAAATTCCACAACCAGCCCGAAGAACATGTTCAACTTTTTCCAATTCTGAAATTTCTAAAGTGGGAGCTGCTTTTAGAAACTGAGACATTTAGGGAATTTGGGCGTAGTTAAACATCAACAGAATGACCCTACTTCTCTAAAGTCTTGAAAAGAAGGAGCTAATTTAGGGTTTAGGGTTTAGGGTTTAGGGTTTAGGGTTTAGGGTTTAGGGAATTTGAGAATGTATGTTTTTTCGAACTACAGCCAAGCCTTTCTCCAATTCTTTGGGCCTGCCTTTCCTGAAAGTCCGTAAGCACCCCGAAAACCTCCGGCTAACTTCGCTTAAGGGCTTTTTTTCCGAAACCTAAGTTCGCAGAAGGGTCCGCCTTCCCCCACAGACCGTTACCCCCATCCACGGACCCTTCAAAAAAGGGAGCCACTTTTAGAACTCCAGGAACGTAAGGAAGTACAGGCAGGTTAATTTTCAACAGCCAGCCTTTTCAATTCTTTTTGTACCCCCCCAGTTCCTTTTGAGGTGTCTGTCAAAGCCAAAACGAGCGGCCCTATATGTACCCTTCAAGGGATTCTAAAGGGGTACCTCTAAACCCTAAACCCTAAACCCTAAACCCTAAACCCTAAACCCTAAACCCTAAACCCTAAACCCTAAACCCTAAACCCTAAACCCTAAACCTTCTTTCCCGACGAAGAGCCAGCCAGACCCACCAGGTGCAGGCCCCCGGTGCCTCCGGAACGCACGGGGCTTACGCAAAGTGGGGGGTTTCCGAACTTCGGGGGTGCCTTAGTGGGGTTTAGGGTTTAGGGTTTAGGGTTTACATTAATTATTTGGGGTCCTTATTACAAGGGAATCCTACTGTTTGGGGCTCCTTTGCTGTCAGGGGGGCCCATTTTGGGGGTCCCTTATTCTCGTAAACCCCAAACCAGCTAATCGTTCGGCCAGGGTTTGGACCACAGGTCCCGGGGCCCACGCCCATGGCCCACATTGCGACTGAGATCTCCACTCGACCCCAAAACCCGAAGCCATCGAAGCCCAAGGTTGAGAAGTTAAACCCGAAGTGAAAGAAATAACCCGAAACTTTAAGCCTTAAACCACAAGCCCGAAACCTTAAACCATGGCCAAGGGCAGACCAGCAGCGTGGCATTCGCCTCGGACTGCCACGTCTCATGACAGGATGATGCATTTCTTGCTTAGCTGCTTACGGTGGTGCTTGGTGAGTTGTGTAATGGCTGTCTCCCTTGATGACCGGGGGTTGCTCTGACTTGATTTCACAAAGCTTGGTCGCGATTTCATTTTGAAGTAGCAGAAGCGGAAAAGGCTGGCATGCGCACCCCTTCGGTTTCTAACTTGCTGCCCTGCCTCTTTAAACTCCAGATAACGATAGTAAGAGTACTGATTCCACCGTCTTCTTTGCCGGTATTTTTTTTTGTCAGGATGTGGCTTTTTGTTGTGATCCCGCTGGATGCTGGCGGCAAGAGCTTCCTGTAACTCTGTGTGCGTGTGTGTTTCAGGCAAAGCCCAGCGGCGGTGATGTCAAACGAAGGACGGCCAGGCCGCTGCAGTCGCCACATGCAGGAGATAGCAGGAGTAGTAGTGGTTGTCATGATACATCTAGCTCGCCGCCGCAGCAGCAGCAGCAGCAGCAGCAGCAGCAGCAGCAGCAGCAGCAGCAGCAGCAGCAGCAGCAGCAGCAGCAGCAGCAGCAGCAGCAGGTGTCGTCGCCGCCGTCGTCGTCGTATTCGTGGTATACAGTCGTACTGGTAGCAGTCGTAGAAGCAGTTGTTGTCGTGGCCTTGGCTTTCTCAACGCCTTGAACTCCGTTAACCGGGCGGCTACCCTCGCTCAAGCCCGCGCGCATGTGCGACTGTTGCTACTGCTAGGCCTCGCACCTGCGGTGAGCCTGGCCCCCTCCGGCCCTGTGTGCCACTGCCGCCAACCTCGGCGACTTGTGATGACTTGTGCTTCCGCTACCTCGATGACGTGGTCATCGGTGGGCCGGACATGTGGCGCAGGCTGGGATCTGGTTGCTGAGACCCGTCGTGCGAACCTGCTGCTTGAACCCAGCAAATCCCAGCCCATCCCAGCCGGGCCGCCCAGCCTCTCGGGCAGCATGTAGGCATAAACATTCATATATCAACTCATCACAAGCCTGCTGATAATCCGGCCGTGTTCAGCTCCCAAAAGAATCCTCCACAAGAAGAGTCTCCCAATGGTGTAAGTTCGAGTCCCATCACGAAGCATGTTTATAGCCTGTGTGCACACGAACTATCCGTTCGCCTCGCATTTCCTGGATTGCTCTCGGCGCTCGACTACGCTTCCTGACTTTGTTTCCCGAATCCCTGCGTTCCCCAAGTTTTGTCGTTCAAGCGTGTCTCTCAGCGTTTCCTAAACCCTAAACCGTTACTAAACCCCAAACCCTAAACCCTAAACCCTAAACGCGCACGAGTTTCGCAGCATCCGTCCGATATGCAGAAGCGACACAGAAAAAATCAAGAATAGTCGTTGATTTGTCTTCGGTTGTTCCGTCCACCCTAAACCCTGCACCCGAAGCCCTAAACCCTAAGCAAACCCTAAACCCTAAACCCTGAACCCTGAACCCTGAACGCTGGGTGGGCTGCAAACGAAAATGGGCTCCTGAGGCTTGCGGGCTACAAGTGTACGGGGGTTTTGGTTTCACTTGGGTTTTCATGTCAGGCGAAGCTCCTCGCGTGGAAGAAGTACGGATGTCCAGATGCCGTCTCAGTCTCAGGGTTCAGATTTCAGATCCATGCGCTGGAATGAGTGGAATGCCTGGGGACTGCGTGGTGAAGTGATGCACTGGGCAGTGGGGGCTGCAGAAGCTAAACGTTTGATAAGGGTTTAGGCCCTTTCGATTGGGTAGGATGGCCAGCTTGAACACATTCATCGTGCCTTGGGCCCGAATCGCCCATCCTGGTGATACTGATTTTGAAGACTCTTCGTCCTCCAGCTTGTGGCTTCGAATCAGGATGTCTGCCAGCAAAAGCTTCGGGGCCTGCACGCTTCAAGCACACTTCTCTAGGTTCACCGGACCTGCGGAGATGAGATCCCCCAAGTGGGTTTTAATCTGCAAGATCCCAAACCCTGCGACCTCGACAGTTGAGTTAAATCTGAAGAAATGAGTTACCAGCACAACCTGAGCCATCCCAATCAAATGACTCGCTTAGGTTTGCCATGGGCCTGAGGAGTGTGCAGGTGCGGTACGGCACACCGATCGCTCTTCTCTGGAACTCCGAGCGGTGTCGTGTATGTGCTTCTGAGGTACATTGCGTTGGAGTATAGAGTCGAGCTTTTCGTATGTACCAATGCCCAGCAATGCAAAGTGCCGGGTTGTAACCCTAAACCCTAAACCCTAAACCCTATACCCTATACCCTATACCCTATAAACCCTAAACCCTAAAAGGTGGTTCCCAGAGTCCCCCCGGCTCGATGCGGACAAATACAAGCTGAGCCCCGCTGTTCTGGCCAGGCGCAGCAGCTGAAACCAGTCCACAGGATCGCTGCGGGACACAGGGCTTCAAGGGTTAGGGTTAGGGTTTAGGGTTTAGGGTTTAGGGTTTAGGGTTTAGGGTTTAGGGTTTGAATCCGCTTGAGCCTCAAAATTCAAGCGTGAGAGCCAGGGAGAAGGGTGTCCATCGTTGTCCTGGCTGCTGAGTGGCGCATGATGCAACTCACCCTAAACCCTAAACCCTAAACCCTAAACCCTAAACCCTGAACCCTGAACCCTGAACCCTGAACCCTGAACCCTAAACCCTAAACCCTAAACCTAAACATGCATGTTCCGGAGCCCACCCAGCCCTGCCTGGCCGCCCCCACTGTTGATCGGAATGTTTGAATCTTTTTGACTCCAACAATCCTGAACCCCAATAGCCCGCAGCACGACGCAAGGAGCAAGGGCACACGACGAAAGGATCTGCATGAAGCAAAAAGAGCCCCAGGATGCCTCGTGCTTAAAAGGATCTTAAAAGGTTTAGGGTTCAGGGTTCAGGGTTTAGGGTGATGCTTTCAGGAGTTGGGGTTGTAGAGTTCTTTGCTGGGAGTTGCGGCTCAATGCGGCTCGCATACAGGCATGTTGCCCGACGCTGACTTCCCCCCCCCCCCCCCCCCCCCCCCACCCCCAGGGTGCGGGAATATTGACATGCCCCCACATCAAACCCCAAGGAAACGGGTTGGAAAATCTGGTTTTGGCTCGCAGCTGCAGCTTTCCGTGCTTAATACCGCGATCCCCTAAACCCTAAACCCTAAACCCCAAACCCGAAACCCTAAACCACCCTTAGCCATGCAGCGGGTTGGTGCTGCGCATGGGGACGCCCAGGTGCAGAAACACATCCAGGTATGTTTCGCTACGAGCCTCATATCCCAGCGGCCCTTGGGCCCCAAATCGAAGTTGTAAACAGCCAGTAAACCCCAAACCCTAAACCCCAAACCCCAAACCCTAACCCCCAAACCCTAACTACCCTGAACCCTAAACTCTAAACCCTAAAACCCTAAACCCTATCCCGCAGCCTAAAGAATACCAAAGCCGTTGACCAGCCCCATACTCCCACGGAGGGTAGGTGCAGCGCAGACAAATCTATAGCCCCCTCAAGGAATTTCGTTCTTTGTTTACTCTAAAACCCAAGGGAATATTAAAAGTTACATTCTATGCAGGTTCTAAGGGGAGTAGAGTAATTCGGGGCACGTTCAATCGGCTCTTTCGACTCTGTGCCTGCGTTAGCTAACCCTAAACCCTAAACCCTCAACCCTCAACCCTCAACCCTAAGCCCTAAACCCTAAGCCCTAAACCCTAAACCTTAAACCCTAAACCCTAAACCCTAAACCCTAACCCTCAACCCTAAACCCTAAACTAGCTGCAAGCTGCGAGCCAATAACGCTTTCCATGGCTTGGGATGCCGGCCGCCCCGTCAGCCGTTCAGGCCTGGAGCCTTAGGGGAAGGGGTTCTTTAGGGTTTAGGGTTTAGTGTTTAGGGTTTAGGGTTTCGGGTTTAGGGTTTAGGGTGTTAGCGGCTTTCAGGTTTAGGCATGGGAGTGAAATCGGGCTTGGGAGCCACATCTTAGCACCCACAAAAAAAGCCGTCAACATCCAACACTTATGCCAAGTATGAATTTTCGCCCTCGATGTCTTAGATTTAAGAAATCCAGCGCCTCGATTTGTTAAATTTAGGACATCAAGCCCCTCAATTTCTTCAATTTAAGAGGTCCAGCCCTTCGATTTCTCAGCTTATCCAGCCCCTGGATTTCTTAAATTTGGGGGTATTGGGGATTGCTCTGAAATAGGAAACCCCCCCTCCAAATAAGACATCCAGCCCTCCCTCAAAATGTTGAGGCGGGGGTTGATCGGTTATTTCAGCACAATTCCCAAAACCCCCAGATCTATTAAATTGAGGGGCTGGATTTCTTAAACTTAAGAAATTGAGGGGCTGGATTTCTGAAAACCGAGGGGCTGGATTTCTTAAAACTTAAGAAATTGATGGGGCTGGGTTTCTTAAAATCGAGGGGCTGGGTTTCTGAAGTTTAAGAAATCTAGGGGCGCTGGGTCTCTTATTTGGAGGGGGAGCCCAACAAAGCATTTCTCAAATTCCGAAATTCAAGAAATTGAGGGGCGCTTGCCAAAAGAAACAAAGTTAAGAAATTTAGGGCCCCAGGATGAGCGTATCCTCGATTTCTTAATTTAGTCTCAATTGTCGTGTGTTTCATCCGGGGGTCCCCTCGTGAGCATGCTCGTTCTGGGACCCATGATTTCTACATCAGTGCTGCCTTTTTGGGGTTTCTAGAATAAGGATCATCGTATTTGGGTGCATATGAAATAAGGAATGATAGTATTTGGGTGCATATGAAATAAGGATTATAGTATTTTGGGTGCATATGAAATAAGGATTATAGCATTTTGGGTGCATATGAGGGGGTCAGCTTGAGTGTCAACTTGAGGTGGTCACTCAGTTAACTCAGGCTTAGGCTCCAGCTTCCAGAAAGCCCGTGGCCTGTAAATGTTTGGCCTCTCTCTGTACTTCTCTCTATCCCCCTTGGGATTGTTTTTTTTTTTTTTTGTAATTTTTGTTCGTATAAAACCCAAGAGGATACTGGAAATATTATTTTATATAAGGTTCTAAGGGGAGTATAGTTCTTGTTTTGCGCGATCTGCGGTTGTTGCTTTCCAAGTTTCTTGCCTTTGTGGTGGCATCTCAACCGGGTTCTTTCCTTAGCGGCCACCAAATTTGAGGTATCCTAACCGGGTTCTTGCTTGGCCACGCCACCCAACTTGAGGTATCCCAACCGGATTCTTTCCTGACCTAGTACCAGGGCACATCGTTTTGGAACTCGGGAAAGTGTCATTCGAGAATGTGCCGAAAAGACGCCGCCTGTGTTCCAAGTTGACGTCCGTGTCCAAAATGCTGCTGCTCGTGTTCCAGACTGATTCTGTGTTGGTGGTGCTACACAACATTGAAACTTGCGGCCCTTGCCATTTGTTGTGCTGTGTTTGGTTCGCGCTGTCTCTCTTTGTTCCTGGCTTAGGGCGTTTGGGGATTAAGCAGGAAATTTTCCAAGGCAGGGCGGGGTGAGTCGAGTGAAGATCCGGGTCCCCCAAAGCCGCTTCGTTTCGCGGCACGGGCTTGAAGTTGGGAGTTTGTCCCCGCGCTTTTCTAGTTGTATTTCCTGAGGCAGAAGCCATCCTGACCCTGAGCCTAAAGTACCCTAAACCCTGAACCCGAAACCCTAAACCCTAAACCCTAAACCCTAAACCCTAAACCCTAAACCGTTTCCTCAAAGCAAAACAGCCTCTGAGCACATCTGTGAGGAGAAGCTTCTGCGGCTGCGGAAGGCTCCCGGGCTCAGATCTTCGGTTTCGGGTTTCGGGTTTAGGGTTTAGGGTTTAGGGTTTAGGGTTTAGGGTTTAGGGTTTAGGGTTTAGGGTTTAGGGTTTAGGGTTTAGGGTCAA
Source organism: Symbiodinium natans (assembly GCA_905221605.1). NCBI lineage: Eukaryota > Dinophyceae > Suessiales > Symbiodiniaceae > Symbiodinium > Symbiodinium natans. The sequence continues at coordinate 68,656 of CAJNDS010002120.1, read as the reverse complement.
GCTCTTGGGATTCAGGGGTTTTAGGCATCGTGGCGTTGGAGTCCTGGAACTTGGGGCCCAAACTTGCAATGCACGAGAAGCCCCCCAAAGACCTCGGAATCCGAGCAGGAATCCGACCCTACACCCTAAACCCTAAACCCTACACACTAAACCCTAAACCCTAAACCCTAAAACCTACACCCTACACCCTAAACCCCAAGCGCTGGAGAACTTGGGCCCAGGAACATTGGGCAGAGAGCCAAAGAGAAGAGGAAGGAGAACCTGTGGTCGCACCAGGCGAAAAGGGTTCAGGGTTTAGGGCTTAGGGCTTAGGGTTTAGGATTTTCAGAAGCGTGCCTCAAGAACACTGGCATTGGTACTGACACTGTCACTGACAAGAATCGTGATAATCACCAACATCATACTCACAATTATCAATCATCATAACAGTTGTCTCCTCGTCTAGGTTAGTATTCGTTTTGTGCTACCAAGTAATTTGCTGTCATGTGTTTGCCGTGGTTTCACAGAGTCTTTTCGGCTTGGTTTGGGGGGGTCTTCGGCTAATTGTTGTACAAATCCGAGGCACTACAGGCCCAAAGCAGAAAAAGGTCTAAGTCTATAAGGCAATTTTGCACAGGGCTTTAACATGCGCTTGCATCGTGCTTCCGAGTTGTTCCAGATGCCCCTGGACAGACTTTGGACAGAAACTCTAAACCCTAAACCCTAAACCCTAAATCCCCCGACTCTGGGGCATGGTATGGCATGGCTCACGTTATCGTGCTGGCAATGAACAGACTGGCACCTGAACTCGGCACGGCAAACTCCATAGCCATGGCCCGTACTCTTCCTAAGTCCAAGCATCCGGAAGCAGCTGCAAAAGACAGCAATCACTTTCGTCACCACTGCAACGATCGAAAGGCAGCCATGCATCTGTCCAGCAAACTATTAAAGGGTTTAGGGTTTAGGGTTAGCACAACAGCCACTTAGGACTCCATTGCAAGACCGCCGTTCTCATCGTTGAAGATGTAGTGCGAAATCAAAGTGATAAACAGCGCTCTCCAAAAGGCTCTTAGGTTAGAAAGAAACGCACGACAGCCAACGACCGTGCAGTAGCTGCGCTGCTGCCCATAGAGCACAGGTAGGTTTGCACGGACATTTTGTTTGGCATGATTCAGATTCAGGTTTTTTTGGCTGAAGATTCCCAGCGTCGATGCGATTCGGGAAAGGGTAGGATTATGAAACCGAAGGCATCTAAGAATACTTCTGTCGCAGCCGACCCGCATACTGCAACTGTGTGGTGCAAAGAGCCCCAAACAAACAAGGCACAAGCGGAGGCCAACGAGAAGCAGCATCACTTTGAGGGTTGCGAGGCTTCTTATGTAGGGGGTTAGAGTTCAGAGGTTTTCGGGCTTAGGGCTGCTTATTCCAACATCAGGGTGTTCGGGCTTCCTATAGTGTTCATAGTTCAGGGCGTGCGATGCTAAGCTTAGAATTGCTTGGGCAGCTGTCGCAGCAGCCGGTGTTGCGGCTACGCTGCCTAAGAAGCGCCACTTCATTTGCGTTTCATTCATGGCAAGCGCCTGTCAGTGGGAGCCTTTGTACTCGCAACGGCAATTCTGCGGTAGGGGGAGTAACAGAAGTAACAGCTGGAAAAACTCCTGTCCTGTAGGTGGGGGGTTCGGCAGAGTCCCCCAACTCTGATGATCGCGCCAGTTGCAGAAGAGTCATGGTTGGCGAGCAGCCGGCATGTTTTGTGTCAAGGGTTGCTGTCTTCAATTAGCGGTGAGTTGGGTCTTTGTTTCGTGGAATGGTATTGATTTCGGCACCTCACCCTTGTGGAGAGTGACCTGGGTTCGGAAGCTTTCGTTGTGGACTTCTGAGTGTGGTTGGGTTCGCCGCACGCCCACGAATCTTACTGTTGGCTAGCAGGGAACCCTATATAATCCCTTAAAGGGTATATATACGGCCCTAATTCCCTCATTCCCTGCTAACCACCTCAACAGTACCGAATACCCACGAAAACGTCCGATGGCTGTGGTCGGTGTACGAGGTTTAGACTCTTGTGCCAGAACAGGACTGGTAGACTGTGGGGTCCAGAAGTCTTCCTGGACCATGTCTACATGAACGGCAAACCCTAAACCCTAAACCCTAAACCCTAAACCCTAAACCCTAAAAGGTAGGTGGATGTTCGAGCCCCCCTCACCCACCCAAACAACACATCCACCAAATTCAGCTCTTTGCTTCGTCCACTCAACGCAACAATTCTGCAGGATAAATGCATATGGGTCTAAAGTCCCGACCAGAGCCGAACATACTGACACGGACTGGCATGTACGTGAGGAAAGTCAAGACGTTGAGTTTTGAAGGTTTTGGTGGCTCTTTGTGTTCGGAGATGCTCCTTCGGGCTTAAGATGCACTGTGTGCATGTTTAAACTCTAAACTGGCTTCAATCACCGCCTACACACTGAATTCACAGCATCACGTCGTGGAATCAGAGAGGTTCCTTCTTTACATGAACGAAGAGTCTCACCGGCGAAATGACCCGAAGCGCCAAACCATTCAGCCTCAGTTGCTCCTTTCTGTATCCACCACTGGGAGCCCGAGCTCGAAATTAGTCAGCTTTAGGGTTTAGGGTTTGGGGTTTAGGGTAAGTTTAGGGATTAGGGTTTAGGATTTAGGGTTTAGGGTTTAGGGTTTAGGGTTTAGGGTTTAGGGTTTAGGGATGAGCCCGAAGGTTCGCACTGAATGCAGGAAGGTTCAGTCACACCGCGCCTCTCTGCGAGCGCTTTGCCGGGCCCTCTGGCATTCGGAACGGCAGACGATTCGTAGCCCCGGCGCGAAGCCTTCAGAGTGTGGAGCGTTGGGCTTTGGCCCTTGAGTCAGGCACAGCCAGATATGCAACCAGGGGAATCATAAGATGCAGGTTGCGCAACTTCAAAGCTGGTGGACGCAAATACTTGCGAGAGACCCTGCAAATACTTTGCATGAGCTCTGCTGTACTGGACCCAAAGTGAATTAAGTAACGAGATCATCAATTGGTGGTAGTCGTCAAAATAGTACGACGATACACAGTTATCCGCACATGAGGCATGGATCATCACATCCTGCGCACCCTCTCACCACGAAGTGCACCAGTAATCGATACTCATGTTCTTGCTATGGGCCTATGGTCCCTTGGGGTTGAAGGTGCTCAGGCTTCAGAAGGGCTTTGTACTCGGAAAGGGCTTCTCTGGGGTTAAACCCTAAACCCTAAACCCTAAACCCTAAACCCTAAACCCTAAACCCTAAACCCTAAACCCTAAACCCTAAACCCTAAACCCTAAACCCTAAAGAAAGAACCCTAAACCTTAAACCCTAAACCGATTGAAGCCAAACTTCTGAGATACAAGCTTCCGGCGGCTGCAGTCGCCGTTGCCCGCGGCCGTGACCGTGCTCAGTGACACCTCTGCGGCCCTGAAAGGCTTCTTATGATGGGTTTAGGGTTTAGGGTTTAGGGTTTAGGGCTTGGAGGGGCTGTTCGGTGATTCAACGTAGGTTGTCTAGACCGTCACGACACGTAAGTTACAGCAGGATTTCGACCTGTTTCGACCATTGGCCAATTCACAGCCATCATCTGAATTCGCAAGTCACAAATGAATCTGGATGCAAGAGACATCCCTATATGAGGAGACTTAAAGTGGAAATTGGAGGAGTTTCCATCGCTCAGCAAGCGCAAACAAGTGCAACTTTAGCAGCCCAACATACTATGTGCAGGAAGGACTGAATGCCAAAGGCAGGCCGACTAGCTCATCTCGAGCCGACCCCAATTCGGCTGCCACAAGTGGATGTGAATCCTTGCCGCATACTCCGCCACATCTTACTGATGGTTAGCAGGGAATGAGGGAAGTAGTTCCCTATATATACCCTTTATGGGATGATATAGGGTACCTCATTCCCCCATTCCCTGCTAACCAACAGTAAGATGGGAGGTGCTGCTGAAGCAGTGGAGCAGTGGTCGAGGACTGTGCATGCCGCGGCTGTGTAGAAGATTCGCGGCAGGCTTTATTCCCCAATAGCTGCCAGCCGGGGTCCATAACCAACTAAGCTACTGTTGCGCGGGTGGGGCAGATTTTGGTTCGGTCAGTGTCCCGGTCGCTTTAGGGTGGTGGGCGAGAGGGGGCCGAAGGGGGTGGGAGGGGGGAGGGTTTGCGTCACTCACCTTGATATTGTAAGCAAGTGCTGGTTTTTTCAGTTCTAGTTGCGATAGGCCTACAATGGACTTATGGTGGGCTTGGATCTTGCGAGGTGGTTCAGCAGTCTGTTTTTGCCTCCAGCTTGCGGCCCTCATACCCTAAACCCTAAACCCTAAACCCCTTTCTGGGCGACGAAGGAACCCGGAGGGCCATTTGCTGCCGGCCGCCGCAGCAAAACTCGCTGGCCTCGGCGCTCGGTGGAGGTTCTTTGAGTAGGAGGGGTTTAGGGTTTAGGGTTTAGGGCTTAGGGTTTGAGGCCTCCCCCCCCCCCCCCAAAGAGTTGAAAGCATTTTCAGGGTTTGGGCACTGGTGCTTCGAACCTGGGCTTGAGCCTTTCGAAACGGCGTGGTGCGCTATGCAACTTGACGCGATCTTCTTTCTAGATACTTTGCGAGAAACCATTGGTGTTTAGATGAAGGCAGTCAGTTTCCCCTGATTTGGGCATATTTCGGCAAAACCTTCCGAAGACATTCATACTTTGCCATTCACCATGCAGAACGGATTCGAACCACGTTTCTCAGACGATGCAGAGTTCTCCATGGACCAAGACCGGTGCGTGTTTTGAATAGTCCCTGAGTAGCCTACCATGGATGGCTGGGTGGAAGTACAGGCAGGCAACACCAGTCACACCTGTCAGCAGCACCCCGTGTAAACCGCCTTGGGTCCAGAGTGAACGGAGGCCCGAAACATATTAGCCCATATTAGCCCCCACATCCAACTTTTTTGGACTCTGTCACCTAGGCCTGCGGGATGCGCAAGCAAGACTGGATGCCTTGCCCGGCTCCTTGACCCGAGGACATGTTCATGGGGAGCTGAGGGTCTGCGGCGTGGTACTCTGCGGCACTGTACGCCGCTGTAGTACGGTTCTGCTTGTTGAAGGTTGCTATGGTTTGCATGAGTACAAGCAGCTCCGGAAAAGGTCGCAAGAGGGTTGCTGGGGCGGGCTCATGTTGTTTGGTTGGGTATTCCAGGGTTGTCTTTCTTCGGGAAGCGGCAACCTACGTGTGCGAGACCTGGCCGTTGGCTCAGGCAGCGGAACCAGCGCCCCAGCGCCAAAACCGAAGCGGACCAACTGCAACGGACGGGCGCGGCTCGGTGGCTCCAGTCCTTCAGCTGTTTTTGTTCGGCTTAGCTAGGGGTTTGCTTGTGGACGGTCCTGCACCATGTCGCCTCCTATGTTTCAGGTGGCTGAGAAATCCAACATGTGCGTCATAAACACCTTCTTCAAGCAAATGACGAATTCCCAAGCTAAAGCGTGCTGCTAAAGCTGTTCAGTGACTCTGAGAGAGTTTGCTTCGTAAGAATTTCGGACAGGCAGCAGAAGCAAAGGCCTGAAGCGTAACTCTCGCCGCTCTGTTCAAGGCATCCTTTCTTCCATTTTGTTAAAGTTTGCTCGAGACGCGATCGTGTCTCAAGGACTATAATACAAGCTGAGCAGCCTTTGCACGAGGCTCTTTGGGTTTACCACTTCTCTACAATGCTGAGACAGGAAACTTGAAGACCGAAAAGAAGTTTGCCTTCAAGCCACGAAGCCTGACGCCAAGCACGAAGCAAGACAGTCAATCCCACAAGCACAGCTTCTCAAACCCCAAAGTCCAAGAACTTCCAAGAACTACTTGGAGGTTCATGCTACTTATTAGCCAATTATAACCCACTGAAACGCCCCTTAAGTGCCCTAATATAGTTATGGTTCAAGTACTGCCAAGTCCTGACCTTTTGACTCTTCCAGCTCAGGGCTGTGGACTTCTCCCTTTTCACCCGAGCCCGCTGGGAGGCAGAACGCCGTGCCTCTGGCGCAAATAGGATCAGTTAGCTGGGTTTTCCTGGTGGGGTGTGTTATGTCATGTCTCTAGTGTCTTGGGGTGGGCTGGGCATGAAATGCATTTAGTAGTGAACACGATGTGGGACTTAGCAACCTCCATCGTTCTCAGCGCCATAGCAACTCTTGGATGGGAAGGTCATAAGAATCGAACCATTGCCCAGCGTTGCTGACTTGAGCAGAAGACCCCCTCCCCCCCCCCGCTCGGGAGCGGCAAGGAATTGCTCCAGCGGCCACGAGCAGCGTTTGTTTTGTTTGCATGTTGGAGTTTTTTGCAAAGCTGATGCTGCAACATCCTCCTTGCAGTCTTATTGCCAGGGGGCGCAGGTATGCGTAGGTATGGATTCAATATTTGTTTTGGCTGCGAAGCTTGGTATTTCTTGCCCCTGAAGTTGGTGCTGCCAATCCATTGGCTGTATACCCACCGTAGATTCGATTTCGCGGGTGCGTTGTGGGCGGTGAGGTAAACCGCACAGCTCCCCGAGTAGACTACAAGAGAAGCATAAGAACTGCTCGACACAGCTGAGATGATGATTCTTCAAAGAGATTCGACATGATGATGATTCTGCTGATGATGACATGGATAACGATGGAGGCGATGAGGGTTGTGATGATGATGATGATGATGATGATGATGACGATGACGATGACGATGATGATGACTGTGACGACGACGATGGTGGTGGTGGTGGTGAGGTGGAGGTGGTGGATGATGATGATGATGATGATGATGATGATGATGATGATGATGATGATGATGATGTGGAAGTGCTCATGTCTTCGGCTCCTGGTAACAGCTTGCGCTCCTTCCTCAAAGTCACCTTCATCTTCAAACTAGCATGATGAGGTAAGGGTGCATCTATGCTCGCCGGGGGCGATGGCGAGAGCGTCAAAGTTTTTGCGCAGGCAAGTGGGAAGGGCTCGGATTCCGCACCCCATGTTGCTTGCAGAGTGGGTGTGGCTGTCAGACGCTGGTGTCAGGGAGCAGAATAGGAGCAGGAGCGACAACTATGCTCTGAGTCGATAATATCTCCATATCAAGCAAGTTGGCATCAGACAGCAGAACTGCGTAGAGGAAACAGCCACAAGGAAGCCAGTGAGACAGAATATGCTAGAATGCAAGAAGGCAGCAGTTAGATTAAATGAAGAAACGGCTCAGCAACGACACACAGATGGACAAAAGAAGTTGCTGGTCCAAACCAAATAAGGGAACAAGGGGGTGTTATCCGTGACACCTATATGAAGACTAGCAAGTCGTGCAATGGTTCGCATGAAATGGGCATTGAATTACCAAGAATCCTCTTCATCCGAAACTTCCGCATGACGTAACCGAGCAAGAAGGAGGTCGTTTAGTGCTCGCCGCCTTCGGGAATTGAAAAAGGCTGTTGACAAGTTCATAATCGGACAGCAGCAAATGCAGCAGGGAGTGTGAACAGTAGCAGCCCAAGAATGGGCATTCGCAGTAGAAGCAGCATGACCAGAAGCAGAAGAGGATTATTGTGGGGTGGTGGTCTGTGGTCAGTGTGGATAGATGGCCGAAGTGCTTCGACAGCCTGAGATTCTTAGACCCAAGATAAATCCAGAGTTCCGGGCGATCAAGTGCAGATGCTTGATGCAAGCTGATTTTGCATTGTTTTGGTGTTGTATTGCATTGTGTTGTAGACTGCAATGTAGTACACCTTCGTTGTGGCACAGTATGTTGTAAATATAGCTACACTCTACCAGCTCTACCGTTTTCAAGCCCGTGCGCTAAACCTTTGGGATTGGAGAGGCGTTGTCTGCATTGAAGCCTGCAGCCCTGAGCCATCAACCTTGAACCGCCCGTCGTAGTGGCAATCGTAGATTAGAATTTTCAGCGTAGCGACCAAACCCTGAAACCTGAACTGGCAACCTGCACCCTCCGAGACGTGAAGCTTAAAACATTGAACGAACTCTGAACCTCACAGGTTTCAGACTGTTTTGTTAGTTGTCGCGTCCCAAATGTACACCCTTCGCTTGCTACGGCTCACCGGGTCGCAGTGCGCGGAGTTCGAGCTGCCGCCGGGCGCATCTGTAGCTGACGTGCTGTTGCAAGCACGGCGGCAAGGATGCGGCGACGGGACTTCTCGTTTGCAGGTTGTGCTAGGGGGGCGGCCACTGGAGGCAGAGGAAAAGTTAGAATCTCTGGGTCTACCGGCCCCTCCCAGCCCGGTGGAGTTGCAGCTCCTTTCCCGGGCACGGCTTGTTCAGCGCATTGGTGCTCAAACCTCAGGATACCAGAAAATCGACATCGGTATTTGTGGTCAACGCCTGGCGGGGAAGACGATATTTGTGCACCAGTATGCCGGTCATGAGTACAGCGAGCACTACGAGCTGACTCTCTATCCAAGTCCCATCTGTGTGAATCTGCTGGTCGACAGACAAGAACAGGCTGTTCCAGTGAAGCTGACCCTGTGGGACTTGCACGGATCTCACGTGCATCAATCTGCCGCGTGGGATTCCAGATGGGATTTCAGCGGCAAAGCGGCCATAATTTTCATGGCTGACTTGGAGAGGCTTGCCTTGCACGAGATTCAGCAGTTGCTTGACAGGTCGGCAGCCTTCCACATCCAGGAGAGAGTTCTGCTGGGCAACAAGATGGATGCGCGCACTGCGGGAAACAGCGAAGCGGCTGAGACCTTCGCTGCATCCAGGGGCCTCACATATCTTGAGACATCGGCGCGTGACCACGCGAGTGTGGAGCTCGTCATGCAGAGAATCTTGGTCACCCTGCTAGACAAGCTGGAGCTGAAGCTGTCTGACCCTCCCAGAATGCTTCAGAAGACTCCCAGCTACTATTGCATCCTGCAGTGACAACACCCACAAGTTGCAGGCAAGACCATCCCTTGGACAGACTCCAGCTTCATCTTGGTTATGAGCCTCTAAACCGAAGGCTGGCCATGTACGGCAACAACATGCAACAACACATCAAGTTTGGGTCCCAGCTTTCATGGGCGCGCGGGCGGCTGTATCTGCGCGTCGACAGGCCAATCAAAAAGTCAGCTGGCGTCATGCGGAAAGCTGCAGCACGGGGAATCAATCGAACTTTTGGGAAGTGAAGATGCGCAGCCGAAATTGACAAGCCAGAGGCATTCGTAGAACTTCCCCTCTTAGGGTTTAGGGTTTAGGGTTTAGGGTTTAAGGTTTAGGGTTTAGGGTTTAGGGTTTAGGGCGGCTCTTCATCCATGTACTTTAGGGTTTAGGGTTTAGGGTAAAATTTCAACCAGGACTTGCCTTTTTGTGAAGTGAAATTGCCCGCCCCGCTCTTGCCCCCGCTCCCACGACTGGTCCGTATTCAACCAGAACCCCTTTACAACACCCAGGTGGGCCCTATCGCAGTTGAGGTTCCTCTTGTTGAAAAGCCAAGAACCCTGACAACCAGCTATTTAGGGTTTAGGGTTTAGGGTTTAGGGTTTAGGGTGGGCTAATGCATTGTAAGGTTTCCCAGCTTCAGTGTGGATTTCTAAGGAGGCACGTTGGGTCGTGAAACATGACAATCGTGGCAGGGCCGTTCTTTGGTCAGGTTGTGTGTCAGTAGAGTTTATGAAGTGCAGGGTTTGTGTTGGAGCCCCCGGCAAATTCGTCCAATTCTTCCAACTCTCCGTACAGCTCGTGCAGTTCATGCAACATGAAACCGAGTGAGGAGATGCCCAGAGCCTTCCCAGAAGAGAAGGCACCGCTTCGAGGGAACATGGTTTTCCTCCTCATCCGAGATGAGTCGGAGTTCTGGTTCCTCTGAGACTGTTGCGCAGGTTAGCCCATGCATGTGTTGAGAGTTTCAACGCAGAGAGCTTATTCCTTGCAGGACCTGCTTTTATTCGCACAGCTTGTGCCACAGCGCACTGCTTAAATGAGATCTGGCGAACCCCAGTTCTCGCCGCCTTAGACCAGCAGCCCCTGTAGTTCTGTCTCCACAGGGTTTAGGGTTTAGGGTTTAGGGTTTAGGGTTTAGGGTTTAGGGTTTAGGGTGGGTTATTTGGACTGGGACTCTGGGCTGGACCCTGCACTTTGCCAGGCTTGCATGCAGGTTCGGGGCCGGCACATCTTGGTGAACAACGTGGAGAAGGCAAGGTCTGGCGGGCCGTGCTCGAAAATTATCAATACAATAATAGGAATAATAACCATCATAATAGAAAAACTCTTAATAATAATAAACACAAGAATAATAATAGAAAATGTTAATAAGACTAATAGAAATATAAAATATTAAAATAACAATAATATTAAGAAGAATCAGAACAACAATAATGATGGGAAGGTTCACGTTGGTCCTGAACCACGATGCGTCACACATTGCGAAGCTTGCAAAGCAAACACCCGGAAGATTTCCCTCTTAATTATGCTAACAGTCCTGAGTAGGGATTATAATTTAGGGTTTAGGGTTTATGGTTTGGGGTTTAGGGTTTAGGGTTTAACCCCTGTTAAGGATCTGATGTTCCTGTGACCTGTGCCTCCACTGGCAATACAGACAGCTAAGTGTCCCTCGAGGCGTAACCATGAAGGCTGAAAGGTACATCCTTCTGATACCCTCTGTCCAGAGAGCAGAGTGTTTGGCCGTGTTTGGCTAATTTGCCTTCTGGCGGATGGGTGGGATCTTCTTTTGGTTCAATTCTGGATCTCTTCCCCCCCCCCCCCCCCCCCCCATGGCTTACGCAGATCTTGAGCCCTCAGGTTTCAGGCAGTGTAGGGTCTTAAGGAACGTAGCGCAAAAGACTCAGGGACTCAGGAATAACAACCGAACTATCCCGACCGGTTTGGCGTCAACATGTTTTATTTCTTGCTTCACATGGAGGCCAAGAGAGTCTATCTCGAGATGGCTGTGCCTTGGCAGCCTAGCATGCCAGGGCAGGAACTTGTTTCCTAAACCCTAAACCCTAAACCCTAAACCCTAAGCCCTAAACCCTAAACCCTAAACCCCCATGCCGGGGCCTGCGCGTTGGAGGGCACAAGACTTCGTGCGGGACCTACCTAACAGCTGGCATGCGGTAGTGGATTGGTATGATCTCTGCTCCAACTACTTTACAGGGTTTAGGGTTTAGGGTTTAGGGTTTAGGGTTTAGGGTTTAGGGTTTAGGGGGTAGTGAACGATCTACTTCGGGCCAGTGCTGCAGCTGAGGTCACTGGCACAGCAGACCGCAACGGGTTCCTCCGGCACGCTTCTGGGGCGCCGGACTCAAATGTGGTCTTTTAGGGTTTAGGGTTTAGGGTTTAGGGTTTAGGGTTTAGGGTTTAGGGTTTAGGGTTTAGGGTTTAGGGTTTAGGGTTTGAATCCACGTTCTTGGAAAAGATGCTGCTCCAACCTTGGGAGAGTCCGCCTTATACTCACATGCAGTCCTTATTCGGGATTACAGTACCCCTACTAGAATCCCTATTAAGGACTGTTAGCATAAGTATCCCTAAACCCGAAACCCTAAACCCTAAACCCTAGGACTGTGAGTATAAGGGGGAAACAGCCCAACGCATCCTTAATAGGGGTTACAGTAATTACCCCTTAGTATTATCCCTATTCAGGACTGTTAGGATAAGGGGGAACATCCAAAAACCCTAAACCCCAAAGGGGGAAACAGCCCTGTTTGTTCCGAGGCGAAGTTTGCCTCCTTGGCCTCCGAGCGCTCGGAGTGCCCCAGCGCAAAGCGCGGGTTCCAAGGCTTAGGGTTTAGGGTTTAGGGTTTAGGGTTTAGGTCCAAGGATAGTTTACGATCATAAGGGTCCCCTCATGTAGACCCCCAAATCGTAGGATCCCCAGAAAAAAGGACCCCAATAAGGTACCCGAACTTCGGAAACCCCCATGATTACAGCCAACCCTCTGGACTTGATGATCCTTTACAACTTCGGTTTAGGGTTTAGGGTTTAGGGTTTAGGGTTTAGGGTTTAGGGTACAACTTCTTCCGTCTCTGCAGCAATGCCTTGAGCTTCGATGCCCGCTGTGCAGTGGCAAAAGCCGCCGCCGCTTCTCAAGATTCTCTTCTGAGACCGAAAGACTTCCATTTTGTCTTACATACTTGGCGAAACTCTTTTTCATTCAATGCAGCCATTGCCAGATTGCTGCCGAATAAACTCCTGCATTCGCTGTCATCATCACTGGAGCCAAAGATAGCAGCCAGCAGCCTGGAACTACGGGCGAGGATTATCCTCATCAGGAAGAGTTCCCCTAGCACCGGCCGCCATTCCCATTCTCGATTGAGCTTGGTGGAAACCATGGAGGGTAAACGCCCCCCTCAACCTGAAACCTAAACCCGGGACAGGGCAACCTTCTGCCCTAGCACCGAGGTCAGGGGGCGATCTTGGTTGGATCAGCAAGGAGATGCACACTAAGGGTTCATGGTGTTGGAAAGTTTGTGCTTTGTGGCTCACGGATTCAGGGTGTCCGTCAGGTGTCCATGCTCTGTCGTGTTGCAGTAGTTCTAGCTGCTAAATTGAAGTATAAAATGGTCCAGGCTTTGGGTTGCTGTAGCAAGAGCATTGTACCGGAGGATTTGCGCTAGTTCCCAGAGAGCCCAATACCCTTAGTTAAGGAACAGAGCTTAAATTATAAAAGGGATCCTCCTTATGATTTAAGGAATATTCCTTAAGTTATAAAGGGATGATTTACGGAATATTCCTTACTTAAGGGGTATTTAAGAAGCCGCAGATGAGCTTGAGGATCCTGCTCCTTCTAAGCTGCAGGAGGCGCGTTTAGGGTTTAGGGTTTAGGGTTTAGGGTTTAGGGTTTAGGGTTTAGGGTTTAGGGTAGTTTAGGGTTTAGGGTTCTTTTCCGGCTTTTTGGAGTCCTATGCAGCACTGTCTGTTCTTCGCCCTCAAATTCAGCAGAGATTGAAGCAGGACAAAGATTGCAGTTCATTGACACTCTGTGACCCAAAGCCATCTTCACAAACAGAATCAGGACCCGGCGAGGACTTTGCAACAAAGGGAAGACGACGCATGCCGAAAGACTACGGAGTGTTCGAAGTGCCTTGCAGTACACTCCCAAAGAGCCCAATACCCCTGAATTACGGAATATTCCTTAAATCATAATAAGGATCCCTTCATCATTTGAGCTGTGTTCCTTAATTAAGGGGTATTGTGCTCTCTGGGCACGTAGCAACTTTGAGTCTTCTCGCACGCAACACACCTGCCTGCGAAACCCTGAGTTTCTTGGTTCCTGTCGAGAACTGCACGTTCTGCGTCGCCCATGATTCTAGGGCCCCCAAGTGAAGGAAGACATGAGAGCGGGTTTAGGGTTTAGGGTTTAGGGTTTAGGGTTTAGGGTTCAGGGTTTAGGGTTTAGGGTTTCGGGTTGTCAAGACATGTCGAGAGGTGGCATTTGCAACGCCACGCAGTGCTTGCAGCCCGCCCTTCAAGAGCGGCAACGGCAGCTTGTCCATGTCAAGGTTTGAACCCTGAACCCTGAACCCTAAACCCTAAACCCTAGACCCTAGACCCTAAACCCTAAACCCTAAACCCTAAAACCGAAACCCTGACCTTTTCAAGTCAAAGGGCTGATGTTGAGGGCTCAGGGCTTCATGGTTTCGGATTCGGCTTCCAGGCTGCAAGCGCTGCCACGTAGACCAGCTCAAATTCCAAACGTGACACGTTGGCAGCCATCCCGACCTCGATTCGAGGCACATC
>CAJNDS010002120.1:10000-45000 GCA_905221605.1 Symbiodinium natans | reverse complement strand
TGAAGGTTAAGTTAAGGGAGTTTGGCATAAGGTTGCCACCAAGAGTGTCGCTTACTGCTGTCGTGGCGATTGAAGCAGCAGCTATGCATGCAGACATCGCTAGCTAGCAGCTGGCAAAGTGCCTGGTACCCCCAAAGCCATGCTGTGTAGTCGCAGTGGGCTTCGGTCGCTGGAAAAGCATATTTTGGTGTGCTCCTAAACCCTAAACCCTAAACCCTAAACCCTAAACCCTAAACCCTAAACCCTAAACCCTAAACCCTAAACCCGTGTCACTGAGCATTTGCTGGGCGGCTCGTCACAGCCACTGGAGAGCACTTTGACATTTCCCAGGAAAGATTGCGAACCTCAGCGTCACGATCGGAGCGGAGTCGCCGAATGGAAACATCCACGAGCCTTGGAGCAAAGTTACCTCAAGAATTGACACCTGCGCCCCTCTTCCCATAGTGCCCATTCTTTCTGAGGTTGGCAGCTTGTCAATGCTTGTCATTCGTGTTGTTGAGAAGAGGCATCAGAAGCCAGTAGAACTCGCTAGGGCAGTTGCCTCCTCAACCCTAAACCCTAAACCCTAAACCCTAAACCCTAAACCCTAAACCCTAAACCCTAAGCTCAGGACTTTAACGGCAATATGACTGTGCAGGGCAAGGCGGCACCCTGGCTGCGTGGTTTGAGCGCTCATCTGATGGATGGAGTGATCTGGTCCGGCGCTCTTGAGGGAGCTTGCATAAACTTGGACCATCAGGACCCCCGAAGCGCGCGCACACAAGCAAACACACACACACACACACACACACACACACACAAGCAAATGGTGCAGCACATTGCGGCACGGCACAGTACCTCCTTCATTCCCACCACAACCCTTAAAGGGGCCCCTTACAGCAGCCGACTCGTCCGAGCACTGCTCTTCCGACGTGCATTCGAAGCCTGTGCATGTCAATGAAGCCCCGACGTGCCCCACGGTTTCTGATTTGGGGGTTTACGGTATCAGGGGTACCTTATGGGGGTCCTTATTATAAGGGAATCCTACTATTTGCGGGTCGACATTAGGGGTCCCTTAGCATCGTAGACCCCGATTTGAGTTTGCCCAGGTCTCGCTTGGCCCACAGCAGCTGCTGATGCGCGGGACGGTGTTGAGGCCGGGTTGAGATTGTGTGGAGGATGTGTGGGCCATTGGGGACCCACCTCGGGCCTGGTGCTTCGGCCCTGCTGGCGCTGGTAAGTGGCATCCTAGCAAGGCCGAAGCTCCTTGCTTCCAAAGCTCACAGCAACCACGGGCCGTCAGTATGTCTGGCTTCTGCGCAGGAACACGAAGTGCTGCCTGGGCGCCTTGTCTTTCGCAGGGCTTGCAAGCTGAAGTAGCTCAGGTGCTGTTCAAGCCCTCAGCTGGCGCTGGCACAGTGCTGTAGGGTTGAGGGTTGAGGGTTGAGGGTTTAGGGTTTAGGGTTTAGGGTTTAGGGTTCAGAGCACCAGTGGCATGCCATTGGCTTCTAAGGGCTGAACTGTCATTGCTCCTCTTGGAAGTAGGGCTGGAAGTTTGGGATGTTCCCCCTTTTTCTAGCAGTCCTTAGGAGTAGAATAGGACGCACAATCATCCCTAAATTAAGGATTGTTAGTCTAAGGGGGAACACTCCAAGTTGGAAGCGTATAGAATTCAAGCCGCCCTTTGGCGCCAAGGAGTTGTGATCTACACCGGTCCAGACACCAGGAGTGGGTTTAGGGTTTTGGGGTTTAGGGTTTAGGGTTTAGGGTTCAGGGTTTGGGGTTTGGGGTTTAGAGTGTATGGGGGTTTCCGAAGTGCGGCTACCTTACTGGGTTCTTTAATATAAGGGAATCCTCCTATTTGGGGGGTCTATCCTTTGTGGCAGTCTTGCCCTGGCCTTGCAGCCTTCTTCCCGTGGCAAAGCCTACTTTGCTATCGAGAGATGGGAGTCTGACGACCTTCCTTAGGGTTTGGCGTTTAGGGTTTAGGGTTCAGGGTTTGAGGTTTAAAGGGTTTAGGGTTTAGGGTTGCGCACCAGGATGGTCCGCAATTCACGGCCACCGCCGATGAAGCAGTCCAACCTGGAGGCCCAGAAATGCGGGTTGCGACGCTTGGAGTGCTGTGTAGAGACGCAAGGCTTCGTCGGGGGGAGACTTTTCATATTGATGCTTTGCAGTGTTTCAACTTGGTATTGCGGCAGCCCCGATGGTGACGGTAAGGATGAGCACGATGATGATGATGATGATGATGATGATGATGATGTTGATCGTTGTCCATGTTCTTGCCATTTCACCCTGGCGAAGAACCATTTTGCCGCTTCATACCAATCTGTTTGGCCCTTGAATGGTCACGGCATACTTCTGGTCAGATCGGGGATTGGTCTGGAATGAGGGAGTCGAGGGAATCAGGGTTCACGCTGGATTCTTCAGGGTCCTTGGCCCTAAAAGTATTTTAAGCAAGACACACACACACACACACTCCCTCCCGCTCTCTCACTCTTGAGCCGAGTTGCGTTGCGCCGAATCCCTTAGACACAAGTGCATGCTTGCTATCTGAAGGTTTGCAGACGTGTTAAGGGTGCCTCGGAGGTGACTACGAACCAGTCCATGAAGTACATTCTGCATCTCGGACCTGCTGGTTGCCAGGGCAGCTACAATGCTGAGTACACGGATGTTGCATATTTGTCGATTCCAGGACTATAAGGCCTTCAGTCCACCCTACTGCTTCCAGCCGCCCAGAGCTTTGATAGATGTTAAATGATGTTAAGCCGTTCCTTTGGCTCCAAGCCCTACTCTGTTGGGCACATGTTGCCACATATTGGCACATGTTGGCGCTCGCAGCCAAGCCCTCAAAATTGCCCAGCACCTATGGGCAGCAATGGGGTTTAGGGTTTAGGGTTTAGGGTTTAGGGTTTAGGGTTTAGGGTCCTGAAACATTTGTGGATTGGGACTTTGGGGCGTAGGCCTTGCAGGGTTTATGTGCTCAAGATGTAGGACAGCTACCGTGCGCACAGCAAAGCAGAGTGCATGTTTTCCGGATAGCCAAGGTGCATTCAGGCCATCATCGCGCTGACCAGCGCAGTGTCCCACGTCCTGTACAAGCCGAGGCACCACTGGTACCTGGAAGAGGAGCACACCACCCTGCCCCCGGCTTCAAGACAGACGTTTTCCGGAAGTCGAATGAATTGACCGGAGTAGTGAACAGCACTGCTGCTGACATGGTTCGGCATGGGTACGCTGCGTCGACACCATAGCCCAAAAGACAAAACCCTAAGACCCTAAGACATCCCAACCTAAAGCCCCCGAAGCCAAAGCACTAAGCCAGAAAGCCTGCCAACGCCAAGCATATGGGGGTTTCCGAAGTTAGGGGTACCTTATTGGGGCCCTTATTTACGGAATCCTACTAACCCTAAACCCTAAACCCTATTTTAGGGGTCCCCTATTTTCGTAAACCTCCATATGACGCCGCACCCAGGCCCGAGTTGCTGGCATGGTGGCTGACCTTCTTCACGCTGCCCAAGCAAAGAGGGTTTAGGGTTTAGGGTTTAGGGTTTAGGGTTTAGGGTTTAGGGTTTAGGGCTACAGGAGCTTCAGGTGTTTCAGGGCTTCAGGCATGGGTCCTCAGATGCTTGTGATCATTTTGTTTCTTAATCAGGTCTCTTCGGCTTGGGTCAAAACACAGCCTGAAGTCTGAGGGCATCATGGTTCGATAACTCAGCTTAATGGCTTGTAGGCGGGCCGTGCGCACTTCAACGGACGTCATTCGCAGCTCCTTAGCCAGAACTCCCTGGAAACAACACCGGACCTTGGCCAAAGCCCTACAGGAAAACAAAGCAGGTTCCCTTACAAGCCCTTCGATCTCTGGCCCCGTCCGTTTCCTCTATTTTTGTCGCCCTTGTCACAATTTTAATAGGCTTGTGGTAACAGTGGGTACGTTGAGGTGAGGGTTTGTGTCTGGAGACCTAATTTGGTGTCGTGTTGGGCATCCGCTTCCCGTGACCATCAGAAAGAGCCCTTCTGTCATTCCCTACAAACATCCAAAGCTATCCTTTGGCAACACCTGACATCAGCTGATCGATGCTTAAAATAGGCTTGTAAAACGTCGAGGCTGCAAGGTGTTTTCTTTGGCAATTATTGAAACTGCTCCACCCCAGAGAACTGGGCCACAGCGTCCGAGCAGTCGGATGCCCAGGCTGTACTCCAATCTGATGCCAATTTCGCTTTACCCCACCGTGGAGTTCTGCAATGTCTTTCAGCACTCCGGCTCAACAGGATGCGTTTGGGATGGTCCCCCTACGGTCATCCTTAATCAGGACTGTTGGAAGTACAGCACCCCCTATCATCATCCCTAGTAAGGACTGTTAGCATAAGGGTTTAGGGTTTAGGGTTTAGGGTTTAGGGTTTAGGGTACCATGGATGTTGAAGATTCGTGAGCGTGAGCTTTTGTGTTCGGTCGGGGGACCTTTGTTCCCTCTTCCCATACCGTTGCTTTGGGGACCCACAGGCCGTTCCTTTTCCTTCTTATCGACTTTGCCAGCTGTACCCTCACTACCAGCATGGGCTATTGTACGCTATAACCCCTTAAAAAGGCCCTTTATAGGGTTGATTATGGGGATTATAGGCCCTAATAGCCCATCCTGGTAAGTACCCGATCCTTTGTGGGCGCTTGCCCTCCCTGTAGCCGAGGCTGAGGTCTGTGCGAGCGGATATCCCAAAATTCGCGAATGATGGTTCAATCTTCTTTGGCCTGGCATTACACCGTAATTTGCAATCTTCGTTCATCGTGAATGTTGCTGGAATGCTCCGCTCGTATTGTTCAACACGCTCTCCCTCTCTCCCCCTCTCATCAGGGGTGGCGGGGTGTGGGGGTGTCACCTCTAGCCCCACCTATTTTGAGGACTGTTCCGGGGGAGAGTTGGGCGGGGATGGAAAATAGTCTGCGGTGAGTACGTTTAGCTACATGCCGTGCTGTCTGTCCGCGTCCATTTTCAGGTGCCGGTCCATCCAGCAAGACAAGAAGATGATGCTTGGCAATGAGGGAATTTTGGGGTTTGCGCTTCAGCCTCCCAGTGCCAACCCACGCAAAGTGAAGTTCTGCACTTACTTTCGGAGCTTAAGGTTAAGGTTGTTTAGGGGTTTAGGGGTTTTAGGGGTTTTAGCGATTCTAGGGGTTTTAGGGGCTTTAGGGGTTTTAGGGGCTTTAGGGGTTCTAGGGGTTCTAGGGGTTCTAGGGGTTCTAGGGGCTCTAGGGGCTTTGTGGGTTTAGGGTCGGAGCACGATCGCAGGGCGAAGTAGTACGGCGCCATGGCATGCAGGATGTACGAGGCAGAGGGCTTCAACGATGGCAAGGTCTTCGCGGCAACCACGCGGAGTTCAAACCTGTGCCAAGAGCTGGGGCAGGCTGGGTTTAGGGTTTAGGGTTTAGGGTTCAGGGTTTAGGGTTTAGGGTTTAGGGTTTAGGGTTTAGAGTTTAGGGTTTAGGGTTTAGGGTTCAGGGTCCAGGGTTTAGGGTTTAGGGTTTAGGGTCCAGGGTTCAGGGTTCAGGGTTTAGGGTTTAGGGTTTAAGCTGGGGCTTGAGTTTGTGAGTCCGAAGGTCCCAGTGATGCCGCGTTGGCACGTTCGCAGGGTTCGGAAAGGTGCTAAGGTCGTTTGGGTCGCTGCCTTTTCGTGGTGTTTGGGTCCGTTGACTGCTAGGAACTTGAGTGGAACCTGTGGTGTCCACGGGTCAGCACTCAACACTCGAACAGTTTGTGAGGCTTGCGCACATGGCATGTACATGCTGGGCTACCACGATCTAGCATATGTTGAAGGGGCGGTGTTGTTGTCTCGGGAGCTTGGGGTTGAGGATGTATGGGTTTGTCCTTTTTTCAGGTTACTGTAGGAGGCTGAGTTCTTTTGCGGTAGTACTCGCTCGTTCGCTCTATTGATTTTGTAGTGCTGCTTCAAGCTGGTAATTACTCGTTGTCGCTCTGTTTCGAACTCAGATCTGTCGACGCGGACCACTGTCACCACATGTCACCATCCAGAGCTGAGACTTGCGATTCTGAATAGCCTCCCACTTGCCCTAAACCCTAAACCCTAAACTCTAAACCCTAAACCCTAATCCCTAATCCCTAAACCCTAAACCCTAAACCCTAAACCCTAAACCCTAAACCCTAAACCCAATGCAGCCTCGGCTGCAAAGTCTGAACCCTGGAGCACTGTTTGCCTTGCGGAGCCCTCTGCGGTTGTCAGAGGTCGGGTACATTTTCTCGGACAAGACAGGCGGGGTCTGCACTACATTGGGACTTAACCCCAGAGAGCCCAATGCCCCTTATTTAAGGAAAATAGCTCAGGTTATAAAGGGATCCTTATTATGATTTAAGGAATATTCCTTAACTAAGGGGTATTGGGCTCTTTGGGAGACTGGTCTACTGGACTGAACCTGAGGTACAGATCCTAGAGCTTCAAAACGGTCAAAGCCCTGCAATTCCGAAGTCAGTGATGCTTGGGGTCATGTCGACTCTTTAGTTACTTGGCTTCATGAGTCTTAGTATCGCGGAATCTCCCTGCACCGGGCATTCGTGAGGTTCCTTCTTTCTCTAATTTCTGTGGTTCACAAGCTAATGATTCATGAAGTGAAATGACATTGGAGAACAAAGAATACCCAGTAATAACAGTCGTAAGTTGCATCTTTATCTCGGTGTTTAATTCACTTGTTTTGTTGGAAGAACTTTGCCACGATCTCTTGTTCAACTGTGTGAGTCCTAACAAAACGGCAGTATTTAGAGACCCCCCCCGGTGCGAGTCTATGAGCTCGTGGTGCCCAACCAGCAACAGCCCTTACACTGCGCAGGGACGCTGACGCAAAACGACATGGCACTGAGGCCCCGATACTGGAACTGCGTAGGTTGCGGGAGCTCAAGTCTCGACAAGGGATTGATGTCCAAGAGCTCACAAGCCTAATTAAATGACTTCAGATTTCCTGAGTTTGCAGTTTGCGTCTGCGGAAGTTCTGGGGCAGTTTCATCAATCAAATCCTCGAAGTTCAATTTAAGCCCTGCACTGCACTCCCCCATGCCCTACTCTGCAGTAAACCGAAGCTTCAGCCCGAGTAAACTCCTGAAAGTCTTTCAGGGGGATCCGGATCGCAGCACCCTCGCAGTCTATGCCAGGAGAGTGTCCATCAGTGGGCAAAGATTTGGCACCTTCCAGAACACGAAGGTGCAGGGGGTTCAGGGGAAGCAGTCGAATACATTGTGCTGTTCAAATGTGGTGAAGTGACAGCAGTTTTGCTGCACTGCCGACAA
This sequence comes from Symbiodinium natans, assembly GCA_905221605.1. Classification (NCBI taxonomy): domain Eukaryota; class Dinophyceae; order Suessiales; family Symbiodiniaceae; genus Symbiodinium; species Symbiodinium natans. The sequence goes on along the minus strand of CAJNDS010002120.1, from coordinate 37,732 downwards.
GCCAGTGGCCACCCTTGCAACACTGCTGTGCCTTTTAGAACCATGAACCGAAACTCTTTTTTCAGTTTCCGGCCGAAAGTGGCACGTCCATCTCTTGAGATGTACGCCTTTGCATGTAGCATCTCGCTTGACCAAGGCCCGACCACTCAGATATGGGGGGTCTACGAAAATAGGGGGCCCATAAAATAGACCCCCAGCTAGCACGATTCCCTTAAAAAAAAGTACCCCAAAAAGGCACAGCTAATTTCGGAATCCCCATATATCAACAAGTGCGTCAGGGGTAGGAGACGAATCGGAGAGAAGTTGTCAAGAAATGAATTAGTTACATGGCGCTGAAGCATACACCCCCCCCCCCCAGAAGATGCGAGTACGGCGCGCTTCGATTCAGAAAGTGTTCTGAAAAACTTCCTGAAAGACAAGGCAGCGTTGAGACGAAAAGTAGCCGTTTTTGCATCGATTCGAGGGAAGTGTGGGGAGCCACGCATTAAAGGAGTATACGTGCTTGGTGACACATGCTTTCTTGGGGGCGGCTGGGCAGCTGACGGGGGGGAGGGGGCGGAGGGATGGCAGTTGGTACTGGCGGCCCTACACCCTAAACCCTAAACCCTAAACCCTAAACCCTAAACCCTTACATTTTCTGCAGCTAAACCCTAAACCCTAAGCTTAATAGCATCCGGGCCATCCTCCCAACTGCCAAGCGACGGCCCATGAGGCCCAAAAGCTGGACGACGCGATGACGGTGTCTTGCTGTGGAATTCTAAGAGGCTGACGTTTTTGGTCGTCGAGCCAGGCCGTGTTTGCCGAAAGAAATGAGCACATATCCTCCTAAAACTCTTAGATAAGCCGCTGATGCTTCTTCCCGCCGCGAGTACGTGATCGGCCATAGATGGTTTCTGTGTCTTGTGTTAACCCTGGAGGCCGCAGCCAAGGCATACAAGAAGCCCCAACCCCAACGTTGACGATTGCCATGTGTCATCATGTGTGGGTTTGGGGGGGGGTTACACGTACAGCCTGACATTCGGCCTGTCTTTGGAGACGATAGGGTGTTTACCAGTGCTCAGATAAGATTGCAGCCAGAAGGCAGGCATTGCACAACATGCCAGCGGGACAATTTTTCCGTAGAGCAGTCTGGGACCTGTACTTAGTCGTAAAAATCCTCTGAAGAGGTCTTAGCAGTTTAGCACATGGTATGTTAGAAGTTGATGCTGTGCACGTCCTTCCTTCCCGCATTTTCTACAACCCGAAGTTCTGGCATGCCTCCATTTTTTGCAGAGACATGCGGAATCTTCCACTGAGGATGGCTTCGATGGTGGTCGTGAGCTCCAGGCGCTGCCCTGTCTTGACCATGCAGATTACAATGGGAGCGGAGTGCGAGCGCGACTACTTCAACTGCTCTTTCTGCGGTGGCTATTGCGGTAGAGACTGTTTCCTGGTAGCACAATGACAACAGCCACTTGTAGCCTTAAAAGCCACTTGCCTATCCACCATGAACAACAGCTAGCTGACTCGACAAGTATCCTTGCCACATTCTGTCAAGAAGCCGGAGACTGTGTCCACCTGGTCAAAAGACGGAAGCATAGACATCCCGTCGAAGGATCGGGAGAATTCCTGTTCAGCGATAAAGGAAATGAAGACGTTCTTCTGAGGATGTGCCACAGAAGTGGAAAAGTATGCAAATGAAAGTCCACTGAACAACGCTGGCGATTCAAGCATGCGTGATTCAATTCCCTTTGTTCAAACATGGCCGGTTCAATCACTCTCCCCACCCCCCCCCCCTTCCCCACCGCCCCCCCCCCTCCCCCCCCAGATATTTATGGGATCGGGGGCCCCGGATTCAACTTCAATCCGGGTTGATGTTCGCATGATTAGACGACTAGCGCTGCTAGTGCTACTAGTACAACGAGCACTATTACCACCATGACCACCACTACTCGCCGCTGACGCTTACTGTCCTCCGTTTGAGCATGCTTGATCCGCAGTGCCTTGAATTCTTGTGGGTTAGGGTTTAGGATTTAGGGTTCAGGGTTAAACCCGACAAAACCCTGAACCCTGAACCCTAAACCAAACCCTAAACCCTAAACCCTAAACCCTTGAGTTTCTGTTGAAGGCCGCCAGGGCGACGCCTTCAAAGCAGAGAGACATCGACGCCTTCTTGGAAGTGCTTGCAGCTGCTCCCTGAGCATCTTAGGGCTTAGGGCTTAGGGTTTAGGGTTGAGGGTTTAGGGTTTAGGGTTTAGGGTTTAGGGTTTAGGGTTTAGGGTTTGGGGTTTGGGGTTTGGGGTTTGGGGTTTGGGGTTTGGGGTGGGGTCCTTCCAGAGCAAAAGATGCTGTTTTGCCCCCGCCCAAAGTGATGTCAGCCAGCCCGAATGCCGTCTTGCTTTCAGTAATTTCTAGGTTTGCACTTCGACTGCACAAGTGCAATCGAAGCTTGCTACGTTGAAAGTAGCTTGACAGCAGTTGACCTCGTAGTCTTTCTCTCTGCCCCATCCATATCATTCCACGACCAGGTGTCTCACACGGTGATGGTCACTGACAAGGAGGCCCTTGCAATATGGGGGTTTACGAAAATAGGGGACCTCAATGTAGATCCCCAAAGAGTACGATCTCCTCAGGCCATTGGTGTGTACAGGCTAAGACATGCAGAAAAGCCAGGATTCGCACTGGCTTTCAAAAAGTTCGTTGGCAGAGTTTTTGCAGGAACGAGCTGTTTTGGTATCCCCTGCAAGGGTCCTACTCGGCCAAAGAATGCCAGGACCCTCCTTCCTGGTACAGTCATTACAATCCCAAGCTGTGCCCCCCCCGAAGCAGCCCAAAGCGCGGCCCCTTCGCAGGGCGGTGGGCTGCGACTTGGCAGTGGAAAAGTCAGGGCTGCAGGGTTTTCAAGGCATGGGCTGCAATTCTTCAAAGTCACAGGAGACTTATCAGGCTTTGGTGTTGCAGGGTTCATGCAGAAACGTAGTCGGTTGGTCTGGAGAAGTGCTCTTGCTATCGTAGGGGTTTTGGCATGGGCATTTTAGACAGGACCCTTTGAAGATACATCCGGAGTCTACATAAGCTATCGAAGTTCATTGCTGGATGTACAAAACATATGTAAGTACCTCTAAACCCTGAACCCTAAACCCAAAACCCTAAACCCTAAACCCTAATTAAACCCTGAGACTCCCCCAAACTTTGCGGACCGAGGAACTATGAGGCCGAGAGCCCGGACGAGTTCGCCCTGGTGAAGGCCTTCCCAAGCGAAGTCTGGAACTGCCTTGATATGGGTATGTCCCCAACTAGTAGGGGGCTCCCTCTAAGGGGATTCTCTTTTATTTGGGGTTGATATTGGGGGGGTTTCCGAAAACTTGCTTACGCAAGTGCAGCTACAAGCTGCCAGGCATCTCACTGCCGGCTCACTTTCGCTACGCGGGTCCACCAGTGTCTGCATGTCTCTGCTATGCACTGACCCGTTGCGAGTCAAAAGTCCGAAAATAGGGGGTACCCTTTGAAGTGGGGGTCTTTGTAAGGGGATTCTATTCTGTTTGGGGTCTCAAAGGGACTCAAAGGGGTACCCCTATTTTAGGAAATAACCATATGTCCTGACACTGGAGACACTGGCCATTCCAGCGTGGGGAAAACCGTGCAGGACAAAGGCAACAGCAAAGCAACATCAATTCCTTTCTGATGTCTGCAGCTGGAGGCAGCTGCCAGCCAGGGGTGGGAGTTCAAAGGAAGTCACTTGGCTGAAAGTTTCGGACATAGCACGAGAATGCAGGCAGCTCGTTTAACGCCTTGTGAAGACCTGCTGAATAGCTCACAGCTGGCCCAGATTAAGGAAGAACCCCGAGCACCATCCAAGCCCTCTACCCCAAACCTGTACCCAAAATACCCCTTAACTAAGGAAGATTCCTTCAATCATAATAAGCATCCCTTTATCATTTAAGCTTCGGGCTCTCTGGGTAACCTTGAGTCCATGAACCCTGACCCAGGAAGAGGCCAGGACCTCACTGTTAGCTACTACAGCCCATCGCAGCCTCGTCAAGAGCCTTGCTTGCAAGGCTTTTGTCTATGCAGGGAGCTGCATGCCAAAGCACTTCAGACGCTTCGAGTGTGTGCTAATGGGCGGGTGATGCCAACTAACCACGCGACGTCCGCACATGCTTCGTCCATTCTCAAATTTCTCAAGGACTTGCAATATCGGGTCTTGGCCACCAACGCCTTCAACTCGGCGCGGAAGCGCATGTCGGTGGTGGTGCAGAGAGGCCCAGCCTCTTCGAATCGTCAACGCGTGAGCCCGGTTCTGTATGCTCTTCGCTGCCCTAGGTAGCGAGCATCTTCTGCTAGTGAAGGGTGCCGACAACGCCGGAGTCCTGGCAGAGGGCACGGGGCAAAATGCACATGCGTCCTGGGCAACACACCCAAGGAGCCCAATACCCCTTAATGAACGAAGCTTCCTTAAATCATAATCAGGATCCCTTCACAATTTAAGCTATGTTCCTGAACTTAGGGGTATTGGGCTCTCTGCTTCTTTCCCAGGTCATGCTCGAGAGGGCCTCCGCGCCGCACAAGCCGCTGGAGGCGGACTTGACCGAGTTCTCTGAACAAGGCGGAAGATGCCCGAAGAGCCCAATACCCCTTACTAAAGGAGCATAATAAAGATCGCTTTATAAATACCAAAGCTATATATTCCTTAATTAAGGGGAGTTGGGCTCTCTGGATGGAAGCAGAGGTGTTTTGGATGTGCAGATGCAAATGTCGTCGCTTCGAAGCGGTGCACAGGCCTCAGAACGCTTGTCCTCGGCTCCCGTACGCTCCAGCCAACCGAGGCTCGTGCACCGGTTTAGGGTTTAGGGTTTAGGGTTTAGGGTTTAGGGTTTAGGGTTTAGGGTTTAGGGTTCAGGGTTCAGGGTTTAGGGTTCAGGGTTTAGGGTTCAGGGTTTAGGGTTCAGGGTTTAGGGTCTTTGAGTCTTCGGAGTCTCAGCATTTGGGCTGCCACTTGTTTGCCCTCATGTGCAAAGCTCATTCGGGGCACGAGCATCAAACCCTAAACCCTAAACCCTAAACCCTAAACCCTAAACCCTAAACCCTAAACCCTAAACCCTAAACCCTAAACCCTAAACCCTAAACCCTAAACCAAGCATCAAGCTTCAAACACCAGAGTTCGAGTGTGCATCGCGGCGCGCTTTGGTCAATGACATGGAGCGAGGAAGCTCTGCATCGCCTCGATTTGTTTTTCCTGAGTGGAGCTGTTCACTGGGTGCTTGGGAGCTTGGGATGGGTTAGGGTCGTTTATGTGGAGAATTTTTGACGAAACTCCACCTTTGGCTGGTAGACTGGGGCACAGGAGGAAGCCCTGATGTTTATGCGTACGCTTTGCAAGCATCTGTAGAAAGCCCCTCTTAGCTCGACAAAGCTTCAAGAAGTGCTTGTACAGCATGTACCGTAGCACCGGTCATCCCCGGTTGCAGGTCTCCCGGTGGCTCGCGCGTTACGACGAGGTCTGGTCGTTGCGTCGAGGGTTTGAGGGTCGAGGTCATCTTGCTTGCGCAAGCTTGCAGCTGTCGTCGAACTATGCTGCACGAAAAGATACTTGTGAAGATACGGAGCCAAAACCTTCAGCCCCTGTGACCCTGAGCGTCTGAAGGCACAGCGGGCCACGACAGACCGCGACAAGAAGCTCGAGCTGTTTGGCTTCACCATTCAGTCGACAGATCACAGCTTGGTTCTGATCTAGTCTAATCAGCCCAATCTAACTTCGCATGTTATTCTAGCGAGGACCTCAATTGAAATTAAGTCACTCGACCTGTCCTCAATTTCGTCTGGGGGGCAGAGGGAGAGGGAGAAGGGGAAAGAGAGAACGAGAAAGAGCGCACGTGCTACCGGCGCCTTCCAAGCTGTGTCATTCAATGTGACCGTAAACCCTAAACCCTAAACCCTAATCCCGAAACCCTAAACCCTAAACCCTAAACCCTAAACCCTAAACCCTAAACCCTGACGTTTTTTGCAGCCTTTGGCTTAGTCCGACCACAAACAGCCTGATTTCGTTGAAATGGGCTGGCTTTGCTTCCTCAGATCTAGGAGATAAGGTTTTAGGGTTTAGGGTTTAGGGTATAGGGTATAGGGTTTAGGGTTTAGGGTTTAGGGTTTAGGAGATGAAGCTTCGAGCCTCCAGAACACAGGGCACAGACTGAGGGCCCAGCCTGCAAAACCAGCCTGTTTCAATCAAGTAGGGCTGCGTTTGGGAAGATTTCGGCTGCGGGCCTCTAAGGCTCAGAGCTCAGATTCAAGGCTTGGGATACAACCAAATTTCGTCACCACTCTCTCTCTCTCTCTCTCTTTCTCGCTCGCTCGCTCTCTCCCTCCCGTCCATCTCCCTCCACATGCACGAGTCTCAGAATCCCAGAAATAAGCAGAATTAACGTCCCCCCGCGACCTCCGGCGCGACTGCAAGTACCGGAATGAAAGCAGACTCAAATGCCCTGATCTGATTAACCCAATCTGTGGAGTGGGGGGCCGGGAACAACCCTAAACCCGAAACCCTGCCACCCTAAACCCTAAACCCTAAACCCCGGGCTGGAACTCCCGCCACCTCCCTGCTTCCAGTATTCTTCGTGGACAGTGTGTGTCTATTGACAATGTCAAGTAAACCCTAAACCCTAAACCCTAAACCCTAAACCCCAAACCCCAAACCCCAAACCCCAAACCCCAAACCCCAAACCCCTAACCCCTAACCCCTAACCCCTAACCCCTAACCCCTAAACCCTAAACCCTAAACCCTAAACCCTAAACCCTAAACCCTAAACCCTAAACCCTAAACCCTAAACCCTAAACCCTAAACCCTAAACCCTAAACCCTAAACCCAAGCCCCGACGAGCAGAGGCAAGTGGCCGAAGAGATCGAGAAAGATTTGAAGATTCTCGGTGCTACGGCCATTGAAGACAAGCTTCAGGCCTTCCTTGGACTTTGCGTACAAACCCTAAACCCTAAACTCTAAACCCTAAACCCTGACCGATCAAGTACCAGGTACAGGGCAAGGGTGTCAGCAAAATCTGGTCTTCAGGGGCCCCCGTTTTGCATGTCGGCCTGTGGCCACGAAGCTCTTCGCACTTCTTGCGAGGGCGTTTTCACTCCGAAGCCCCGAAGCTGACCCCCTGCTCCCACCCATGCGCGTAGAAGGCTTTGACCACCTCGGCAGCCCGAACCATTTCGAGGGTTTAGGGTTTAGGGTTTAAGGCTTGGAACCCCCCGCCCCATTTTTTTTGGGGAGGATGGGGTGCCGGAGACCATCGAGAACATTCGCCGAGCAGGGATCAAGTGACCTGGCCTGTAGGAGCTGGGGATCGTGAGTTTGGTGCAGCATTTTCAGTTGCACGTGCCGAATGCTTCACTGTTCGTTTGTTCCAATCGCGCTAACAGCTGCGAGCCAGTGCGTCACTGCTGCCCTGAACGCTCGGCGTGCTTGGACATGATGGTTGGCGGTGGTTTTGGGCATGAGTGCGACTCACTGTGACATGACGTGGCATTGCAAGATTCCAAGGATTCTGGCTTATGGCTGAAGGTTTCGGGATGTACTCGTAGGGGTTTAAGATGCATGTAAGGTTGCCATATGAGTTTGCTCTTGCAGGCTAGCTACTAGTTCCATGCATGTCGCTCTGTACCCTGACCCTTTCTCAAAGTCAGGGTTGCAAGCTGGCTTGCGGCAAAACTCGTTCAGCCTTGGGAGGCTTTGGGTCCTCACAGGCGACAAGCTGGAAACGGCGCGGAATATAGGCCCAGCTTTCTGATCGGACGAATTGCATAGGCATAGACATCTCGAGATTTTCTGTGAATGTCTCTCTGTTTACACAGCAGTACGTGGCGCAGCCGGCGTGCCGACCCTCCCGGAAGCCCTAAAGCGCTGAAGCCCTCTCCTGATTCACCGACACCCTATCCACAGCGATACTTCCCCGTACCGTTTGCTTTGCTGAAGCCGCCTGAAGACAGGTTTCAGCACCAGAGTGCTGACTTCTCAGATGGACATCCAAATTCTGGACATAAACTCTGATACTGACGACATTGCGATCAAGCTGGTGCTTCGGCATATAGAAGTAGCATGAGGCAGGAGCTTTCCACTTCAAGATGGTTCTTGCAGCATTTAGGGTTTAGGGTTTAGGGCTTAGGGCTTAGGGCTTTGGGGCTTAGGGCTTAGGGCTTAGGGCTTAGGGTTTCAAGTTGCCAACTCAGACTCAGACAAAGCAGAAGCCGAAGCCAGCAGGCCTCGGGATGTGTCTGTCCTGGTGTCAAAGAAGCATCGAAGAGGCCATTCCTTCCCATTTTCTATGGCAATCTCTGGCGAAGCAAGCAAAACGCTCTGGCTTGCAACTTGTCGCATCCGAGGACGGGCTTCAGCATCGCTGGGGTGCTCTGGAGGAGGGCATGCATGTTCTCATGAGCAAAGGTTTAGGGTTTGGGGTTTAGGGTTTAGGGTTTAGGGTTTAAGGCAGTCCTTGCGTGTACAGCCGGTGGGCATGACAGCGCATGGGCGGGTGCCAAGAGCAAAGCACCTGACTGGCCTAAACCCTGAACCCTAAAAACCTAAACCCTAAACTCTAAACCCTAAACCCTAAACCCTCTCCTGCAGGAATCGAGTGAGGAGGAAGAAGACGAGGACACTGTGAGGTTTGGTGTTGATGTGGACTCTGAACGGCCCCACGCATGCCATTTATAGTTTGGGGAGCTACTGTGGCATCGAGAGAAGGGTCCGAAATCCAAAATGCCCTAAACCCTAAACCCTAAACCCTAAACCCTAAACCCTAGACCCTAAACATTGCAATGTTTTCGAGCCAGCATGACACGCTTGAATTCATTGCAACCCAGTCTTGTGCGGGAAGCCCGATCAGCATGGGCTATGGTTTAGGGTTTAGGGTTTAGGGTCTAGGGTCTAGGGTTTAGTGTTGCTATTATACCCTATAACCCCTTTAAAAGGGCCCTTTATAGGATGGATTATCGGGATTTTAGGGCCTCATAGCCGCTTGAAGAGATTGAGCAGGAGCCTTACTGGCCCAAGACTGGCTGGCTTCAGTCCGATGAGGCCGCAAAGGCCGCCACCTTTTAGACTTTCAAGAACTTCAAGCTGGAGTCGCTCGCAGTCTAGGGCCACCAGTATATTGAGGAGAGAAAGCCAGCCAGAGAGAGGATACAATACCAGCCGATGGATCTGTTGAGGGGAGGAGTGTCTGTGCACAGTTCAATTGGGGGGAGGGTGCCCTTAGCCCTTAGCGTAGTGCGACTCGTTTCTGTGATACAGTGGTGCACTTCTCGATGTTATTTCATTCAACATGCAGTATTTCCATTCATATTGGTATTAATATTACCTCCATCTGCCGGACCATGCAGGAAACGGCTGACATCTCACATCGAGCGCTGCCTGGACAGACATAGGATCGACGTTTCGAGGAAACCTTTGAGTAGCACTCCTCCAGATCCCCCCTTGGCTTCTAAAACATTCTTGACATTGCTCCGCCAATTTGGGTTTGTTGAGATTGTCAGCGCAAAATTCGCCTCAACGACTTGCAAAGCAGCGTGGTGCGGTTTCGGAGTGGCCCCGCTCTCTGAAGTGCCTTGCGCGGCATGAGGTTAATGGTCACAGGAAAGGCCATGACGGAGATCTGGGAACGTACCTTGCCTAAGTCGAGTTGAAGAAAGCCGCATTCATTCTGAGCCTGACTTTTTAATATTTAGTTCAGCCCCCACCTCAGGTGATCTCAAGGAGCGCGGACGACTTGCAAGCTGGGAATCTCCATTCTGGCTGTCATGTTGTCCATGAAGATCCTTGAAACTTAAGCAAATTCAACTGAAACGACGAGAGCTGCCGGTAAGGGAAAATTCTGATTTTCCTTGTTCGAGGCACATAGTTGACGAAAGATGGAAAACAATGAGTCTCAAAACCTTTCTGAAATCAGCCGGACTGGTCTTGTTCAAAGAGTTAGTCAAAATGTCACATGCCTTCAAAACAGCATGAACAACCCCGACGTTCAAAATATACATGGTGTCTTGCTGTGATGCACGTGTTGAACTGGGCTCTTTTTTTCTTTGAATTTTCTGCATGCCATCTTGACGGTCTGAATGCAAAACCCAAACGTTTCTCAGACGAAAGAATAACCAGGGCGGGTGGCTTAATACTCTCAAGGAATTTATCGTGTTTCGTGGATCCACATCAGAATGCATTTCAAACAATATATCGTTCGGCCCCCCGCATAGATCATTTCCCCGAGGACAGGCAGCAGGCATCAACAAATCCGTTCTAAATGTTGGCGCTGGGGGTATTTGGGGATTTCAAGAGTACACAATTTTTCGCGAGGCACCATTGCGCAGCAAAAAGCCCTGGCCCAGTCCCTAGATAAACGCTTTGCAACAGCACTTCCCTGCGAAAAAAGTATATACTCGTACATATAATATAAAATACTTGTGACATGTACTCGAGCAAGGCTCAGAACGCTTAGGGTTTAGGGTTTAGGGTTTAGGGTTTAGGGTTTAGGGTTTAGGGTTTAGGGTTTAGGGTTTAGGGTTTAGGGTTTAAGGGTTTAGGGTTTAGGGTTAGGGTTTCGTAACTGCATCCAAATTCTGTTCAGCGACCTTGAGTAGCCAAAACTTCGAAAGCTTCGAAAGACAAGTGACAGGACATGTTCAAACGGGTCTCCACGAGCTGCCTAGCTGCATCCAAAGTGCGAGAGCGAAAGCCATGGCTAGAAATACAGGGTCATTTGGGGGTTTACGAAAATGAGGGACCCCTAATATAGGTCCATCCAAATAGTACTCATAACAAGGAGCCCCCAAAAGAGGCACCCCCTAATGTCGGAAACCCCCACTACCCTAGAGACCCTAGACCCTAAACCCTAAACCCTAAATCTCAGCCAGGCTGCGCTGTGCTGATCGCTTGCAGAGTAAGCCCATCGCAGAAGGCAGTGCCGCTTCTTTGCTTGCTTCGGGGCTTAGGGTCTAGGGTTTCGGGTTTTGGGTTTTGGGTTGTGGGTTTTAGGGTAGGGGGCGATGGCTTCGTTATGGGATTTTGGGATGCTGGGATTTGGGATGGGCAGGGGGGCGATGAAAGAGGGGCTCAATTGTTGTTGTGTCTCCGGCTGCTTGAAGGAGAGATGAACCTTAACCCTTAACCCTTAACCCTTAACCCTTAACCCTTAACCCTTAACCCTTAACCCTTAACCCTTAACCCTTAACCCTAAACCCTAAACCCTGTCTGTACCATGGCAGGCGGAGCTCGTGCAGTTCATCCGCGATGGCGTCAAGCCCACGCCGGTGACACTCGCCATCGGAGACGGCGCAAATGACGCGCCGTGGTCACTGAACGACAGCTTTGTTTGAAGCGCGGGCAGCGCCCAGCACATACACACAAGACACACACACAGGCACAGCAAGGCACGGAGAGATGCAGCCGCACGTCAAATAGCAAGGCTGCCCTGTGGCGACGTTGCAGTTGCATCCCCGTGCGAAGCGAGATTTAGATCGGACGGGCAAGGATCCAGTGTGCGGACCAAGCATCAATACTGGGGTTTAGGGTTTAGGGTTGAGGGTTTAGGGTTTAGGGTTTAGGGTTTAGGGTTTAGGGTTTAGGGTTTAGGGTGGCTCAGGTGCCGATGATCCAAACTGCGCAGGTTGGAATCGGCATTGCTGGCAGAGAAGGCACGGGATTTTGGGGACTCCAGAGTCATAGAGTCATGCACCTATGGGGGGTTTCCGAAATTAGGGGGGGGGGGGTAGCTTATTGGGGTCCATTACAAGAGGGACTCCGACTTTTTGGGGATCTATATTTGGGGGTCTAACCCTCAACCCTCAACCCTCAACCCTAAACCCTAAACCCTAAACCCTAAACCCTAAACCGCTCCCAGATTGTCTTCAGACCCTTAAGTCTACAGAGCCTCGACAAGTGCCAGGCCGGCAGGCAGTGAATAACTCCGATTTTGCCATCGGTCAGTCACTAGGCCTGCCCAGGTTCTTTTTCTTACTGTTGGTTTTTTTTTAATGGGAATGGGGGAATGAGGTACCCTATAGAATCCCTTAAAGGGTATATATAGGGCCCTAACTCCCTCATTCCCTGCTAACCACCGGCAAGTTTTGTTCCATTCGCGGAATTCTTTCAAGTACCGCTTTGCAAGGACCAGCATGCCAAGTTGTGCCAGGACACACAGGACTTCCGGACGCAGTACCTACGGGACCTCCAGCGTAAAGTGCACGCATTGCAACAACGAAGCAACAGCCCAACGCAATCGCATGTTCTTGGCGAAATCACTCGGCGCTTGAAGTGGCTGCAAAGTGGGGACCAAGTCCAGGTCGAGGACGTGCATTTCCTTGCCGGACAAGTCCAAGAGCATGCGCGTGACCTTGCACGAAAGCGTAAGGCGCAAAATGCCGCATGCGGAAGCAGATGCCTTGCACGGCCTATCTGGCACGGAGCAGGCTGCTCATTTGTCCTTCCGCTTCGGGGCGGACGAGCAAGATGAGCAGGAGGGCAAACAAACCTACGGGCACTGGGATCTCATCCGTGCCGCGGAAGAGGACGGGGACACCAGTTGTTTTTTCCTGCCCGCGAATGTTGCCATGGCGCCAGCCACTGCGATCAGCATGCTCCTCGACGTCCTGCACACAAGTACGCACGCGAAGCAGGAGGTCAAACCGGAGGCGTGCAAGCGGGAGCCCTTGCATGATTTGGGGCTTTTGCATGTCGTGGACAGCGATGAGGAGGTTGACTCGCACAATACGGGTGTTGCCGTGAAAGCGGAGCCCGTCGCTTCGGTAGCAAGTGCTCCAATCCCAACAAATGCGGTGCATGTGGTGGACAGCGATGAGGAGGATGTCCCGCAGGACATGGGCATGGCCTTGCTGCAGGAGGAGCCAGCCTGCCGTGGCATGTCACCTGACCCCGGCGTCCTGGTGCAGGAGGAACCTAACCCGCCAGCCCCCTCCCAGCATTGCGACGCCATGGTGGCGGAGGACCCGGCTGCCCCAGAATCGGCAGTCGCCCATGGTGGTATTGAAGGTACAACAGCCCTGGTTGGGCATGTTGTTATCTGGCCGGAAAATCTGGGAGCTACGCACGGGAGATACCCCCAAGCGAGGACGCATCGCCTTGGGCATCAAAAACTTTGCCCGTGGCAGCGCGGTGCTGGTGGATTCCATCGTTAATTGTGGGAGAGCGTCGAGGCGCTCGCTTCATGGAACCCACAAGCAATCCCGAAAATTATTGGTTGGCGCCAGAAAATCTTCAGAAACATGGTGCTACCGAGAGGGACCTGGAAGTTTTTTTCCGTGGCAAACAGCGCTTCTTGTATGCATGGGTGTTTGAAGCTCCCGTGCTATGGGACACGCCTGTACCGTACAAACAATCGCCAAGCGTGCGTTGGACCGTTTTGGAAGCCACAGCCCCATCTCGGTCAGTGGCCGCGCAGAGTTCTTCGGAGAATGAGCTGGAGAGAGGCGTCGAGCAAAAGTGTCAGGCAATCCCCGAAAGCGGAGTTGTTGCTTGCAAAGAGATGCACCGCCCTAGCTCTCAGGCAAGGAGTGGAGCCGCGCTCCGCCTTGGTCCTCTACAACACCACGCTCAACCGCGCGGAAGGAATGCTGCATGTCCTGGACGTCCAGGAATTCGCCTCAGTCCAGGCAGCGGAGGAGTACGTCTGCAAGCAGAAATGGTACTGCGCGTGCATGCCGCACGGCAAAGGACCCATTTATGTGCTCCAAGTGCAGGCGGAAAGCTGGTTGCAACCGGTGCCCGGGACCTTGCAGACGCGAGCATTCCGTCCAGCGGCCTGCAATATCCAAACAATGCGCAGCCACCGGCCCACGCAAAGCCTGGCCGACACAGCCTTACAGGGAGCAGCGCCGGCCATGTCCTTGTATGCTTCTTGCCAACACTTCGTGGACAGGTTATGCGTGGAGGATGTCCTTAAGAAGCTGCAAGCAAACCTGGCTCTTCTGGATGGTTGCGTAAAACGCACAGCATCCACGTGCTCCGGCTTGGACACGTGCATACCGGTGATGCAGCACACGTTATAGCCGCCTTGAACGCCCGGTTTGATGTGAGCATCTCCACTCGCCACGTTTTTACTGCGGAAAAGGACCCAGCCAGGCAGGCCTTCATCCGTGCGGCACATGGAGACCACGTGGAATTCCTATGCCACGATGTGTCGGAAATCTCGGACGGCAGGGTCACCAACATTCTGCAAGCCGGGGCTGCGCCAGTGCGACCGCCGCAGGCCGATGTCCTGGTCAGCGGCCCGTCCTGCGTCAACATGTCCCAACAGCGTGCAGATTCCGCAAGCTTTGTGGCAGCCTATGAGGACGGAGACACGGGTTGCGAGTCCGGATTGACCTACGTGTCCGGCTTCCGGGATGCCGTCAGGGAATTGGATGTGGTGGCAGCAGTGTACGAGAACGTAACGACGGTCCTACGCACGAGGAAGGATACGGACGGCAAGGCTCATCCGCCGGCCGTTCTGCAAATCGAGTCCGATATGAGAGCTGCGCATTTCAATGGGGCAGTGCGGCAATTGGATTCTCGTTACTTCCTGGTGCCACAGCGGAGGACCCGAGCATGGGGATTGGCTACAAAGGGGGACACAGGCAAGGATTCCGATGTGTACGCGGAGACCTTTCAGGATTTGCACTCTTCCACGCACTTCCGGCATGTTTGGGACGCGAGCAAAAGCCACCCGGCGAAGCTCAACTCATCCCAACGCAAAAAACTGGATGCACTTCTCACGCGCTACAGCAGGGAAAGGGCGGACTGGGAGGACATATACATGGATCTGAATGTGTCCTCAGGGCGAGAAAGTGGGATTTGCGACGTGTCTGCGGCCTGGGGATCACGTATACAGCCACCGGCTGAAACGCAACCTCACTGGCAAGGAACATTTGGTTTTGCAGGGTGTTTTTGCTGAGGACTTTTCCTGTCCCGAGGCTGTGCACTTTCTCTATGAGGACACGAAGCGGTCTATGTCCGCGGCGGGCAACGCCTTCACAACCACAGTTCTACAAGCCAACCTCCTCGCCTTGCTTGTGCACTCAGATTGCTGGCGCCTCGTGCGACTTCGCAGCGGTGTGAGCGTAGCCCCATCCAAAAACCTGGCCCCTGCCCCAGCAGCCCGTACATTGCGGTACTGTCCGTCTGCAGGGACTGACTTGGACAGGCCCGCTGCTGGCATGGACAAGCCTGCTAAGCGAGCCCAGTCACCAGCAGCTGCCATGGAAATGCCTGCGAAGCGAGGCCGATGCTTGCAGCCTTCCGGGTTTCAACGTGGCTGCAAGCGCAAACAAGCCTCCCGTTTGCTGAAACCAGGCCAGCGCCGTGTGCGGAAAGGAGAGCTCCCACAGTGCTCGAAACACAAGCGTGGGCGCAACAGGAGAGGCAAAGTCCTGGATTTGGCAACCAAGGCGAAGTATGTGCAGGCGTATCTGGAGCTCAAGAAAGACCCAGAGGTGCCACATCCGCAGAAGCATATGCTGCAGAACAAAGGCCGTTACCCAGGGCTTTACGCGGGTGCTTTGAGCAAATGGATGAAACAGCACAGTACGCAGCACTGGGCACGCATCGGGGAAGCCATGCCGCGAGTCGCCAAGAAACACCGGCAGGTCCCGCGCTGATTGCTGCGCAGCATGGAGTGTCCGAACGTGGGCTCCGGCCGCAAACAGGGGACGCTGCCTGCTGCATTGCTGAAAACGGCCGAGGAGCTCGTTCTGCAGCAGCTGGGTTTAGGGGCTGAACTGACGGTGCCGGCCATCACGCAGCTCCGGGGCACCTGCGTGGATGTGTGGAACGAGGAGGTGCAGAAGCACAACAAAGGCGTGGAAGCTGCGGAGCATGAGATGGCCGGCAACTTGGACCAGCTCAAGGCCCAGGGCGCATCCGAGGAGGAGCTGGCGGAGATGCAGCAAAACCTCCAGGCAGGCTTGCCTAAGCTGAAAGTCGTCGACATCTCCAAGTCTTGGAATGCTGTGCGGAAGCATGCCAGTCATTTTCTTCGGAAATTCGACTTCCAGGTGTGCCGCGTGTCGAAACCAGGGAAACTGTCCACCAACCACCCACAAATAGTGGCGGTGCGAGAGTTCATTTCCGAAGTCCTGGATCGCAACGAGGCCCATCCGCTTCTGGTGGCCAACTTTGATCAAGTTTGGACAACGGTGCACGAGCCGGCGCAGCGGAAGGATGCTGCGAAGAAAGGTTGCACAGTGGACTTGGACCTGGAGGACGAGCGACGGCATCGGCGGAGGGCTTTGGTGCACAAGCTCCGGGTGAATTTGGGTCTTGAAACAGCAGCTTTGCCGGCAGGGTGGGATGCGAAGGTCGTCCAGGACGACGGTTACAGCGCGGTCTCCTCCGTGTCCAACTGGCGTGTGCCACGGACCACGACAACCCTATCGTGGCGCAATGGTGACGTGGGTCGGCTGTTTGTCACCATAGGCGATGACAAGGTGTCGGACCAACAGCTGGAGCAAGCCAAGCAATTCCGTGGTTACATGTGTTTGCAGCGAAGCGGCAGCAGCACGCACATGTGGAAGGGAGCCACGACAGTTCACTATCTCGATTTCCTGGCCCAGGAGTTGCAGGAGCGGCGCGCAAAGTACGGGCTCACACTGGGAGACAAAGCCAGCGGCAGAGCTGGGACGCGGAGCTGGCCGCGCGGGGAGACAAAGGTCTGACACCAGGCAAGCAGAAGCGCTACGATGACTGGCTCGCACAGCCCATGCGCGAGCTGCACGTGGATCCGAGCCGCAGATCCGAAGTGGGCATGGCCAAAAAAGGCGCAGTCACCATCAAGTTGAAGCTCTGGTGGCTGAGGAGCTGGCCATTCACAGTGGAGACAGCTTCAGGTCCTTGCTTGTGCGGCAATATGTTCCAAGTTTAGGTTTGTAGGCAAAGCATTCCCGGGCCATGTGAACGAGTACGTTTCTCTGTATGGACCATGTTCCAAGTTTTTGTTTCCCCAAGTAAGCACAAGCAAGTGGGCAAACGCGCGGCAGTGGCCACGCATGCCCGAACCAAACCCAGCCGGGTCCCCCGCACGCCCCGGACGGGGGACGGGGGACGGGGCGGGGATGTTTTCCATCGTTCGAGTATTAAGTGTTCAGTACCAATCAACGAAAACCCAGCCGGCTCACAGGAACAATGGTTCCCATACTCTCGTGGTACTAAAGACCAATGAAAATTTAGCCGGCTCACGACTCAAGTATTGTACTACAAAGCAATGGAAATCCAGCTGGCTCATGGGAAGGAATGTCAGTTGCAATAAGTTTTCGTACTATAAAGCAAGTAGAACCCAGCTTGCTGATGGGAACGTCGGTTCTTCCAGCTGATGGGAACGAATAAGTCCCCCCAACCCGCCTAGTTATTGGCGAAACTTATCACACCAGCGCAGACCCCCCAACCCCCCCACTGCTCATCTGCGAAAGCTGTCACACAAGCACAGTTCCCCCAACTCCCTTGCTTACTTGCCCAGGAGTGCCCAACCCCAAGAGAGTCTCCTGGAGTGCCCAACCCCAGAGTCTCCCTGGAGTGCCCAACCCCAGGTCTTTCTGGAGTGCCCAAGCGCAGAGTCTCCTTGCCCGGAGTGCCCAACCCAGGGTGTCCCCCTCTCCCTGGAGTGCCCAACCTTAGAGTCTCCCTGGAGTGCCCAACCCCAGGTCTCCCTGGAGTGCCCAGCCCCAGAGTCTCCCTGGAGTGCCCAACCCCAAAGTGGGGGTGTTCGAAGTAAAATAATTTTAAAGCCTCTCAACTGCTTCTTGAGGCTGTAAATGGCTTCGTGCAGCACGCGTATGTACGTGCATGCGCGTGCAAGATCCTGGCACGTGGCACTGCAGCGCACGCGTAGGTCTTTTTCGCCGATGTACCCCGCTGTCAACGCTCTGTAGGCGTTGGGCGAACCCCGACCCGGAGCACAATCGTTCATCATCGAGCCTGCATATGTATGCAGTACTCGCAAACATGGCTTTTCTTTTCAAGACGCGAAACGCCCAATATATATAGTACCCTGGCAAACAATTGTGCTACGCCCCGGCTTCTTGCAACCTTTGCCATACGGCATGCCGCTCCCAGGCCCACTGAAGGCACTGGTCGAGCGAATTAGGGGCGCCTTGCGACGAGGTGGACTCGTGGATGTCGCCCGGGTTGCGCGGGTACCAAACTTGGTACCTCACAGGTTGGCCGGGCGGTGCGACGCGCTGAATGCGCGCACCTGTCCTGGGAGGAAGAAGCCGCGCCAAGGCAGAGGAGCCGTGCTCGTGCCGTCGTTGCTGCTGGCCCTTAACCGCCAGGCAGACCTCCTCCTGCACCTCCACCGCATCCCATTCCATTTCCGGAACTCCACGGCCTAAGAAAACGCCGGCCACCTCAGAAGCCTCCGCCTCCACAGGCACGCCCTCTTCCTGCGGTTCCTCCTCCTCCGCATGGTTTGGAAGCCTGTGCTGCACGTGGTTTGACAAAAAGTCAACGTCCGGCACATCCGCCTCTGTTGGCATGTATTGCTGTTCTGGGTTTCCGGGCTTAGCCTCTTTCGCACCGTCTGGATGCATTGAGACTACGGAGCATAGAACAGGCCCAGTCTTTCTCCAGGCAGGGTTCTGCGGTTGCTGTCAAGGCTAGGTGCCAGGTTCTGTCGTTACTTGGAGTCGGCGAGCGCGAGAGTGATCTGCGATTCGAAGTGTCGGAATGCAGGTAGCTCACCAGCGCGTTTGTTCGGTTCCATGTGCCTCTTGAGCTTGGTCAGCCAGCTCGCTTCGGGCACCCGCTGGCCTCAGGCCGGACACCTGATCTCAAGCCTGGCGCTTGCAGGTGACCCGCATGGCCTTCGGGCACCTAGCTTCATCTTCAAGAATTGCAGCATCCCAGATCTTCCCTCACAAGCAGAGTGGGTTGCTTCGCGGTGAAGCCCCTCGTGCTCGGTCCTCGGGCCGCCCTTCTGCCGGTTCATGGTTCCTACGACCCGCCGCTGCCTCAACGGCCACTGGAGTGTCTCCATGCTCTTGCCTTACCAGCGAGCGACTTTTTCCGGCCCAACGAAAAGCAATCCGAGTGGTTACCCTCCCTCTCGCCCCCTGGTCGCGACTTGGTAGCGAGCAAATCTTGCCGCTCGTCCTCGTTTGCAATGAAGCCTGTTCAACGCAACAGTTTCCGGACATTTCCGGACTTACCTATTCCAATCCATAGTGAGTGGGAGCCCTTCCTGGAGTGGTCGCCCGGAGCTGCCCGCCATAAGGTGGTCAGCATGGAAACTTACCGAGAGCGAACAGCTTGAACTCGACGAAGCGAGTGCGAGGTCGCCCTCAGCTGGCGCTTGTTCCTGGCTCGTTCGCGGGGCTCTGTAAGGCATTGCTGGCATCTTCAGTTGTTGCATGGGTTGTACAGTATCTCTCGGGCAGCATGAGGAACACTCCTTGTCGACATGCAGGTCGTTCCCTCACCGATATAGGCCGCGCTGCTGTCGGGATGTCGGAGCGCAGGTGAAGCCCCTAATGCTAGGTAGGCCTTTTTGACATTTTATATTTTCCTTACTAGAATTTAAGAGAATTATCTTCAGGAATATTTTCTGAGGTTTTCCAGGGCCATCCTAGAATGTCAGGATGATCAGGGGATGATCAGGATAGCTCGTTTGATGCGTCGTCTCGAACTTGTCCGATTTCTGTTATGGCTGCGGTCCTGGTGCCAGGTTCCAACTGGTTCGGGTTGAGGGTTTAGGGTTTAGGGTTTAGGGCAGTTTAGGGTATATGGTTTCGGATTTAGGGTGTAGGGTTTCTGACCCCCCAGGTATCAAGGGTTTCGACGTGAGCTTGTGGTTAGTTTATTGGTTGTTGAGGGTGGTGTTTTGCAGAGTCACATTTTAGAGGTGTGAACGCCAGGGTTGGGCTGAAGAACTTCTGTTTGCGGGACACCTCGTTCAACTTCTGCCGTGCGTTACTCATACCATCGCACATCATGTCATATTCCTGCCAGCGACTAGTTGCTAGTTTTCGACCTTTTGCTGTTGCTAGCGGCTAGCCGTTGCTACATCATTGCGTCTCGGGTCAACTCAGGTTCAGATATCTGGAAAGGCTGTTGCTGCTGCATGGCCGCTGGAATTATCGGCGGGCATGCATGTTCACCCTCTTTACGACCCTCGGCGTAATGCGAGTAAACATGCACAGCCGGTCCGGCACGGCATTTGGATATTTACCCTTTGGAGATGCGCAAGTTTTCCACGATGTGATTGTGCCAAATGAAAAGTGGCCTGGAAAGGAATAGAGTTTTGTTGCACCCGTCACAACCACATCTGGCAAGCAGCATGCAGAGTTTGCTCCACTGCCGATTCGGAGATTTCTGGGAGTTTAGAACGTCGCAAGCCTTAAGCTCGGAGTGGGATGTAGCCTCACGTTGTGGCTGACAGAGTGCTGCTGCTGGAGTACAAGTTTCTACTGGGGTTTGGTGGTGTTGAACAAAGGTTCTGGCGTAACATGGTCCAGGTGCTCATGATTGTGCACCTTGGCAGTTTAGTTCACAAGCTAAACCCTAAACCCTAAACCCTAAACCCTAAACCCTAAACCCTAAACCCTAAACCCTAAACCCTAAACCCTAAACCCTAAACCCTAAACCCTAAACCCTAAACCCTAGACCCTAAACCCTAAACCCTAAACCCTAAACCCTAAACCCTAAACCCTAAGGAAGACCCATTTCTCTTGACCGGCGCTCGAAGCAGTGGCCAGTCTTTGCGAGCCACCTAGATGCGACAGCCCAAAACTCTGAAAAAAAAAAAAACAACAACTCTAAACCCTGAACCCTAAACCGAGAAGCCATATATCCTGGAATTGAGAAAGACTTAGAGATTCACACGTTTTTTTTTCGAAGGCTCAGGGCTTCAGGCTTTCACGGCTTTCTCTCTGCATCTGGCGATGTCTGCACCCAGCCTTCACGCCAACGTCTTGCCCAGCCGGCCACGAAGGTGCTACACCTTCATTTCTGGGTTCTCCGGCACCAGTATTTATGAAGAGCCCTGGCGATGTTGCAGTTCGAAGTTTCAATTCCGGGTAGGTCCAAAGGTTGACGTGCGACAGGGCACCATGTTCAGAGGGATATTATTATTAGTAGTATTATTATTTTCATTACTAGTACTACCATTATTATTATTATTCGTGTTATTATTATATCACGATTATCATCATTGTTTTTTTTATTTTTCTTATTATCATTCGTATGATTATGAGGCCTTTTTCGAAGGCGTGTTGAAAGCACCAAGGACTGGATTCGGCTGACCTTTAATGCCTTATGCACGATTCCTATTCTACCTCCGGGCTGCTTGGACAAGGCGAGGGACGGGTTTAGGGTTTAGGGTTTAGGGTTTAGGGCTTAGGGCTTAGGGTTTAGGGTTTAGGGCTACTGAGAGCCGCATGCAGAAGCGGCGAGTGTGCCCTGAACTTGGACAAAATTATTGCTGCCGGCATGTCACCACCACCCAAGCATCTCATGTCAAATGCTTGACGTAAACTCACCCGCATCATAACTGGGGCAAGAACCGAGCAGCGAGGCCCATGAGTTCCAAAGCAGGCGAGTTGTTTGCAGAAAGCCCGCAATAGGCTACACAAGAGATCCTTTAGATCCGTTGTCCCGGAAGTGACATGGGCTTCTCCCGTAAACCCTAAACCCTATACCCTAAACCCTCAACCCTAAACCCTAAACCCTAAACCCTCGGCGTCAGGACCTGTCCGAGAAAGCAGTGCTGTCCCGGCCAAGTCTTTACCAAGTGGGCCCGCAGTCTCGGGACCTGAATCCTGGAAAGACCGCCACCCGTTGATACACAAGGGGGTAAGGTTTAGGGTTTGGGGTTTGGGGTTTGGGGTTTAGGGTTAGGGTTGCGATTATACCCTCTATATAACCCCTTAAAAAGTTCTTTACAGGGCTGATTATGGGGATGATAGGGCCTTTTTCGCCCATTCTGGAAGGGAGAGCTGAGGGGGAGTGTAGCGGTGTAGCGTGTTTTGTATGGTCCTGGTTGTTTCTGTCGCTGGGCGAGGTTGCACAGTCAGCCCATTGAGAAAGACATCCGCGTACCCAAAAGCGGTTTAGGGTTTAGTGTTTAGGGTTTAGGGTTTAGGGTTTAGCCCTCACTTGGCCCTACACGATCCAAGCCCAGGCTTTGACACTGCTTGTGGCTCTTTTGCACGCCCTGGTGCTGCTTGGTTCAACGGCTGAGGCCAAGACGCCCCCGCAAGGCTTTGGGAACTACTCCCCCCACCCCCCTCCCCCCAAACATCCGCCAAGCTGCAAAACGGGACGACCCAGGCAACCAGGAAAGCTGAGGGCCGGTTTAAGTTTATGGTGCTCTTGGTTCTGTGATCCTTCGTACTCCATGGAGATCATGGAGAGTGGAGCCCCGAGGTTGCTGTTGGTCACAGTGTTTGCTTTCCCCGGCCTGGAAGCCATCGGAGCAGGCACACTGCTTGGGAAGACTCTTGACAAGAGGCACTTGCGTTGCAACCAGCCTGATTGCGTTCATGGAGCGTGAAACCAAGCAAGGTTGGTGAGTGCTTGGCACTGGGGCCTTCCTGACAGGGTGCACCAAGGGACCCAAGTTTACAAGTTTTAGATGCTTGCGGGCTAGCGGGGGTTTCGCATGGTTTCGCCAGTTCGCCGCAGGTGATTACTATACGTTTGGCACCATCTGCTACACCTGCTTGATCATTGACGTCAACTATCGCGCGACGTTCCTGACGTATCTCGCTCACACTCGCAGACTTGAAGCTCTGAACTGCGTCTGACAGCACGTAGCCAGAGATTCTGCGCTGCGGCCTAACGCAGAGTGCGCACGTGGGGGGCCGGGACTTCCTAAACCCTAAACCCTAAACCCTACACCCTAAACCCTAAACTGAGGCACAGCTGTGAGGTCCGATGGAAGACTTTCTGGACTGCCATGCTCTCCTTTGGCATGTGCCTCGAGCCGCACGTGGCGCCATTCCACCTCCGGAGTCCTACTCATACTCATAATCATAATAATAATAATAGTAATAATAATAATCATCATAATAATAATACCACTACTACTAGTACTAGTAATAGTAATAGTAATAGGAATAGTAATAGTAATAGTAATAATGTTAATATATAAGAATAAGAGTAATAAGTAACTCAAGATGCAGCAGTTTCCCTGAGAAGATGTGTTGTAAAGCGAGGCCACGAGTTCAGTTTTTGTTGTTGGAGTCGCAGGTTCTGTTTAGTTTGCTTGTGTTGCTGCCGCCCGTTCAGACAGGTACAGATTTCTGAGCCCCCCCCCGCCCCCACAGTATCATAGGCTTCACCACAAGCAGCGTGGCAACGGCATATAGAGTGACAGCGCTAGATAAGAAAGCGAGAATTCCAGGTGAGAGCTCCCTGAACGTGGGGGGCGTCGTTTTCTTAGCTTCAGAAAATCAGCCCATCTTTCTCTTAAATTTAAGAATGTACTGCTGAGACCCCTAAGTTGAAGGAGCCACCCTGAATTTCTTTCCTAAACCCTAAACCCTAAACCGCAAAAGTATCCCGGATTTCTGATAATAGCACAGCACCATTTTTCCGCACTTTTGGGTGTCAGCTCTTTATCCCCTCGTTTTCTTAAAGCACAAGTTTTCTTATTCAGTGCTGTCACTGTGGGTGTAGGGTTTAGGGTTTAGGGTTTAGGCCGGGGATGAACCCTGCAGCAAAAGCAAGGGAGTTCAGGACCTTCTAGCATGTGCAAGCCGACCGAATCCCATGCGGTCTTCCAGCAAGCAACTGACGTGCCAAAAGTTCCCGGGCTTCAGGTCCAGAAATTGAAGCAAAGTCAGGACGCGGATTTTTGAGTTCTGTCATTCCTGTCATTCCTCAAATGGGGCCCTAAACCCTAAACCCTAAACCCTAAACCCTAAACCCTAAACCCTAAACCCCTGATGGCTAAGGTATATTTGCTGGCTTCTTTTCTACCCCTCCTCGAAGTTTGTTACCGACCTGCTCACACCGACTCATGGCCTGGGAAGGTGAGCAGTTGAACGTCTGAGTTGTGGGGTTTAGGGTTTAGGGTTTACGGTTTACGGTTTAGGGTTTGTAGGGTTTGTAGGGTTTGTAGGGTTTGTAGGGTTTGTAGGGTTTGTAGGGTTTGTAGGGTTTGTAGGGTTTGTAGGGTTTGTAGGGTTTGTAGGGTTTGTAGGGTTTGTAGGGTTTGTAGGGTTTGTAGGGTTTGTAGGGTTTGTAGGGTTTGTAGGGTTTGTAGGGTTTGTAGGGTTTGTAGGGGTTGTAGGGTTTGTAGGGTTTGTAGGGTTTGTAGGGTTTGTAGGGTTTGTAGGGTTTGTAGGGTTTGTAGGGTTTGTAGGGTTTGTAGGGTTTGTAGGGTTTGTAGGGTTTAGGGTTTAGGGTCTTGGGAGCAGCTTGTGCTTTGTGTAGTTCCTTTGACAAGCAAGCCGCCATACTCTGGGATTGAAGGGGTTGAAGGACAAAGAGCCAAGGAACATGTACATGGTGCCCGAGCACATGGTTAAAGGAAACGCGTACTTCTTCATCATGATCTTCGTTATCCCGCCACCCGTCGGCGAAGGGGGAAGTTGGTTAGTTTCATTCTTTAAGCGGGAGGCTGGCATCCTAAGAAATCCTGCCGTGTCTGCAAGATGCTGGAATGAGGAAACGTTCCATGCAGCTTGGGAAGACGAACTAGCTACTTGAGACGACAGGAAGTGGTGTGAGGTGGGGCGACATGGTATGTGAGAAGCTTTCCTAAAGAGGTGTACGCGATTCCTCCTGATGCAGGGCTTGAGGCTTAAGGTGAACACACGGCACCACTGCATCCGGATATTCATCCTGGCTTGCTGGGGTCCTGATTACAAGGGGATCCTACAACTTGGGTATCTATATTAGGGGGTCCCCTATCTTTCGTGAACCTGCATTTTGTCATCGTCCAGAAAGGGGCCGAGGGTTCTCCAGTCTCCTCCTTGTCTCAAAGCATGAAGCACATGACTTGCTCTTCACCTAAACCCTAAACCGTAAACCCTAAACTACCCTAAACCCTAAACCCTAAACCCTAAACCTTGAGGCTTACTGTGCTGGTGTACGACATGCCCCTCAGCAGCAAGAGGATGGGTTCCCGAAGCCGAGCTGCCCCTGTGACATTTTGCCCCCGAAGATCCTTTGGGCATAACAGAAATTTCGTGAGCATCAAAATTACAGCGCAAAGGCAGATCGTGTAAACTTTTAGTTGGGATACCAGAAGCGCAAGAACAAGAAAAATCGCCGTCATGCGTTTTCCAGGTTACTGGGCAACCTTGTATTTGGCACTGCCCCTGAAGCCCCCAGTGTGCCTGTTGTCCCAACCCTAAACCCTAAACCCTAAACCCTAAACCCTAAACCCTAAACCCTAAACCCTAAACCCTAACCCTAAACCCTATAAACCCTAAACCCTAAACTCCCAAAGTGGGGTCCTGATTGCAGTGATTCCGAACGCCGCATATCGCACGGCTCGACGCCCGAAACCTGTCTTCGAGCCTCCGGGCCTGCTGCCAAACCCCCGGAGATGGTCTCAACCCTAAACCCTAAACCCTGAACCTTAAACCCTAAACCCTAAACCCTAAACCCTAAACCCCAAACCCCAAACCCCAAACCCTAAACCCTAAACCCTAAACCCTAAACCCTAGACCCTAGACCCTAGACCCTAGACCCTAAGCCCTAAACCCTAAACCCTAAGCCCTACCCTAAACCCTAAACCCTAAACCCTAAACCCTCGAGGTTCTTCCATTGGTTCTTTCACCGTTGCCTGCGGCCAGACTTGTCTGACAAGGTGATGCGTGAGATGGAAGAAACTAGGGCTTGCAGGAAAGAGGAGGTGCGTTCGGGCTGGTTCTTAGTACAGAATGAGGGAATGAGTGCCCTGCATAATCCCCGAAAGCGTATATATGGGGCCCTATTTCGAAAATTCCCTGCTGACAACCAGGGGCTTTCGAGCTCCGGGTTTCATTGAGGAAGAGAAGGCCTATGCGAAATTGAAGGAAATTGAAAGCACAGCCAAGGAAGAGAGATGCGCCTTGGCGTCACCTTGGTTTCGGGTTACGCTGCCAAGATCATGCAAGATGCCAAGATGCACGTTCTGGGGTTTAGGGTTGAGGGTTTAGGGTTTAGGGTTCAGAGAGATAGCGAGTGTTTCCATTGGAGTGCAATGATTGCCCACGCGAAGCGGAGACGTCTCAACAGCGCCAAGTCCCACAATATGAAGTAGGGTTGAAATTACAGTTTTTGGCGAGTGTATATAAGGTTCCTTTTCGACATTGGTGAGTGTATATACCGGGTGTCCTTTGGGGGTACAAGAAATATATGTATATATATATATATATATATATATATATATATATATAGATATATATATATATATACATATATATACACCCTACCTCATCTGAGCTGCCGCGCATGTTTCGCATGACAGATGGCCGAATGTTGCAGCAAAAGTATGGGGGTTTACGAAATAGGGGCACCTTCTTGGGGTGTCTTTCTTATGAGGGAAGCCTACTATTTGGGGTCGATATTGGGGTCGTAAACCCCCATATTTTATGGCAAACCCCATGACGCGGCCAAATTCGGCATGACTTTCCCAAAGAGCCCAATTCCCTCAATTAAGGAATTTTCCTTAAATCACAATAAGGGTTTAGGGTTTAGGGTTTAGGGTTTAGGGTTCTCTTTACAATTTAAGCTCGATTCCTTGATTAAGGGGCAGTGGGCTCTCTGAGGCAATGGCGACTCTTGCCGCTTGGCTCAAAAATAGACTCCAGTTGGCGAAGAAGGTCAGAAGGGGGGTTTTAGGGTTTAGGGTGTAGGGTTTAGGGTTTAGGGTTAAGGGTTCCACACCAAGTCCGAATCATGGTCTACTTGCAGACCATGGCGAGGTGTTGTCAAAGCCCCGATGCTCAGCGAGAAATACCCCAGAGGTACTTGTTCTGGGCTGGCTATGCCGGGCTACAAGACCCAAATCATTCTGGGCAAAGCTCCTTTTCACGTTCCAGGGTTTAGGGTTTAGGGTTTAGGGTTCCAGGTTATTGCTGTGTAGGCTTGTAGGCCAGCTCTAAGCAGGTTTCGCCACAGATGATGAGGATGCGTGACTGGGCAACATCTTGCGCGAAGTGCTTGTTCAGAGTGAGTTCTACTTCTCGGTTAACTTGCCAAGCAAATCTAAAGCCCTCAACCCTGAGCCCTAAACCCTAAACCTTAACCCTAAACCCTAAACCCTAAACCCTGAAATGGCTTTGAATGCTTTGAACCAAGATCCTGGGCCATGGCTGTAAAGATTCTTCCCGTGGCAGGAAGTAGGAATGACATGTCTCGCGAGTCAGGATTCGGTCCCTTACGCACCTGGGCAGTCCCCCCAAAGATAGCAGGAGAACCTCCCTAAACCCCAAAACCCTAAAACCTAACCCCTACTGGTCAGGTCCGAAAGTGAGTCGCAGAAGCTGGTCATGTTCTCGGACTGCGAAAACGAGTCCCAGGATGAGGCAAGACTGGGCTCCTTGGACGCCAACCCCATTCTCCAACCCTAAACCCTAAATCCTAAACCCTAAACCCTAAACCCGAAACCCTAAACCCTAAACCCCAAAGCCTAACTCTGCTCCACTGGTTGAATCTTGGACTGTAAAACATGGGAGTCTGTCCTTCTGCAGGATTCTTGCAGATGGAACAGGTCGGATTCCGCAGTCCTAAACCCTAAACCCTAAACCCTAAACCCCAAACCCTAAACCCTAAACCCTATAGCACCGGGC
>CAJNDS010002120.1:0-7500 GCA_905221605.1 Symbiodinium natans | reverse complement strand
CTAAACCGTAACAAGGCATTCAGGAGTTCCCCAGCAGCGAAGCATTGGGTTGCTCGAAGCACGCAAGACTGGCCCAATGGCTCAGGCGCTGGCAAGAAGCTTCACTGGCAAGTAGGTGTGACGTCACTTGTGCTTCCAATGTGTCCTTATTCACGTCTGCGGTGCGCACGACATACATAACGCTGCCACCCAACGCAGAGCTCAAAAGCCTCAAGTCTTGCCGTGGCAACGCCGAGGATTACTATCGCACCCAAATATCCTCTGCGGCAGCCCATGCTCTTCTACTCTGTAGGCCGGATGCTGAAGTTAGGGTTTAGGGTTTAGCGTTCAAGGCTTCTCTTCTCTCTGTAGACCGGATGCAGAAGTTGCGTTTAGGTCAGGCTATCCAATTCGCTGGTTCGAGACAGGGGGGTTTGGTATTGAGCCTTGAAAAGCGGTTGCTATTGAAAAAGAACAAGCGGTTACTTGCACCGACCCTAAACCCTAAACCCGGAACTTGTGGAAAAGTGAGGAAAGTGGAAAACAGCCACGAGTGTGGTGCAGCCTGACCCTTTCGAGGCGATCCTCTGTTGGCACCTCGGATCCCCGGATCTGCTGGATTGCCCACTTTGCCTCTATCCTTGTTCCACTCTGCCTCTATCCTTGTTTATATAAAACCCAAGAGGCTATTAAAAAGATCCTTTTTATTAAGGTTGCAAGGGGAGTATAGTTGCTCCCTTCCATTCTCATGAATCGCCGTGGCTCAGTCTTCGATGCCAGACGCATTGACGACCAGCACTATCGACCTTTCGGATTGCGGCGAAGCTTGGGAAAGATTGTGGGGATGACGTTGCCGTGGCTTTGGGCCGATGCACTGCCTGCGCTCTGTTGAAAATCCTTCTCTTGGGCGACGGCCGTGGAGGATTGGACCCAGATTTCCGGGCCCCATTCCTGCCACATGTCTGCTGGACACACCAAGCGCATTGTAAGAATGCAGGTACCGAAAGAGCCCAATACCCCTTAATATAGGAATATTCCTTGAATCATAGTAAGGAATCCCTGTATAAGTTAAGGGGTATTGGGCTCTCTGGGTACGTCAGCAGGTGTCCGGGGTGATATCCCGAGCCTGCATGAGGAGCTTTGTTGGATTGGGGAAACTTCATGTGAGGTGATGCATCGGCCTCACCGCCTCACCTGTTGGTGCTTTTGGAGTCTTGTGTACAACTCCCGCAAACTGTGGTTGTGTAGTATCCCCGTGCCTCTTCGTTATGAAGTCGCAGGGCCCACGTTAGCAGGATGGAGGTTTTGCTTGGAAAAGAGATGAGATGAAAAAGAAAAGATAACGTTGCTGAGCCGGCTCACGGGAACGTCGATTCCAGTGTTCAGCTTGCGCACAATCCAGCCGGCTCACGGCAAAGTTCCGGTACAGTGACCGAAGCTTGTACTATAAATCAATGAAAATCCCGCCGGCTCTCGGGAACGTCGATTCCAATAGTAAGTTTGTGCTACGAATCAATGAAATCCGGCCAGCTGACGGGAACATCAGTGCCGGTACTAAGCCTGCACTACAAATCACAATGAACATGTCCAGTCAAAAAGGCCCCCCAGCACTTTGTCTCTCTCACTCTCTCTCTCTCTCTCTCTTTTCTCTCTCGCGCTCACTTTCACTTGCTCGCTCCGTCTCGCTTTCGTTCGATTTCCATCCCGGCTGCAGCATTGCAGGTAGGCTTATGGTGCCTAGCACTCCTTGGGAAGCCTCGCCTCA
Source organism: Symbiodinium natans (assembly GCA_905221605.1). Classification (NCBI taxonomy): domain Eukaryota; class Dinophyceae; order Suessiales; family Symbiodiniaceae; genus Symbiodinium; species Symbiodinium natans. The sequence continues at coordinate 5,756 of CAJNDS010002120.1, read as the reverse complement.
CTCGGCTTAGGATACCCCAACAGGAGGCATGGCGGCCGTTCTGGTATATCCATGGGTATTTTTCAGTTCCCTGATGGCTTCACTCTTATAGCACAGCCGATGCTGCAAAAGGTCTGCAGCTATTCGAAGCACAGCTTTCTCTTACGCACGCTTGAGCTTTTGTTTCGCGTAACTGTGTGTCAGGATCGTAATACACACTGAGCAATAATTGGAACTTCACACGGTCGTTAAATTAAAGGCTGTGCTTTACAGTCAGTTGTGGGGCCATGGTATGGCCATAGCATTCACTGTGGTCTACTACCGTGCCCTGCACCAGGCCCTATGTACCAAAACTACAACCACTACATGCCGCCTGGCTCACGCGAGATACGGTGGAGTTAGTGACATTGGGGGCATGCAAGTCCCGAAGCCAGAGCTGGGAGTATGGGATTGTTGATTGCACGGAATCTGCTTCAAAAGCACCCGGGCAAGGATGACGCCGCCGACTGCTGCATTTAGGAATGGCGTGAGCTACAGAACCATGACCGTTATTCCTCTCAGCGCACCGACATCACGAGGTGTCGTGTCCTTCCGGTCATCATCGCCCATCCTTCACCATCACATTCCAAAACCTTAAGCTTTTGCCCTGGAGCCCCGACCAGCAGCCCCAGCCCAGGAAATCCGAAGTGATTAAGGAGCTCTATGGCAAGTGGGACGAAGACGAGGACCTTCGTTGTTTGGGTCTAAATATTTCAATGACGCGGAGCTTCCGGAATCCCAACTGATTTTGAGTGATGCCGACACAAGCGTTTGCAGCGTCAGCAGCGTCGGCAACTCCAAATATTAGTCTGCCCCCGCAATTCGGTGAACGAGAAGTGTAGTCATTTTCAAATCGAGTTAGAGGGCGCTTCTATTCCTAAGCTCGATGGCTCAAGCACTTGCGATGGGGTAGCAGGTACACTTCGGTTAACGTTCCCCTAAACCCTAAACCCTAAACCCTAAACCCTAAACCCTACTAGAATCAGAACCATTGAGCTGCCTGAATTATCTTGGTTCGAGCATCCCCTGAGCACGGTGCCCTCAGAATCCTCAGAGTATCACTTTCAGGAGCCTGAGCGATCTCGGGCCCTCGGGGTTTAGGGTTTAGGGTTTAGGGTTTTAGGGTTTAGGGTTTAGGGTTTAGGGTTTCAGGGATTCTGCATCGCTCCCACTGGCCACCGAATGCTCGAAGTTTGCGAAGTGAAACTGTGATTGTGCAGGGCGATCTCCGGGTCCCCATCCCGCGGGAATCCGCAAAGAATCCCGCCGGGGGTCCCTCAAAAGTGCCCCCCCAGGGAAATCCTGCACCCACCCAGAGAATCCTGCAGTGAGTCCCCACCGAGTGTCTGGACGACGGGTGCCCCTGAAAATCCACAAAGGCTCCTGCAAAGAATGCCGCCGAGTATGCCTGGAGTACCCCAATGCTTCTCGACACACTCTCGTACGAACAATAAGGCCAAGATGGCCACAGGAGTGTAAACCCTAAACCCTAAACGCTAAACCCAAAACCCTAAACCCTAAACCACCCGAGTGCCATGAACCTGCAGGATCCGTCTGGACTTCAGAGTCTTCGCGAGGCCAAGAGGGCTCACTACGTGAAAACACGCATCTGACAGGGTTTAGGGTTTAGGGTTTAGGGTTTAAGGTTTAGGGTTACAGAAAAGCCTTCAACAAGTCCAGAGCACAAAAAAAGCATACCTGTAGGGGTGCCTTATAACTCGGCTCTGGCAAAACTGTGCAAAACACGAACGCCTTCGCCGACCTCGCCCCCCCGGTTGCGGGATTCGAGCGACGCCAGTAATCACCTTGTTCACAGCTCCGCACTTGTTTTGTAGGGTTCAGGGTTCAGGGTTTAGGGTTTAGGGTTTAGGTTGTAGGGTTCAGGGTTAGGGTTTCCATACCTTCTTGCTTCCCTGCAACTCGACAGTTATGCACATAGCAGCAGTTGCTGCTGGACACGGAATGCTGTAGCAGGATGCTACGACCGCAATCGGTCAGTCAGAAGCGCAAGAACTGTGAAATGTGTGGCGCTTTGGTCACCGGTCTTGGGGAAGTTCAAATTAACCACCAGAATCTGCCGGTAAGAGCCTAAAACAGTATACAAGCAGTTACAGGCAGGTTAGCATGCAAGCCAACGCTGTCTGGGTCGACCTGTCTCGTAGATGACGCGGTTTCGGAGTGAACACAGTGCAGCGTAGGTTGTTTGAGTCTTGGACTTGTAGAGATAATCGCGCCCGATGAGGGGGTTCCATGAGTTTGAGTATATGCGCATAGGCTTCCCTGAGGCCTGTTTTGAGGCCTGGCTTGGTTTCCCTCAGGTTGCGGCACGTCCGCTTGCCTAGTTTTTGCAAGCCCCGCGCTGCATTGTAATGCTCTTTATCGTCACTTGCCGAGGTTTCCCCAGACATGTGGTCGTGTGTACGCGAGGCCAAAATTGCGTTGTTGCCGCCTCATGTTCGAAATTCTTTACGTCCGAAAAGTCTTACGGGGCAGGCCAGATCGAAATCAAATATTGCTGCAGTGCATAGTCTTCGGTAAAAACAGAAATCGTGCTTAGACGATGATCTGTCGTACCCGCTCGTAGATGGAGTAGTGAAAAGGGAGGAAGAGAGGAAGATGGCTACTGAGGAAAAGTCGACACCTGGAATGAAGCTATTTGCCCAGGATGAGGCTGCCACAATCTTAAGCTTCTGCTGTTGAACAACTGAAACGCCCTGCAACGCACAAAGCCTTTTTAATTTTACATTTCTGGCGTGCACATCAAGGCATCAAAGCAACAGCTGTGCTTAGGGATTGGGGTTTAGGGTTTAGGGTTTAGGTTTTAGGGCAATCTCCATGTTATGTTTCTCGTCGAAGGCCAAGTGCCCGGAGCGCGCACGCGAGTTCGTGCCCAGTCCTGGGCAACGTGGCGTTTACAACGGGTTCAAGGTGTTCGGCTCCGACTGTTAGTTTTGTAGCATTGCCTCGACTCGTGGCGTTATCGGTTGTAGCATCTGTTAGACTACTTAGCTGTTTGAACATGGTTTTTTGTGGTGGACTTTCGGTGCGAGCAGTGCGTCTTTGCTGCAAAGAGGTTCCCTGGGTAAAGCAAAAGGCAAGGGGGCTTCTACGCGGTTTTTACAAAGTTTGTCACCAAGTTCCCTCGTCTACCAGCGTAGGCAGAGTAAAGCAGAGATTTAGGGCTGTTAGTATAAGGGGGAACATCCTAAGGTGTCAGAAGGGCTGTTTGCAATTGCATGGTTTCTTTGAGGCTTGATTCGGCTGCAAATAGGTTCGCGTAGCGAAGGGAATGGGAAGAACCAGCACCACGTTTTTCAGGGCGAAGCCTCTGCAGCTGGTGCCATGTGGGCTCAAGGCGGATGGGAACCCTTTCTGATGCCTGGCATTGTTCTTTCAGGATTTCGGATCTCAGCAATGCAGATCACGGGTCATCATCGACTACTTTGTTAGAACGGGCAGCATGTGGGGGCCTGTTGGGGGGTCTTGATGAACTGCCAGGCTCGACTACTTGCCTGAAGCAGCTACATAGCACCAGTGCACGTAGCTGACATGACCACAAGAGCTCATGCGCTCTGGTTCCGCGCGTGTGCACTTTGCTTCATCGACATTCTCAAACCTGACAAGAGTTGCACGAAGTAAGATCCGGAAACTGAACTGAACCATGAACTGAACCCAGGCGCACGCTATCATGTCAGGCACATTCGGACACATCTGCCAGCGAGTCTTATGCTGTGTAGTCAGGGTACTGCTCGTGAGGCGATGAGCTTCTTCAACGACACGTTTGAGGCTCTGGCCTTATTTCTTAGGAGCCTTATGGCCCCATTCCTCTATGGCTTGCCCCGGCCATTGCAAGACACACAGACACGGAATCACAAGTCACAGCTTGGGCCGTGAGTGACCAGCAACTTCGTTTGCCCTGTGTCCTGTTTTTGATCCACTGCCATGCTTACTTGTCAGCACTCGCTTGCTTGTAGCCCTAAACCCTAAACCCTAAACCCTAAACCCTAAACCCTATACCCTAAACCCCGCAAGGTGCAAGACCACCACATCGACCCAAAGGGCATTGCTTGGAGGTCGGATGTGGCACGCTACAACAATCCGAGGCTCGGGCATGGGAAGGGTTTAGGGTTTAGGGTTTAGGGTTTAGGGTTTAGGGTTTAGGGTTTAGGGTTTAGGGTTTAGGGTTTAGGGTTTAGGGTTTAGGGTTTAGGGATCAGCAGCGTCTTATGCACGGGGACGCATCAGAACCCAAGATGTGGCTGAACCGATTTCGGCTCGAGGTCTCCGTTTTATTATGATCATTATTATTATTATTATTAGTAAAATTATTATTATTATTATTATGATTATTAAAATTATTATTATTATTAAAATGATTATTATTTTTTTTACTGTAAATGCGCCATCCTGGCTGGAGGTCTCCGTTTTCGGTTTTGGCTCCGGGTTTAGAAATGATAGAAATTCCAAAGCTTAAAGGCTGTTGGGAACAGACCCGCTTCTGTTTTTGTTGCCCATGCACCATCTAGAAATTCACATGGTGTTAGCAAAAAACCAAACAGGCCTGGCCACGCAGGTGAGGGGGGAAAGACTACCTTACCATAAGAAGCATCTGAAAGTTCACGCGGCCCAGCATTGTTCTTGGCCTCCATTCCTTGATGATGTTCACCTTCACCATTATTTGCCAAACAGCATTGCGCTGAGAGGTTCAGCGGCGCGGAGTGGGACCCCAAGAAGGCGCAGAGATGCGCAGAGTGTGCTGTGAGGAATTGATAGGCACTCATCATCTGAGCCGCGGGCTTGCAGAATGCGGAAGTCAGCTATCGGGCACGGGCGTGTTCCAGTTTGTCAACTTTACATCCAAACACGCAGCAGGCGAAGACACATAAGCAGCCCGAATCAGCCCGAGGTTCTGGACGTGCCATTGCAAATAAGCACAAGAAGTGAAAGTGATTGGGCCTTGAGTGCTGACAGGAGTTTATAGCCTCAGCTGTGTTGCAGTTGCCCGGCTGATGGGGCTTGCAGTTGCTTGCAGGTGTCGTTTTCACATGCAGCTGACCAGGCAGAGTTACACGACAACGACGTCCGGTGGCTTTTCCAGACATACAACGGAGTGATCGACCCAGTTCCTTGGCACGAAAATGATGACAAGATTCGCTGGTGGAGCACCGATTCATTATGAAGTCAAGCCGCTGTCATGCGATGTTGAAAAAGTCTGGTTCGAAACCCCACACACGTAGAATTCCGGGAAGCCCTGACAAGCCCCGGCCCCTGAACTCGAAACCACGAAAGGACAGGAACGTCAAGGATGAGAGCTTCGTGAGCTGGATGCGGCCATCGGCCCTTCCTCGTGCTCCCCGGCATTTGAACGGTCGAAGTGGAGCAACGAAGGGTGAGTGTTGGATCCTGAGCCCAGTCCCCTCTGCCATCCAGCGCCTCAAATCCTGCAGCTTTTTGCGACGCGACAGTTCACGAGCCTGTGCTACGCACTGCTCACACACAGCCTGCCCCGAAAAGGTTTGGAACAAAGTGGGTTTCATCCACGAGGACTTGCCAGCGGGCAAGGACCCCTAGGGGATTTAGGGTTTAGGGTTTATAGAAATTGTATAGGGTTTGGGTCTCTCAGTTTTGACCGAAAGTTTTTTTTTTTGCTTTTCCAGGCTGCAGGCTGAGGGGCTGGAAACCTCGGGGGCTGGGAGGCTGCGGGAGCCTGGGGGCTGGGGGGCGGGGGGGGGGGGGGT
>CAJNDS010002119.1:645000-661576 GCA_905221605.1 Symbiodinium natans | reverse complement strand
CGTCTTTATCCTGGCTTGCGCAGCATGCATGAAACCAGGCACTCGATGAGTTCAGCAGCCGTGGGAGGGCGGGCCGCCTCGGCCGAACAGGACTTACGTAGCCGGCATCGGGAATCTCTTGGCCATCTGGATCGTGCTTGGGGTGCCACTCCCAGCAGTCTGTCAGGTCCTTCAGTCTATCTCGGTGGAAGCCCAAGTGTGCCAACTTGCACGCCCGAGTCTGAGAGCAGCTGTTGCTTCCCAACGCTACAGGGTCAGCATCCCAGCAACCTACCTCTCCAAGCAGGATCAACTTCAAAAAATCCCAAGCGAAAGATTGAGCCTCGGCCTCGGGCGCAGCCATGGGAGATTGTGCGCAGTGGCTAGCACAGTGTACTGATTTTCACTAGGGCGAGAGCGATTGGAATAAGAGCACGCTGGTCTCTGGAGAGATGGTGGGTAGATTGGGGGCTCCAGCCAGAGGTTCGGAGCCATGCCCGTACACATGCTTGTCAAGCCCTCACTCAACAACAAACGTCATTGCGAGAATAGTTCATTCATCATAGTTGGGATTCTATCCTTGCATGTTGTAAACTCATTCTGAGATATCTGGTGCTATCTATGGAACAAAGGACATTGACAACACGCCATGTCTGCAATTGAACAAATTTGATACAAGATGGCATTTCTTGCTTTCCGTCCAGCGGGCTGAAAGCCTTGCTCGTCACACGTCTTGAAGTGGACCCTGGCAGGCAGACCACCATCCTGCGGCATGCGAAAGAACGCCACGAAACGAGTTCTGCTCGAGATCTGGCGGCAACTCGTTGACCCTTTCTCGTGGGCTTCTTGCTTCGTCGGGTGGCCGATGTTTCACTTCGTCGGTTCTCGGGGGTTCAGCACAGCTGCCGTGTTGGATTCAACGATGCCTTGAGACAACTCGACAATTCCTACCAGCAAGGCGTGCGGAGGATGGGCGCTTCAGTCCGATAGGCGTCGAAGATGTGTCGCAGCTTCAGCACTGGTGCCCAGGGTGTTCCGGAATTGGCGTTGGAGACCACAGCGAGTGCCAAAGACACCGGAAGGTTGTGAGGTTCCAGGCTATCGGAAGCATCATAAGCGGCATTCAGCTCCCCCTCCTTCGTTTCGATGGGCTCGTGACACCAATGGAAGATCAGCATCTTCGGGAGTGCGCCCATCCAACGGACCCGGCCAATGACAACCTCGTTGGTATCATCGAGGACTGTGCCGCGGATCCTTACCAAGTCTTTGGGAGAATAGGATATCTTCATGTTCTCAGCAGGAAGCCCCAAGAAGATGTGAAGGCCACGCTGGTCGATCTCAAAGGGATGGTCGTGATACCATGCCATGAATTGAGACATCCACAAGGCAAGTGTGCCTGAAGCACGCAGGTAGAACACGCCGATGTTGATGCAGTCTGCATCGGCATGGCGGGCGAAGACCGCATCCCAATCGGCGGCTGACGAGAAGATCCGCTGCGTGGGGTCGCGCAGCCAGAAGGTGTCCATGTCCGTGTACAAGACATCGATGCCAAGATGCAGTAGCCCGTGAATGCACGTGAAGCGATGGACCTGAGACATCGTGTCTGGCACCCAGCAAATTACCTGCAAGCTTGCACCTGGTGCGTTTGCAAATGCCTGCTTTCGACAAACATCTGCTGCATCTTCACCGATGGCGATAACCAGCAGCGGGTATTTGACATGCAAACGAGACATGTGCTGCACCATTCTTTCCAGCAGATAGGCCCAAGCTTCTTTGTACAGCAGCACCACATAAGCCATGCGCCGCGGCAGCCCTTGCCACTCCAACGCAGATGCCACGGCCTGCGCCGCATCGATCAAACTGCGTACGATGGGCCTCAAGGGCCCCCACCTGTCCTCACGACGCCGGGCCTCCACATGGAGAGTCTCTACGTAGCTTTCATGGTCCATCTGCACGAGGAAGTCCACTTTCTTTGAAACCTCCTCCCTCCATTTGGGGGAAAGAAATATGTTGTCAGGAGAAGCCAGCGGGGACAGCTCATCGTTCCGCAAGTTCCAATCGCTGAAGAGGCGCATGTACTTGCGATCGCCGCCCCAGAACCATGCCCCTTTATTCATGTCCGCGAAAATGCACAAGACATGCCAGATGGGCCAGGGTGACAGGCTCACAACATGAAAAGGTAGAGCCTGGATTGGAGGCCATGAAAGCCAACTGCACAGTTTGGTTTCCTGGTGAACTTCTCGACCAGGCACAAAAAAAAGGTCAAAGAGGACATGACTTCACACCAAGGAACCCGAATTGCTTGGTCTACAACCTTGCCATAAGGTGGCAAGTCGTCAGTGAATCTTCCGGCCCCTGCCGCCATGATCAAGCCAGTAGCTGTATAAAAGAGGTGACCTAAAGGACACTCGTCCCGAGCCCTACTCAAAGTCTGTGCGGATTGCATAATGTCGTCGCTGCAATCCAAGGAGTCCACAAGCAGGGCATCCAAGGTACTGTTTCGATCTGGGTTGTCTTCCATGTAGTACTGTTCAATCCACTCCATACCAAGCAGCCTGCAGGGGCCCCAATTCGTCACACCAGCGACTCCGTCGCAAAGAGCAGCCTCGTCATTGGTGTGATAGAACTGGGAGAAGTGTGCCAAAGCGGGAAAGACGGGCCACCGAGTAAGGGCCAACACGTAAGTTGGGTATGTTGTCAGGAGGCTCTGAATCTGGCTCGCCTCAGCTTAGGCGTTTAAGGTTTCGGAGCCCAAGACCAAGCTGCATTCTGCCTCCCCTAAAGCACATCAGCTAAACCAACTAAACCAACTATACCGACTAAACCTACTAAACCAACTCAACCAACTAAACCCATGAACACCCAGCCTCTCTGACATGATCATCTATGTCGCCGCGTCCCACGGAGTAGAAGTGCAGGATGAGCAGATACAGAACTCCCAGTGGGCATTCGGCCAAAGCAGCTACGGACTGAGATCCAGGCACTTGCTCCAGCACTAGGAACCTGGCTTAGGGAGGCAACACTTAATAGCCTACCAGGGAGACCGAGATCAAAATACTCAAACAACGATTTTTGGGAACCCAAAAACCTTCAAAATACTCAAACAACGATTTTAGGGAACCCAAAAACCTTCAAAATACTCAAACAACGATTTTAGGGAACCCAAAAACCTTCAAAATACTCAAACAACGATTTTAGGGAACCCAAAAACCTTGAGAACCGGAACCCATCTAAATCAAGCGAGCGGCCCCAGCTCTTCCGGGAAGGAAAAGTTGGAGTTCACCGGGTTGGGTGCAGCTAAGCTTGCCCGAACGCCTTGAAAGACGCTGTTCCAGTCCACGACGGCTCCCGGCTTTGTTCCTGCTAGGGCACCTGGGTCGATTTAAGGGCTAAGGGCCGTTAAGGTTACGTTCAGGGTTTAAAGGGTGGGGGTCTTTGGCAGGCTTTCATGAAAGACCTACCATGCGAGTTTCTCCATTGCGGGTCTTGTTTGCGGTCTTGGTTGTAGTTAGCTAGGGCCCGAGTACCGGGCACTTCTGACCTTGTGCGTTGCACGTCAAATGCAACAAATGTAGCCAGTGTTAGTACCGTTTCTAGCCACAATGCCAGTACAGCGTCGACATCAAGTTTCAGGGAGTTTAGCGCAGAATGTTAACGCGCTTTCGATATCTTAGCTGACATCACAGGAGTTGCCAGGTTAATGTTTAGGGTTTAGGGTTTAGGGCTTATAGGGCTTAGGGTTTATAAGGTTTAGGTTTTAGGGTTTAGGGTTTAGGGCTTAGGGTGGTGCGCTCGCTTGGGCGCGCTAAAGCTCCGCGAAAGGAATGTTTTGCATAATTGTTCGCGATCGATGCATGTCGGGACGACAGATTTTAGGTGGTATTGGTCTCAGACTCTCTGACATGCCCCCCAGGCTCAATCATAGTCCACGAAGGCGGACAAACCTGGTTTACGAGAGAAACCGCTGCTGCCGCTGCCATCTGCACTGACGGTCTGGATGCACATGCAAGCTCCAAGCCGCAACATGGCTCATGCTTGGCTCATGCTGCATTGTCCTAAACCCTAAACTCCCTGAACATGTTCCATGACTTCTGCCACGAGCTCTCATTGGGAAAATGAAGATTTTCTTGTTCGTGACCACAGCTTCGGCGGTACACAAGCAAAGACCGTAATCACTCCTACAAAATGCCCACCGAACAAAACAAGTGTGCACCCAGTTGATCACAGTTTGACTCCAAATTAACACGACGCACCACGGTCCAAGGCTAGCAGCGGCTAGCAATCGCCGACTTGGCGCTGCTTTGTACATGCACTACGTGCACCTCCCTCAAATCAAACGGCCTCCACCTCTCGGCTCAATCCACACAACCCATCTGGCCTCACCTGAAGGATGTCATCGTCTTGTAAGATAGGCAAGACGTTATGTTAGGCTCATCCTCAGCATCGGGTTGTTCGGAACCCCCTTCTGACAGGGTTGACTCAAGATCATCATGAGCATTAACAAGGCCACCAAACCAAGGCTCTAAGCCTTTCAACCGCTTGCCTACACCAGCCTCTAGAGTCCTGTGCCCGCCTGATGAAACCTGGCCAAAGCATGTGATGGATGCACACAAAACGACCGAACCAAAGCGGGACAACACGAACTGGAATCCGACAAAACACACTGGTGAGAGGAGGTACTACTTGTACACAACCTACCGGGCGGCGCTGGCAGGGTTTTCTTTTTTTGAACGCTAGCTCCTTTACCGCATCAGCAGCACAGTGAGCGAGTCTCTCAAGCCTGTTGCTCGAAACAGGTGAGACGCTGTGCAAGCTTGCAAGCGTTCAGGAAGTCGTGTCTACAAAGAAGCAAGCGCAGAAGCCCTTATTGCAAGACAACCAAACACAAGACCAGCAACGCGAGACCAAGACCAAACAAGAAACTACCGGCACCATTCTCTCACTCTCAGTACTCGAACACGAGGAGGAAGTCTGAGAACCCTGTTACAGAGATCTCCCAATGGTCATCAAAGCTTAGATCGAAGCACTGATATGGTCCAAATTGCATATGAAGCAGATTGCGTGAGCAATTCCATCCGTCAGCTAAAAAGGCTTCTGTACGATGTAAGCACGTCCGCCCATCAGCCGCAGAGCTCTCATCTACGGAGAAAGAGCGCGAATCACGCTGCACGCAAGTAAACTTTTTTTTGGCAACGAGCTTCTTTACCACATCAGCGGCGCAGTAAGCGAGTCAAGCCTATTGCTTGTAGGAGGTGAAACCTAAATGTCAGACGCATCATCCAAAAGACAAACGAACCAAAGAAACCAAACAAGCCAGAAGAATCGACAAAGCTACAATGGTGAAACGGCTCTCTCAGCACGCGAAGAGGAGCAGATAGTTGTACCAGCTGTTGCGAAGTGTCTGATGAGAGGCGGCACTGCAAAGGATTTCAGCGAAGTCAAGCTGCCGAAAGTGCGGGACCAGCAAGCGTGATCCGGTATGGCAATTGTCGTTCCGCTTTGACACGGGCTGGCCGAATAGTGGGAACAAAAAAGCGACGCAGACCATCCAGCCAAACAGAAAGGGTGCAGCCACAGCCACACCATATTATCCGCCAGTTCAACTGCAAATCCATTCCGCAACCAGTCGAACAGAACGTAAAAAGCGTCCCCATTGAACCCATCCTCCTTATTGCACGGTTCGAAAGAGAAAAAGTTTCTTTCTCTGCCAGAGGCAAGGCAAGACGAACCCAAGCGCGTGAGCAGATCCGAAAGCAATGCCCCCGGGCCCAAGCACATGCAACCCGCCGTAGTGGTATGTTGATAAACGGGCTAGGAAAGCAAGGTGTTCCTCCAGTCTCCTACGACTTCCGTGGCATCCCCATCATTGCCACTGCCTTGTATTGTCCCAGTTGTTGGCAACGGGGGGAGATCCTTCGACGCGCGCCGGAAGCCGGCAGGTGGCATGGTATTCCTCAAGCCCCAGGAGCAGGGCTTCGACCGTCTCCTGGAAAGTTTCTCGGTCTTTTCTTTTGCAATGAGCTTCTTTACCACATCAGCGGCGCAGTAAAGCGATCGCTTGTGTTAGGTGAAACGTACTAGCAAGCGGAATGGAAGTCGTGTCTACAAAGAAGCAACCGCTAGCGCAGAAGCCCTTACTGCAAGACAACCAAACACAAGACCAGCAACGCGAGACCAAGACCAAACTTTTGTCTTAACGCGGACGCCCCTTTACCACATCAGCAGCACAGTGGGCCGGTCTATTGCGACGAGGTGAAACGGCCATGACTACCGCAAGCAACCAAACAGCACAGAACAACACGCAACACACACGAGAAAAGCAAAACGGTGAAACTTCCCTCTCTTAGAGCATGAAGAGGTCGAAGTGGACCCGTTGTGCGCTGTGTTGGAGGGAGCGCAGAGTGCGGTTCGCAAAGCGCGGTCGGTCTGCCAGAAGCAAAATCACGTTCCATGCTTAGTCAGGTTGTCCCCCTCGCCCAGGTCATTCATACGGTCATTCCCTGCAGTACCCGTTGCGAGACCAAGACCAAACAGAAAACTACCGGCACCATTCTCTCACTCTCCGTGCTCGAACACGAGAGGAAGTCTGAGATTCCTGTTAAGGCAGAGCCGAGACACTGAAAAGGTCCAACTTGCTTATGAGCAAATAGCATGAGCAATTCCATCCATCAGCAAACTACGAGCATGGGCAACAAGACAAGCAACCCCCTCTGACGGCCACAGATCTGCGGTCAACTTGGCTGCGCCGTTGGCCAGGCCGGCTAGCAAGTGTTGGTGATGCGCGAAGCAAGTGTGGCCCACACTACCGCCCGCTCAGAAAAACCCAAGAGACTGGCCCTACAGGTATGCCACTCTGGAGTGCGCAAGGATCGGCTTGAAAGAAGAAGAAGAAGAAGAAGAAGAAAGAGAAAAAAAACAATACAGAGAAGGCGGAGTCGGCGGAGTTCTCGCAAATTGCAATTTACCAATAGAGTGCCGTGGAGTCCTAGGTTTCCCGGAATAACAAAACCATGTTTTTCAACTCGGGAACACAACGACTCCGCCGTTCGCGGGCAGGCTCGCCACCTTGGTCCGTTTTGCTAAGACTCTAGAGGGGTGGAGGGCCTCCATCACGCAGCAGGAAAGTGAGGTTAAGCCGAGGCGAGCCCCCCTCACCCCAACCCTTTCACAAGAGGTCAAACCCAACCCAGCCCCTACCATCCCTTTGTACAAAAGGAACACAGATCACGAGCCTACGAGTGGAACCTAAACTCGCTCCAGTCGCAGTCACACAGTCACGACCCTCCAAATGCACCTCACTCAGTACTCGAACATGGGGCCAAGCGTCCTTACACACGCGATCCTACCGCTAAGGGACTACCACCCTCTTTCCATGCCACGCCGACGTGCTGCATACTGTGGCCTAGTGCCTCTGCCATGATGTCACGCTGCTCAACGCCAACATGCTGCGTACTGTGGTCTAGTGACTAGTGCCTCTGCCATGTTGTCGCCCTGATCAACGCCAACATGCTGTGTACTGTGTTCTAGTGTCTCTGCCAGGTTGTCATGTTGCTCCATGCTGTCTGCAAAACTCGCGTCACCATGAAAATCTCTCATACCATGGAAAACATGCTCAAACAACTATGCTTCTTCGGCTCCTTGCTCGCTGTCTGTATCGCTGTCTTCACCCAACGAAAAATGCTCAACAACAACTGGCCTGTCGTGCTCTAGCACTACCGCTGCTAGCTGTGGCTCAAGCAACAAGGTTCCGCCAGCAACCCTGGCCTCGCCCTTGTCCTTGCCCTTGCTGGGACCTTCAGGTTCGAGTCGTAGAAACGCAAAGCAGTCTCAAGCTCTCCGAGATTGTCAATCTTTGCTTGCAACAAGATGTAACGCTTGACTTCGAAACTTAGGTTCTTCAGGACAATCATGCACTTGTCTGCTTCTGACAACGCAAGGTCGCTGAACGATGCTGTAAGTCTTGAGTATCGAGCAAACTCAACCTGCAACGCTCGGAACATATCCAAAGGTCGGTCTTTGCTGACTGAGGGCCTGCGCTGCATGACTTCTTCTCGAAGTGTGGATGCTTCTATCCTCGATCCCACTGAAAGTTCGAGATGAAGACGTCGCATCGCCTCATATCCTGCAGAGACGCCTAGTTGTTCCTTCTCAACCTGCTTCAAAATGTCAAGTCCACGTGCATATCCTGCGAATGCCTGCTTGATGTACAAGTAAACCCAGCTACTTCGGATAGCCTCGTTTCGATTCAGAGCTCTGTTATCAACAGTCGTAGCACTCGCCATGGCCTTGTGAATCTCTCCTGGTATCCTGTCGTCAAACAATGACACCCATGACAGGAAGAGCTCAAGGAAGTCGATCCAAGCCTCTATCTCGGATCTCCGGCCCTTTCCCATCTTTGCTGCGCTGGGGATCTTGGGGATATAGTTCTCGGCCTTGGGGTTGCGAATTGCTACCTCTGTGTCAACATCCATTGCTCCTGTGTCACTGGTGTCCAACGAAAGACCTGAGCTGTCACCTCCAGTGTCCCTTCCAGTTCTCGCTGGTGCTGCAGGGGCTACTGTGACTGGAACGTCTGCACCAATGACATCATTTGTGCTATCTGTTGCTGCTGTTGTTGCACTGTCTGCGTGAGCAACGTTGTTTCAAGCTGTGGCATCGGCTGTGGGGGCGGCGACCCCATAACAGGGGAACTCTGAAGAGATCCTCCTGGCATTCCTGCTGTTGCTGACACATTGCTAATGGGACTGAAAGCCTTTGCCTGCGCTATTAACGCTGCTGCTGCTACTGCTGCAGTTGCATTCCTGTCCCTTGGTGGTCGCTCCTATGGTGGTTCCAACGAGCCTCTGCTCCTTCTACGCACCATTCCTGCTTCACCTTCTTGACCGATGTCGTAGTGTGACGGTCTGCCACGCATGTTCTCTGCCATGTCTGACTGTCAAGCGTTGCAACACCAACCAACAAGGAACAACTGCCAACTGCTGTCTGCGTATTGGGCTCAACTCTTCTCTGAGCGGATTCACACGCTCCGCTACCACGTTAAAAGTGAAAAGTGGAACCAAACCAGAATCCCACACACTTCGTGGCGGCCTCAAGCACAAACAACAACTCCACGTCAACTCACACCTACTCGCGCAAGCGGACGGCTCTCCTTGTGCTGTGCTGCACACCTACTCGTGCAAGGTCTCGAGCGCTCCAGCCTTGAGCCAAACGGTTACACCGTGGCTTTCCCAAAGCTACCAAACTACAAACACTTCTCCAGATGCTTCGCGCTTCAGGCTCACGCTTCAAACATGGCCTAGATGCTTCTCAGCATGGTAAAACAAAGGAAAACGTGTCGGCAGTCAGCATCTTCCGCTTCGGGTTCCAGCTGAGGAAGCTTTTCGGTGCTTAATCAACTTCAGCAGAGGACATCTGGGCGAATTTGATGCCCTTTTTGCCAGAACACCATCGGCGCAGATGTTGAAGGCCATATTAGACGAGGATGCATCGTTTCGGCACAAACCCTTGGCGAACTGAAGAGAGTGAGTTCAACCAGCATCACTCAAGTTCTCTTGATCAATCCCAGTAAGAATTTTATCCGTGTCCCCGTCATTCCTCCTCCGATGCCACGGGCGAGAATTCAGGCGCCGTTGCCAGCCACCAGGTCGCAGCAGGTGCGGCCACGCGCGTCGTATTTAGCGCTTCTGCCAGTGCGCAAGCTTTACCAGGACGGGCCTCCACAGGTAGGAGTAGTCGTCAT
The DNA here is from genome assembly GCA_905221605.1 of Symbiodinium natans. NCBI lineage: Eukaryota > Dinophyceae > Suessiales > Symbiodiniaceae > Symbiodinium > Symbiodinium natans. Next base: position 651,858 of record CAJNDS010002119.1, on the reverse strand, counting down.
TGTCGTCGTCGTTTCTTGTCTGCCTGCGAAGCCTGTAGAAGAAGAGAATTCTTCTAAATTCACCCCTTTGTTTCTTGTCGTTGTGCGAAGTCTGTAGAAGAAGAGAGGAGAGATTTTATTCTAAATTCCACCCCCTTTGTTTCTTGTCGTCCTGCGAATTCCACCCCCTTTGTTTCTTGTCGTCCTGCGAACACACGCTGTTTTCCAGATGCATGATCCACCCTTGAGGCAGCCCTGGTTTGCATTGCACAGAACGCTCCCTTCTCTGTCCTTGGATGATTATGTCATTTGCCAGTCTTTTGCTTGCATGCCTCTGCCCATTTGCGCCCGCCGTGAGGTTGCCCCCGAGCTTAGGGAACTGCGCGCCCTTTTGACTGAGCACTCTCTGCATAGCCCGTGACGCACTTGCCTGCCACGCATTTGGCTGCCGGGGTTCTCTACTTCGTCTTCGTCGTGAACTGAGAGGGGCCTGTTTCACCCTTAGGATGAGGACGTCTTTTGATTTGTCGTTGTTTGGTCGTGTAGGAAGCTCGAAGAATGGTTTTTGTGTATAGTTTATTTGAAAGTTCCTCATCTCAGTTGAAGTTCTTAGGTTACAGTCGAAAGTGTATGTTGGCTTTGGGATTTCGTTTTCACGAGGTTCCTGGTGAATTGGGGGCGGCGGCGGGTTTTTCAATGCAATTCATGAACTGATGAACTCCTGAGCATGGCGGCTTGTCAAACCCTGTTTGTGGCAAAGCCCTGTAGTACTGGTAGCTTGCTCATGCCTGCTCCAATAAACAACCACAATCCTCGAAACTTGACTCCTCGGTCGGTGCATCATCACCCGCACTGGGCTCAGAGACTAAACTTGACTAAACGCTTGGCCTTCTCGAGCCTGGCCTGTCCATGGGTCTCTTGAGGATTTCGTGCGGTAGGGTCGTGTCACAAAAACCATGCTGTTCACGAGGGAAGACATGATCTGGCAACAAGGAGGTCGCAATGCACCAAAGCACAGAAGGGATTCGAAATCCTGAGGCTTCCTTCCTAGAATAGCACGACAAGTCGCACACGTGCGGCCAACAAGCCTGCTCACAGCATCACCAACTTCAGGGTTCATGGCAGCTCCTGCAGGTGGGAAGCAAACGGCAAACGTTGCACAACGGATGTCCAGCCAAGTCAGACAGCAAACATGAAGCCTCAACCCCCAACCGATTCTAACTCCATGTCCGACCCGTCTCCGACCGGCACTCTCACGTTCAGCCTAAGCCTAAGCCCTCACCCACCTTTACCACGCCCAGTTTTCCGGAGGTCCCGGCGTCGACTGGCAGAACAGCGAGCATCTCTCGGAGGAGTTCCTGCAAACGGCTCTCAGTCTCTCCTCGGGCCTGAGACCTTCACACTGGGAGCACCGTCAAAAAAACTCCCCAACGTGACCCTCAAAACAGCACTAAAGACTACTGAACCCTACACTCTAAACCCTGAATTCCCCAAGGCAGTCGGCTGCACGAATCCGCTGGCCTGGTCCGGTGCGAAGGTATCAGAATGGGAAGCAGTTTTTTTTGCACGCTCCAGGTCCAGCTGTCTTTGCTGCTCGATCTGCTGCTGGATGTACATCTGCTGCTCCATGTACCTGCCTGCAGGGGCTTCAAACACCCCTCAGCCCCTGAACACCTAAGCTCCTTAGATCAAGTTGCCAGTACAAAAGAAAGTATGCTGCGAACTAAATGTCCTTGTTACGGAAACTGAGATGAAAGTTCCTTAGCAGCAAGCCCCGGTTAAGTTTTCCACCAAGTCCTAAGCCGTTAAAGAATTTAAAACCCCAGCAACTCCAGTCCCACGGACAACCAAACTATTAAAAAAAAGCAATATTTCAGGACTCTCCACTAAAACCGTACGGAAAATCCGTACGGAAAACCAAAAAAACCAACAACGCCAAAAGAACCAAAAGAACCAAAAAAACCAATATTTCAGGACTCTTCCAGCAGATGGCCTGGTTTCAAAGAGTCCCTGATTTTTTTGTTTTTTTTGGTTTTTTGGGTTTTCCGTACGGATTTTCAGTACGGTTTTGGTGGAGAGTCCTGAAATATTGATTTTTTGGTTTGCGTGAGAATATTGTGGGGAATCCTGAAATATATTTGTTTGGCTTTTCTGTTCTTTTTGCTAATTTTAGCTTTTCGTGTAGCCTTTTGTGGGTTGTTGTGCGTTTGTGGCTTTTTTGTGCTTTCCCGTACTGCCATTCCTGCCGGAGCCCCCCCACTTCCCTCTAAGAAAATTGTGCTTTTCTACGCTTTTCTATGCAAATTGTACTTTTCCAGGTATCGTATATAAAGAGTAGTGTTTTAATGGGTGCATGAATGGGTTAGTAGCATGTAAAGAGCGTTTGAGCATTGGTTCTGCCCCCAAACCCCGCATTCCCATGCCCAGTACTATAGCCTTTACTGGGTGGATGGTATGGTTCTTAGAAATTTGTGCTTTTCAAGGCTTTTCTGCATAAATTGTACTTGTCTAAGCAAGCAATATATAAATTGTATTTCATTCGTACGTAATTTGAATTAGTTTTCTGTAGTCAAGTACCATTTACTGAGCATTATGTCTTATTCTGTGTATATTCAATAAATCTTGTACTCGCCCAATAACAATTGAATATTCACTGACCTCTCCAGCCGAAGGGTTTCAACTTCAGTTACACGGGGACTCCCCCAAAACCAAAAAAACCGAAAACCAAAAAACCAAAGCCATGGAGCCCAGGAGGCTATGTTTTTGGAGTTTTTGGAGTTTTTGGTCTTCTCGAGTTTTTTTTTGGTTTTTTTGGTCAAAACCAAAAAAGCCCATGTGTTTTTTTGGTTTTCGAGTCACAGGGAAGGCAAAAACTAAAGGCACATGGGCTTCCAAAAAACCATGGTGTTTTTTTCCGACCCCCTCAGACTCGAAAACAAAAAAACACATGTTTTTTTTGGGTTTTGACCAAAAAACCAAACAACCTCGAGAAAACCAATAATTCCCAAAAAGTGGCCTCCCGGCCACCATGGCTTTGATTTTTTGGTTTTTTGGTTTGCTCTGGAGCCATGGAGCCCAGGAGGCCATTTTGTTTATTTTTTTGGTTTCCTCGAGGATTTTTTTTGGTTTTTTTGATCAAAACCGAAAAACCATCCATGGCTTTGGTTTTTTAATTTTTGTGTTTTTTTTGTATATTTTTGGTATTTAGTTGCTTGGTCTTTTGGTTTCTTTGGTTTCTTTGTAGGTTATCGGAGAAATCAACTACAAGAAAAAGGCTTTGGTACGTGAAGGAAATATTCGTGGAAGCATGGTTTTTGCTCGGGTTTTAAGAGGGTTTTAGGAGGAAAACAGGTCACGGTAGATCATTGGGGGGGGGCGACCATGTATGCACATATACATATTTATACATATATATAAGGACAAGCTGGCAGTCATACACGGTCAACTCAGAGCTGGACCCATTGTCCTTGTCGCTGATCTGACAAAACAGGTGAGTTGACTGGCATGAAGTGGGCCCGAGGGCGAGTTGCCCCAATGTTATGGCCAGCAGCCTAGCCATAACATGTGAGGCAACTGGCCCTCGGGCAACAATGTCAGGTGTGAAGAACGCTTACGCAAGCGCCGGACGTTAGCCCGCCGTTTCGCAGGCGTCGCCATCAGCCGATGATCTAAAGTTAAAGACAGTATACCGGGAATATAAGATTGAGGTTATGTATGTGTATAAAGTCGAGTCACATCCTGAATAGGCACTAGGAGGATCACCTCTTTCAGCTTAGTCTTGAGCCAGGAACGCTCCTACCAGCCTACTTCTGAGAGCGGCGCGAAAACAAACTAGAGAACAACCAAATAGCGAGCTACAACCCCAAGGGACACGAACTCCGAATTGCGAAATGAAACTTGAAGGGTTGTGCCGCTTCTTTTCTCCATGCTCCAAGCTTCCAAAACAGGGTGAAACCAAGTCAATGCCTCAACTTAGCATCTCGAGTGTCCTGAGCAGGTCTGAGGTGAAGCAGCACACTGGAATCCGAAGTTGGCTTTTCGACTCGGGGCTTGGCATCTAGAAAACGCCGAAAACCATGAACCCCGAAACCCCAACTCGTAACAAACCTTCCGGCATAAGATCCTTCAGGATTAAGCCTGAGGTCGTCAAGATGAGAACCGGACAAAAGGCGTCTGAAGAGTTTCTTTTGAGTAGGATTTGGGCTTCATGGTTGCGTATTTAGGAGCCTGCGACTCGCGAGCAAGGGGTTCAGAACGTAAGGCTCCAGCCTCTCTGTCTGGTCGTGGTAGCCTCAAATGCGTGCAGTGTGTCAAAGCTGTTGTCAATTGAAGAAGGGCAGCTTCTGACAGCGACTCCATGATAGCATGCAGATTTACAAGACTGGGTCCTTATAGCAAGGAACAGGCAGGGAGCACCACGCCTCACGACAGGATGCTTCTTGTGCTACAAGACAGAGCGATCAATGCTAGAGGCTGCTAGAGCCGAAAACCAGGTGAATTCGGACTTTGAAGCCGAAGGATCTGGGCGGAGGGCTGCATTCTGATCTGAGGGCCGCAGAGGTTCAAGGCTGAACTTCTTGCCCAAACAGGATGGAGCAGGGCTTTGGACATAAGGTTGAAGGATTCAGCGGAGCATTTGCCCCAAAGGCCCTTGAAAGCAGCTGTTCAGGGCCCTGGCTGGACACCAGCATCTTTGCGAGTGTCTCGTCGCTCGTCTTCAGCTTCTCCCAAGCCTCGTGTGAGTTTTGGCAGCACTTTGGCAGCTATCGCTTTCGGCACTCACCAATTCTCAATCTTCTCATCGCTTTGCATCCCAGGACCCCTGAGAATTCTCAAGGAAGGGCCTTCTCCAGGCCGTGGTAGGTGTTCAGCTCATAGAGCCGGTTTCGGCCTGTGGGTGTGGGTTCTCAGACAGGGGATCCAACCAACACAAGCACCCACCCAAATTCGCTTAAATACCGTCCTCGGCAGAAGTCCGGCAGAAGGCTGCAATCGAGGGGTTAGGGCTTCTTTCAACCGAGAACCAGTGAATGTTGGGCCCTTCTCGAACTGCCTGGAACCTGACATTGATATACATTGATGCACTCCCGACCTGCTTATTACATTTCCGTCGAGTCTAATTACACCTTGCGGCCTTGCGGAGTACCCATCGATTCGCCGATGCTCTTCAGCAGAACCTGCGGGCTTGCCCCCTCAGGCTTCAACAATGTGTTTGGCTTGAGCTCAAGGCTTCGGATTCTGTAGAGGGCTGTGAGCAGCTTGCCCAGCATCTCTCCGTTGATTTTCAAGTCCGCTCGCCCCCCTTGAGGCGCCCTAGAGCTGGCACTCTGCAGCCACCAGTTTTCAAATCATGAAGTGGTCATGCACGATCTCCCTCGATGTGCAAGCCAAGATTCTAACCAGCTTGGCATCGAGTTTAGGTGCTGGCACGTTGTACCCCAGCATTCAGCTTGCAGGAGCAAATATTTGAAGATCGGGATGTCGAGAGTATTCAAGAGTTCTCAGATTCCGGAGTAGAGTGGGTTCAAGCAGGCTATGGAACTGCTCGGGACCAATGGCCTTCTTGCGCTTTCTGCCCTTGTGCTGCTCCGTCAAAGAGGTGTGCGTGCGGCTTATGATCGACGCGACAGCAGAAACCGATTGCCTTGGAGAACCTATAGTTGTTCGTTGAAAAGCATGCTTGCAACCCCAACTCAAACAAAAATCCAGCCTCCCAAGCGAAGGGTGTCCAGACGGTCGTGGCCTCGATTTTGGGTGCCCAGCTAATTTGAACTCTCAGAGTTCCCGGGTTTTGGAGCAGGGCGCACGAGGGATCCCAAACATCAGAAAACTGAATATGATCTTGCAGCCGTGCCTTCGCGCTTGGGACTGATGCCGGCTCGGTTCTGCAACGCCCCCAGCTTCCCCGGACAGCTGTGCGAAGCAGCTGAGGGCGGATCGTCGAGGATCTTGGCGATCGCCCGCGCGGCCACTTCAATCCAGCCCTGGGCGCAACGTCCCACATGGCCTTGAACTCTAATCTTATGAGCAATGCCTAACGGGGCATCCAACATTTTCACAACCCGGAGCGTGGAACCAGCCTCTCAAGCGCGATCGTGGAAGTAGAGAGAGCGTGAATCCTGAACCGTCACACCTGCAAAGCCTCAACCGTTCCGCAGCTGGCAGCGCACCTGGTAGTCGGTAGGGTCGTTGTCCAAGATGCCGTACACCAGGCCTGGTGGGCTTAAGCTTGTTCAAGCTGCCCTAAACCCATTGCAGGTAAAACTGTGGTTAATAGGGTAGTAGGGTTAAGATGAAAGAGCTTGGGCCTCTCTGACAGAGACGCTAGAAGTAATTGACGACTCAAGAGCTTAGATTCCCCAAAAGCAAAGCCCACGCAGAACAGTCTTCATAGCTGGTCGAATCACCTCACAAGGGACCCATGGTTCCTAAATATTCCTAACTTGCCAGGGATGCTCTACAGTCAACCTCCGAAGCCCCGCGCGCAGGATGAGCTGCAGCCCCTCGGCGCTCTGCTCCCGAACAAGGATCCTGCCCACAACGGCACCACACTGTTTTGCTGAATGATTTCCTGTGGCCCTCGGGCTGTTGAACGGGAGTGCTTTTGGGTTCAGTGGCGTCATGGGGAGGCGGTCGGAAGTTTGGATGATGGGTTCCTCCCCATAGAAAGATGTCCTTAGAGAGGACTAGGTCTGAACCCGCACGCCCATGACGTGACTCCAAGGGAACTCTGGGGGCAAAGCGCGTTTGCAAACTTTCTGCAACATGCGCAAGGATCCCTCACCAATTGCCACAAGCATGCACACTCAATTTGACACATGATTGAACGTTCTCTGCCCAGTCCAACAATCGCGAACAAATTGTGCCCCAACAGTGGAA
>CAJNDS010002119.1:585000-640000 GCA_905221605.1 Symbiodinium natans | reverse complement strand
AGTCCCGTGAAGAACCTTCTCCGATGGTGCAAAAAGCCCGTCGGCCAGGGGGGATCTCAAGTCTACGCTCAGCAGCTTGATTTGCGGCGCCTGTGCTGAGTTGCTTCTGGCCGGGGCTTCCGCCTCCGGCAGTACCCGGATTACATTAACATGAGCGTTGGGAGTTTGGGCACCTAGGTCCGATTACCCTCGGATGAAATCAGTTTCGGATCTCACGTGCTCTTGCACGGCCCTGATTGACGATCAACGGCTTCAAGGACAGTTGCAGGGTTGAGGGCCTTCAAGTCCAGGCTCGGAAGTCTACATGGTATACCCCTCAAAAACCGTATGTTTCAACAATATCAAACACCCAGAGAAGTAGAGTAGAGTTTGCCTGAATGATGTTGGGCAAAAGAGCTGAGTCGTCCGTAATTCTCCGGCTTGTCCAGTGTGGACCCGACACTCGTCATCAGCTCACAGACTGGCCAGTTTTCAATTGCTCAAAGAGATCCACTTGCTAATCCTTGGACTGGCATACCCCAAACCCCAAACCCCAAACCCTAAACCCTAAACCCTGAAAAAGCCAAGGGGCCTCCTCCGGCTCGCCTGGGGCCTCGTCCTCGCTGCGCACGCTGGGGGTGGTGCTGCCCGGCACGACTCGTGGACCGATGCCCTGGAAATCGCTGAAAAAGGTTTAGGGTTTAGGGTTTAGGGTTTAGGGTTTAGGGTTTAGGGGGTTTATCAAGGCATGTTAAGTCGGTCTGTTGAAGGTGCTGCGAGTGAGAGAGCGAAAGATAGAGTGAGTTCTGGGTTGCAGAATTTTGGAGATCTGCTAGGTATGTCTTGCTCATTCAAGATGTTTGAACTCCGAGCTCTGGCATGTGGGATTTGAATGATTTGGGCCTCCGGCCCATTCTCCGAAGTCACAACTCCACAGATACTAATTGACAGTGTGGGGACAGTGCGACAAAGAAAGCTTACTGCATTCCGTGGTGTTTCTTCAGTAAGCAGAGGTCAAGGACACTATAGTAAGCCCTAGACAGAGTGCTCCAGGCTCCAAGCATGGGCACCAGAAGCCCACCTCAAACTGTCATAGGGGGACCAAACAATCTGACGACACGCCAAGGCTTTGCTCTTTGGGTCTCTACTTCTACAAGGATTCCCAAGCCACGTGTACCGAAGCACTGAAAGCCCTGCAGCCTGGACCATGAACGACTCTGAACGACTCCCGAATTGCCAACTCTTCCCTCCCCCACCACGTTTCCTGGTCCGACTCGAAGTGTGCCACGTGAGCCTCTGTCAGATGACACAGCAAAAACATGTCGGACATGTCGGACGGAGTACGGAGCTGTGCTGGTGGTGGAAGCTGGAGCTTGAGAGGCGTCATGTCAAACTGTGAGCTCCCAGAACGGGTGTCCCCTGGGCCCTGGTTGGGGAACTTCCCTGTGTTGGTAGCTGCTGGTTGAGGACCCCAACCGCGGTACTAAGGTCTTTGTTGAGGACCGATGAGCACCCAACCAGCCGACTCAGGGGGGCCAACTGGGGGCGACAGTACCGGTTTGCGCCTGGCGCCGCGCTCCTTCGCAGATCTTTCTACCTTTGGCGCCGCGCCCTCCATTGCAGAGCAATCCTCTGCCCTTTTTTTTTTTCCCCCGACGCGGCCTCCATTGCAGAGCCATCCTCTGCGGGTCCTTCTGCCATTGCAGAGCCATCCTCTGCGGTTTTTTTTTTGCTGACTCTCAGCGGATTTGTTTTGCCTACGCGGCCTCCATTGCAGAGCCATCCTCTGCGGATCCTTCGACCGCTGGCGCCGCCCCACTACATTGCAGAGCCATCCTCTGCGGGTCCTTCTGCCATTGCAGAGCCATCCTCTGCGGTTTTTTTTTTTTGCTGACTCTCAGCGGATTTTTTTTTGCCGACGCGGCCTCCATTGCAGAGCCATCCTCTGCGGGTCCTTCTACCGCTGGCGCCGCCCCACTACATTGCAGAGCCATCCTCTGCGGGTCCTTCTGCCATTGCAGAGCCATCCTCTGCGGTTTTTTTTTGCTGACTCTCAGCGGATTTGTTTTGCCTACGCGGCCTCCATTGCAGAGCCATCCTCTGCGGGTCCTTCTACCGCTGGCGCCGCCCCACTACATTGCAGAGCCATCCTCTGCGGGTCCTTCTGCCATTGCAGAGCCATCCTCTGCGGTTTTTTTTTTTGCTGACTCTCAGCGGATTTGTTTTGCCTACGCGGCCTCCATTGCAGAGCCATCCTCTGCGGGTCCTTCGACCGCTGGCGCCGCCCCACTACATTGCAGAGCCATCCTCTGCGGGTCCTTCTGCCATTGCAGAGCCATCCTCTGCGGTTTTTTTTTTGCTGACTCTCAGCGGATTTGTTTTGCCTACGCGGCCTCCATTGCAGAGCCATCCTCTGCGGATCCTTCGACCGCTGGCGCCGCCCCACTACATTGCAGAGCCATCCTCTGCGGGTCCTTCTGCCATTGCAGAGCCATCCTCTGCGTTTTTTTTTTGTTTTTTTGCTGACTCTCAGCGGTTTTTTTTGCCGACGCGGCCTCCATTGCAGAGCCATCCTCTGCGGGTCCTTCGACCGCTGGCGCCGCCCCACTACATTGCAGAGCCATCCTCTGCGGGTCCTTCTGCCATTGCAGAGCCATCCTCTGCGGTTTTTTTTTTTGCTGACTCTCAGCGGATTTGTTTTTTTTGCCGACGCGGCCTCCATTGCAGAGCCATCCTCTGCGGGTCCTTCTACCGCTGGCGCCGCCCCACTACATTGCAGAGCCATCCTCTGCGGGTCCTTCTGCCATTGCAGAGCCATCCTCTGCGTTTTTTTTGTTTTTGCTGACTCTCAGCGGTTTTTTTTTGCCGACGCGGCCTCCATTGCAGAGCCATCCTCTGCGGGTCCTTCGACCGCTGGCGCCGCCCCACTCCATTGCAGAGCCATCCTCTGCGGGTCTTTCTGCCATTGCAGAGCCATCCTCTGCGGGTCTTCTACCTTTGGCGCTGCCCCGCTCCATTGCAGAGCCATCCTCTGCGGTTTTTTCTACCTTTGCCGCGGACCTTGTTTTTGTTTCTTAAAAAGCCCCTCTCTCTCTCTCTCTCTCTCTCTCTCTCTCTCTCTCTCTCTCTCTCTCTCTTTTCGTTTTTTTGCGGTTTGATCCTTAAGCTTTCGGGCCGGAGGTGATACCGCTTTTTTCTGACCGGACTCTGTCCTGGTCGCCTTCCACTCCACTCCACTCCAGAACGGGTGTAGGAAGTTCAAAGTGGCTAAAGTGGCAAAAGCAGGGAACCGCTTCAGGGGGCGAAGGGCGCTCTCTGCGGTGTCTCGCGTGAGGTTTAGGAAAGAATAGGAGAGTCTCCTCGCCAAGTTCTGCATCTCCTCCACTCACCCGCTGCTTTTGGCAGTTTTTTCTGCGCCCCATGAGAGGTGCTCTGGCACTATACGATCTCGCAAACGACTCCCCCCGCCTGCCAAGGACAAAAGATGAAGATCAAAGTGGATACAGTAGTTGAAGAAGCCTCATAAAGAAGCCCTCCTCAGCCTCCAACACTCTCCCGTCTTCCCCCCCCCCCACATGATCCCAAAAAAGGATAGCTCTGCACCACATGAAGGAAGCGCCTTCCAGCGCCGGAGCATGGAGACCGTCAGATCGGGGTCCGCATCCCGGATCTTCCTCCCAAAAGGAGAGCTCTTGGAGCGCTGAGAGGGCTCTTCAGAGTGTGGGAGTAGGGTTTCGGGGTGTAGGGGATTGTGTTAGAGAGGGTGTTTACGAGGGGGGGGTTGAAACATATTTAGGGTACCTTTGTAGGGTTTACGGGGGCACATATGGTAACATCATGTAACATCCATGTCCTCAGCAAGACCATGCCCCGTCGTCGTTTGCTCTTGCAGGTGCGGTATTGCCAAACCTCACTTGGGAGAATTCTGCTGTGTAGCCAGCTCCACATCCGGTTAGGAGGGCTTCGTGGGTGTAGTGCCACAGAGTTCAAAGGGCCGATCGCTTCCGGCAGGCAGAGCGTGGTTTGTTGATACTTCTGGATCGTTCAGTGAAGGTACTAGCACCGGACTCGTCAGATGGTTTCCAACAGTGGCTCTGGGTGCAGGGCCTAGATGTGTTCAGGGCTTACAATGGCTTACAATACCAGGGTAATGTGATTTGCAGCCTTCTGGAATGTTATACAGGCACCAGCATCGGGCGCAGTGTGTGAAATGAAAGAGTAGACATTCAATCGTTATGGACTGGGTCGGTTGGCCTGGCACCAGCGTGATTCTCATGTTTCTTGCGGAATTGTGCGGGGCGGGGCTTGTAGACTGTAAATGAGTTACAATGTAAATATACATATACATCTATCCATGTATGCGTGTATGGCAGTACAATGGTACATTAAGGCTAATGGCTTGGCGCAGCATGGGTTAAGAGACCGACATGCCAACCTAGGGTGCCCAATGACCGGAAAGCACCAGCTGCTCCGCGATCCCACTCTACCCCAAAGAACCCCAAGAGAGAACTCCAAAAGCGGCATCTGCTAATCGGGCCCTGCTAGGTTCCAAGCCGCTTCGATGAGCAGCTTGGCTGCCAATTCAGATGCCATGGCTTCGGCAACGCCTTCGAAGGGGGTTATAAGGGACTTGACCAGCTAGCATGGCTGCACCTTCTGTTCGCAGTAGCCGCACCCCGTCCCACCAGCGTGGACTTGAGGAGCTTGATCTTGCTTTGAGGGAAAGGGGTTTTCACAGAGTTGGGTATGCCTACAAGCTGAAGCTAAAAAACCCAGTAAGCCAAGCTCGCAAGCCTTCCCCAACCAACGCTGAAGAAACCAAAAAACAAATCGAAGCCCGAGTGGGCCTGTTGGTAGCCTGGTAAGCCTTAGCCAGAACCCCAAGCCCTCCTTCCCGCAGCCCCGAACCCGCCAAGCACAGGGCCTGAGTTGAGCTTCAGGGCCCCAGTCAGGGCGTAGAGAGTCTGCGTAGCCAGCTCAACACTCTCATGTCCAAAAGTCCAGCTGAGGGTTTAAGGGCGGGGTTCAGAGATACTTAGCTGGCGTGGTGGAATGCCTCCTTTGGGCCTATGAGGACCAGAGCGATCGGCTAGTTTTGGTTGGCCGCGCCTTGAAACTAGCAATTCAGTGTCATGTGGGGTCGGGATTTTCTAGCGCGGTTTCCAATGGGTCCAGGTTCGGGGTTCCACTGTGCCGTGCTTGCACTACATGGTTCAGCTGTTTAGAGTCATGCGTTCACATACGTAAGTCAATCGCGTCTTGCCGAACGAGCAGACTTGGAACTGCCTTTAGGAGGGTCATCTGCCACTACCCTCACTTGTGATCACGTTCAGAGTTTCATAGGGCGCAAGTGAATATGCCCAGGGCAGCTTTCCTGAGACCCCGGCCGAAGTCACTCGATCTGCGTTGCTGAGGTTGCCGTTCCTCATTTGAGGTTTGGTGCTGAGCTGTGACAGCGGAGTTTCGGGACGCAGGGCCGTCGGCTCTCGGAGTGCGTAGCCAAGAGCAGGGTATAGCAGGGTATTGCCGTATTGACATGGACCTCTCGGAAAAAGTTCTCTCAGTCCGCGGCATGAGCTCAAGTAGAATCCGGGGCCCGTTGCTACCATCCGCGCCTCAATGGTCGGAAGACGTCGAGGTTTTGAGGCTTTGGGTTGCGGGGACAAGACAAGCCTCACGTATCTGCACATCAACGTTCATCAACGTTCATCCCTGCACTTTCTTGGTTCTGCCATGCTTGCTGTTGATATGCACACGCGGTGCAGACTTCAGCAAACCCTGCTCATGTCCAAGAGGCCCGAGCCCCCCAAATCCTTGTACGCCTGCGGCGTGAGGGCTCGGGGCCTTTTGGGCTTACCTGCGACGAAGGCAGGCCTACAGGCAGGCCTGCAGGCCTGCAGGCCTGCGCCCTATGTGGAATGTCCTGGAGTAGTGTCCCTGGTCATCCAGAGCTCAAGGAACCTCAGAACTCACAAAAAGTTGACAATCTCGGGAATCTCGGGCTTTGAAAATTCCTCGGCCTCCAAGCTCAGAGCCTTGACTGTAAAGGTTGGCAACTTGGAGACTGAGACGAATTAAAGCATCAACACCACTGGTGACGTTCTGCGCGTGCCCAGCTTCTCGAGATAAGCTTCCACAAACACCAAGTGCGAGCATACACAACAATAAGCGCCTTAACCCAACTGGGAGAAAATGGGGCTGAAACGAAGCCGCACGTACTGCTAGCACGCTTGCGAATTCTGTCGGGGATCGCCTGCTGCTCCAGGAAATCCGAGACTTGTGCCTATCGCCTACGGTTCAAGATGAGTTTCGCATGGGCTTCCCCCAACCAGCTTGGAGGTTCGGGCTTGAGGAATTATGGGAGTGAAATGCTTCAAGGATTCAAAAGTCTGGGCTTAGTTCGGCATTCTTGGGTCCTTTGTTGCTTTGCAGTTGGGGGGCGGCACATGCCAAACTCATGATGGCTTATACCAGATGCCTCAATGAGGCTCCGGAAAGCAAGAGCAAAAGGATGACAAAATGAAAGCAGGGCCGCGGCATTGACGCCCGCATACTTTCAACAAAAATCGGCCGCTGAAAGCAAAGGAATGAACCGAAAAACTGTGACGTTCCTCACTCCCCCCCAAGCCGACATCAATATCGTCACTCCAGTGGCCTTTTGTCTCAAAAACTTGTCACAAAACGTCTCAAACAGACGATCAATACATTCCACCTCGCGATTGCGTCTCCAACCGCGTGCGCGTGGATGCTTCAGTGCAACCCACTGAAAAACCGCGTGCTTCTCTGTATCATCCAGAGCCCGTGTGCTGTGAGATGTTGGGTGCCTGAGCCCTAGAAGCAGCGTGAAGCCCCTCAAACGCTTTTCGGAATCCTGCACGGATTCCAGCATCGTAGAAACACGAGCCCCTGGCTCACACTGTGTGGTGTGGGCATAGATCTCAAATCATCAAGCTCTGCCTCCATCAACTCCGGGAAGCGGTGAGGGAAGTAGCTGACCTGGGCGCTCAAGGCTGCTCCCTTATAGGCTTAGGGGTTTAGGGTTTAGGGTTTAGGGGTTAGGGTTTGGGGTTTAGGGTTTAGGGTTTAGGGGTTTGGGGTTTGGGGTTTAGGGTCCCTACAAGCCAAGCCGGAGGGCGGCTCTGGTACCTGCAGGCTTCTAGGACTTTGTTTTGAAGCTCCTAGGGATTTCCAATCCGCGTTGAGCTACCCTCGTACCGAAATGCATCTGAAGATGCTTGAACCAGATATTCACGAACATAAGGCTTCGGGGCCAAGACGGGACCAGGGGGTAGGGCGAGCCCTGTTTCAAGGAAAATCCCTGCGTCCTAAGAGAGATGCAGAACTAAAGTTGCTTTAGGTCACTAGGGGATCTCAGCGTCCTGCCAGCTTAGCACACTCCATTCCGTCAACAACCTGCAGTAAGTCTCAGCCCAGACCTGTAAGATAGGTTAGCTCTGAGAGGATCGAGTGCATAAGCTCATGTTGCATTCCAAAGCGCGAGTGCAGGGATCGTCATGCGAGCAAGCACCCTGACGGGACCACCAAGGTCTGGGGGGGGGGGGTCGAGTAGGGTCATGCTGTTGTTTCGGGTCTCACAATGTCTCACAGGCCAGTCTGAGCACTCGCCAAAAAGGGAACACAATGGAGCATCTACGTTTAAAATGAGCCTTACGTTGGGGAATTGGGGGAATTGGGGGGGGGTAGGTCAAAAAGGAATGGATTTGTTGAGACGTGGCAACTTTTCCTCCGAGAGGTGGTCTTTGGCTTCGGGAGACGATCTGGACCCTCTTGTGAGCTCCCGTATACAACTCTAGTAAAGCTTACTATCGGGCACCTCGGCAAAAGCGAGGTTTCAGGCCGTGGCTCACCAGGCACGCAAACCAACCCCCGTTATGTGGGGACGGATCTGTTGGGAACAAGATATGGATCACCCATCACCCTAAACCCTAAACCCTAAACACTAAATGCATCCTGCGAGATTCCGCATGAGAAATCTGAAAAGTTCTAGGGACCAAGTCTTGGGGGCGACCTCAATCCGAACTCTTCAACGTCGATTTTGGATCTAGAGACAAGGAGACGGGTATAAATTGGTTGGTACGAAAGAAGGTTTAGGGTTTAGGGTTTAGGGTTTAGGGAAGTGTGCATATCTGCATAGTACCCGCCTCCCCCAGGCATCGACCTTTTGGCCATTGTCTTAGGTCACCCAGCTGCATTACGAGGAAACTTGGGTGCGCCGTATGTGTTTTAACTAACTGACTGGAAGACTAAACTAAACTAAACCAAAAGCAACGCATACCACAAACCAGAAGAACAAACACCCCGCCAAGAAACATTTTGAGGCTCTCTCTTGCAGGCACCAAGAAAGAAAATACGAACACATCAAAAGCAACAAACAACAATTCTCAGGGACTCTTGATGGAAAACACCAATGTCCAAGACCTCTGGATGTCTTCGTTTGATTTGATTTGTTTCGTTCTTCTGACCTACTTGATAGTGTTTTTTTGGGTTTTGTGGTATTGGTTTCTTGATTTTGGCAAGGCTCCCTGAACGTGTCTATTTTGTATTGGCCTTGCCGTTGAATTTTGTTTTCTACTCCTTAACGATGCTTTCGTGCTTTTTTGTCTTGAGTACTGGTCCTTCCCCACCTCATCCCTCCCCGCCCGCACCGCCGCCCAGCAACTTCCCCCCTCAACCCCCCTCCCCCTCAACCTGTCACCCCCGCCCCCTCCCAGGAATTGTAGATGTTCCTAGGAACATTATGCGTTTCTAAGAAGATTGCGCTTCTCTAGGAGAAAAGTTAGTGGTAAATGCAAACGGTTTGCTCCTTAAGTAGTAGCTTACGAGAATCCATTTCGCATTTTAGGCTATGCCAGCAAAATGCATGTGCTTTACAGACACAATATTTCGGTGGTGTTTCAATGAAAATTAAGGGCGCATGCTAGTTGTGTGCAAGTAGCTTTTTAAGTAGTGCCAATTTACTTGGTTAACGCCGCAGATAATGAGTTATGCAACGAATATTTCATGAACATGTGAAAACTACAATGCTTCAGTAGCCTTTTCGTATAGTATTTAACAAATGCTTTCCCGGAAACTCCCAACCCGCTCAAAAAACTAAAAAACAGTACTGGGAAATCCACAGATTAATGCAATGCTGGCTTGTCTGCGAGGTGGGTGCCTCAGGCTGTCCTTCGTTACCCCGGTACTCGATCTGAGAATATTACAAAGGCTAAAAAACTCAAGGTCGCTGGTGTGGGTGCGTAGCATAAGTGTGTGTGTGTGTACACCGATGTACGTGTGCATGCTTGCCATGCACTCTTGAATGATTGCGTAGGTTCTACATGAGCAGAACATATACATGTACAATGGTTATTTACATATGTGTATATGCAATGTATGTGGCCAGGGTATGCTGCATGTTGCCGTTCAAGTCGGGGGCCTGACACGCCTGGCAACTTATAAAGCAATTGTCAAACACCTCGTGGCCTCATGGCACCCGCAGTACTCCCCACCAGCTGCCTAGGCCCCTTCGAACCCTCTCAACCCGTAGACTCAACCATCAGCATGGCTCTCTCTCGCCGCGCCCCCTTGCCTGTCAAGCTTTTTCAGCTTCCTGCAGCTGATTGCCGAGCCAACGGTGTCCGAGACGGTTTCCTTCACAGAATCACTCTGAGGTCTGAAGACCTTGGGTATATGCAACTCTGTCACCCTGCAACCCTAGGGCCCTTCCACGTGTTCGCATGGCTGCTCTTTGAGGGCGCAGGAGCGGCTTCTATGGAAGGCTGCCCCCGGCCTCCTCCAGAAGCTTCAGGAAAGGAGCAGCTTGGTCACGGATCGCAGAGTCATCGAATTTGCGGCGAAGGTGCGGAAGCAGAACCGCCCTCTTGTCCTTCGGGCATGTCTGTTTATGGGGTGGGCCATCGCGCCCCCTTCTCGTTTCGTGACCTGGGTTGCGCAAACTCTCCCCCAGGGACTCCTCCTCGCGTAGGGTCTGCAGCAGCTTGCGCTGCTCCTTATCTGGCTTGGCTCGATCGTCCTCGTGCGCCTTGCAGCAGACACTGAGTTGAGGATGGCTTCAGTTTAGGGGCCTTATAAGGGGGGGGGGGAGGGGGTCATGCCAATGTAAGAACCCAATCTGCATCTGGTCGTCCTGGCCTCGTGGCAAAACGAGCATTGCATGCCCAAAGCGCAGGTTCCGGAGCGCATCATACGCACGCACGGTCGACGGCACATGTGGGGGTGGCCCGAGCTCCCATTCAAGGGCACCAAGCTCACGGGCTTGAAATTTGCCGTCACTGCATCCATTTCTCGCCAGGCTTTTTGACTTGCCGCTGGGCCAGTGCCCGGCTTTGTATTCTTGGACCAAACCTGCGGTCTGATCACAGCCGTGCGAATCGTGCATCGATCCCGAACCCAACCTGCCCCTTGAGACTCGAGTCTTTCCTGCACCCGAAGACTTAGCAGCGAGCCCAGCAAGAATCTGCAACACCAAGCCATAAGCCTCAAGGGTCTCTGTCATGGTCTGGCTCAAGGAAGCAGAAACCCTTCCCTTAAACTCCCATCTACAGTTGGGCTTTCGGGTTTCTCTGTCCGGGTGGCTCTAGAACCTAGGGTGTCCGAGAAGTCGGAACCATGTGTACGGCTCACGGAATACAGCTTTGAAATAAAAGAAAGCTCTGCCCCAATTTCATCAGAGAGAAGCGCCGAGTTTGCAGATGCACAGTTCCGCATGGCCCAACCCTAAAATCCGAAGCCTCAGACCAGCACTGGACTCCACAACTGCTCTTAAAGCCCGCTCAAGCAAAGAGCAAAGGGCCAATGAGATACGCCGTGGGGTGCAAATTCTGGGAAAGCCACCGAACAGCCGAAACTCCTTTGCCGCCTCCGATGCGCCGCAGGACTTGTCCTCTCTTGCAGAAAGGTGGGGGGCCGGGCCATCTGGTGGTCTGACGCTGCTTGGTTTCTGCGCTGCTGCACAGCGATCTGCGAAGATGAAAGCTTGGCAGCATGGCAAAATCACCGAAGGGCTTTAGACTTCAGATGTTGCAGGCTTTGACTTGACCATCCCAAGCCATGTGCTTGCTTCGGAGTTTCGGAGTTTCTGCGGAAGTCTGGCGGCACTCTGGCAGCACGACGGCCCGGGGGGGCGGATGCTTCGGAAACCTCGGCCTCGGTTCCGGTTCCTTCGCACATGATCTCTTCAAGGCCGCACCTGAAAGAATGTCACAGATGGACACATCAACCTCAGGCACCAACTCCGTAGCTTGTTTTGAGAGTGCGGGAGCCCTCTCTACTGAGAACAGAATTCACAGACACCCTCCAACACCATCAGAGGCCCCCCGTAAAGCTTTTACATGGAGATGTCAGCCTGAAGAGGGAGAGATCTAGGCTCCTGCAGGAGGTCTGCCAAGACTCGGAGGAGCCCGTCCTGGCACAGGGACTTGGTCAGCGCTTCCGCACTTCAGTGGCCTGGGGCTTCAGGGCTTAAGGCTTAGGGGCTCATGGGCTCATGGGCTCAAAGCCCTCGACCTCGAACTGCCCCTGAGCCCACCCAGGGATGGTCATTCAGGTGCACTGGGCAGCTCTGTCCTGGAGCTTGCTGTCCATGTTGTGGTTCAGGAGGAAGGCGCTGGCGGCAACGGGGGGGGCTTCTTCCAAGGGTGTTGAGTACAGGGCCCTCCCTTCTAGGGCTTTAGTGTTGAGTTCAGGCTCCTCCCTTCTAGGGCTTTAGGACATGGACTTTCGGGATCTTCTACTGTAGATACATGGGGGCCGGGTAGGGAACCTTCAGGATCCAGCGATCTAAGCGGTCCAGCGCTTGAGGGCAAGGCATTCGACGTTTTGGCCAGTCTCTTCCAATTTCTTCCAACTAGTGTAACTTTCTCCCGACTCGGTTGCCCAAAGCCTGAAACCCATGGCCTGAGTAGGCAGGACACCGCATTTTCCTTGACCAGCGCATCCTGAAAGTGCACTAGGCAACGGCTCGCAAACATTCAACTTATTCTGACATGGTGCAATGAGTCACATCTGTGTTGCTGCTGCACTGCAACGCTCACTCACAGGAGGACTGGCAACGGCAACCGGATTGCTTATCGACATGATCGCGCAAGATCCTGGTCGTGGCATGTCTGTGGGCTCTGGCATTTGAGGTGTGGAGGTCTTGTGCAGTCTAGCACTTCACAAACCCTAACCCCTACAGAGCCCCCAGACGTGCAAAGCTTCGAGGCTGCGAAGCGAAACAAATCGAACCAGGGTCCCTAATGCTGCAAAACCTCAACAACCCTGAACCAAGACTGTCAGAAAACCCTAAGCCCCGCAAGAAAAGCCACAACCGCGGTTAGCCCAAAATCCGTCATGGAAGTTCTACACGCAGGAGCATGATCCATCATGATGCAGCGTTGGATTAGGACTGCGACGGATGGTTCGCGCTCCCCTATACTGATCGAACATGCCCCACACGCGACGGGGTTAGGGTTTGGGCTTTGGGGTAAAGCACAAAGTCGCCCTCTCACCTTGAACTTGTGCAGGAGACGTTCCGTGTTGCTGACGAATTCCTTGGCACCAAACCCTCGAAACCCTATAAACGACTGTGAAATCCACTCTTCGGGTTGGCTTCTCATCTCCTAAGCTGTTATAAATCCTCTTCTTCCCGAACACGTAGTTGGCAAAAACGGTGGGCCGGAGAATTACCTTGGGAGTTTTCCTAAAGATCATTTTTCTGCTGTTCTTCGGTTCTACTACAGGTGCGCATTTTCTGGGATTTCCCTATTCATTCCCTCGATCTTTCATAGGATTCATACTACTGTTCGTAGGATTTGCGCGAACCCTTATTGATGTTTGCTCTGTTTTATCGGTTCTTCCTATGAAAGGCCTCTATTCCCTGTATATTTCCGGCTGATGGGTTTCAACAAGACTCATGCGCGGCTAAATAACGCGTGGGGGGGGGGGGGGGGGGGGGGGTGGCGGCCCCCCCCCCTTTGCAAACACAATGCTCGCAAACAACATCGCAGCGACAGGAGTTTACTCGGGGATCCCGAGCTAAAAGATGGCGCATCCCAACATCCACCCATCTGCCAGCACTGTATCGAGTATGGGAGGTATCTCCAATTTTGGGCCGCTGATAGGAAATTGACCCGAGAATTTGCCGATGCCAGAAACAGCACGGGCAGCAGCAGTAACATAAGCTTGGTGCACCTCAACCCCTGAAGCCCCCAACCCCTGAAGCCGCCCAAAGGCCTAAGCCAAGGCATCCGGAGCCCATCTTGGTTTGGTTGCTTTGTGAGGTGCAGGACCGGGAATATTTTCTGTCCCTAAAGCCCTGTAAACCCAATCTATACCCTATCTCAACCCTTGCTTCATCCCTCTATACCCGAAAGGTAACTGCCGAAGATTCTTTCCTGGAGCTGGAGACTTGGGCGCCTGGCGCCTTTGGGCCTCGGAGAGCGCTTGAACTTGCACTGGGTTTTGTACCATTTTTTACCTCATAAGCTTTCATATGAAGCTTTCTTTCAGGGCCTCCGCTTCTTCGCACTTTCAGGGCCCTGAAGGGGGGCACGATTTGGCGTATAAAGATCGTTTTGGAACAGAGTGTATGCTACAACCATGAAAATAGTGTATGTTAAGTTATATTTCTGGTAGTATGGTAGCCTGCCCCACCCTGCACTTTTCCAGATCCCCGCATCCCAGGTCAACGTTGGCCGGCGTTGACTTTTGAGTGCCCCTGCTTGTATTCTGCTTCTGCATCACCCAAAACATCCCAAGACCCTTTCAATCCTGAAGCCCTCTCTACAATTTGAGCGGACGCGCGCCGCGAAACAGTGACGCGCTGCGAATCCAGGCACCCTGGCGAGTCCGGCATCGGAAGGGTCTGTCGCCGGGCCACTGGCCTGCGGAGGCGATCGGAGAAGCTCGACAAAGGGGTTCAACATACAAGCTCAACATTTTCCAAGGTGTTCGATGTCACGAAACGAGCAATCTTTCAGGGCCCGCGGCTTCACTCGAAGCCAACATAGTATGTTACCTACAGCATCCAGTCTCTCGAGGTGGATGTCTTCTTTCGAGGAAAAAACATCGTGAAACTCTCGTCTCGCAGTTGCAGCCTCGTCTTGGCTTTGAATGGCTTCTTCGGCTTCTCCGGCTCTTCGTCCTCCTCTGCCCTGCAGAAGGCCAGGCGAGTCAAGCTCTGCAAGCCCTCTCAAACCTTTGACCTCCCCAAGCGCACTGGCTCGCAGGTGAGCGGAAAGGACACGCTGGTGTCGCATGCTGGTCTATTCTTGACGGTTGGGTGAGTCTGGGGTTGGGATGTCATCCCCACAAGCACCGGTTGGGGTTGGTAGCTTCGAGTCTTTTGATGG
This sequence comes from Symbiodinium natans, assembly GCA_905221605.1. Classification (NCBI taxonomy): domain Eukaryota; class Dinophyceae; order Suessiales; family Symbiodiniaceae; genus Symbiodinium; species Symbiodinium natans. Next base: position 625,670 of record CAJNDS010002119.1, on the reverse strand, counting down.
GTCAAGTTTGCTTGTTCCTATACAAACCCCCTAAGCCCAGGCCTTTTCCCTCCCTTTTTTTTTGGGGGGGGGGGGGGGGGAAGTCCCCACCTTTCGATGACCGGACGTGGGAGGGAGACGCTGCGGCCAAGCTGCAGCGGGTCCTGCTGGAAAAGATCGGGCTGAAAAAGGCTGAAGGTCTCGAGTCTCTAAAGTTCATAAGAATGTGCAGATGCATGCTCAGGCTGTGGTATAAACCGACCAAGGACAGCGCCTAACCGCAAAACCTGACAGCTGCAGGGACATGGCGACTGGAGAACAGCCAGAAACATCCCAGCGATGAGTCTTTTGGAGTTGAGATGCTGAACCCTTAGCCCTGAACGTGTAAACACCAAGCCCCCAACAATGCACCCCCTTTAGGCCTTGGCTTCTTTGGGGGGTGCCGGTAGGGCCTTAGGTTTCCGCATGGTTTGGGTTTCAGACTGCTTTGGGTAGTTCGCTATGTCTGGAATACGGTCTTTCCGCCCCGAACTCTAGTTCTTATATTGGGTGTGGACCGAAATTCCTAAGCCCTAAACCCTTACAAGAAAGGTTGCTTAGCATCGAATCTTCCTACAGTTAATCCGACGTCTCACAGTCCCACTCTTGGGGAGTTCACGGGTGTCTCCGTGTGGCGGCCCACCTCCTCCTCATCCGACAGCACATAAACCTCGGTGGCCTCTGGAACACTCCTCGCTTCTCAAGGGTAAGATTTCGGGGCTCGGGACGCCTGATTGAACCAATGTCAAAATCAAAGCATAGCCGAGGCTCAATGAACCTGGAGTTGGTTTTGTGGCTTTGGCTTTTTTGAAGCAGTTGATATGGAGGCGCTTCTGCAAGCATAGCTTCGACGCGTGATGAAAGCACATGCGCGAGCGCAAAACAGTCGAACGAATCTAAGGACCGAGGCCCTTAGCAGCTTCTCCAACCTTGACCTCCGAAGCATTCGAAGCGATTCAGCTAATCAGCCTCCGATGCAACGCAAAAGCCTTATTACACAACGCCAAGAACCTACACCGTACGTGGCCCTGCATCTATGGACTATCAACCCCGTCATGGACTAAGTGTAATTACCAACAGACTGATTCCCACGTGTGCCTGAATTTGTTGCAGTTCATTGCCGGATCAGGTCACAGGTCTAACGCTTGGGAAGAAGAATGTACTCTAGATCGTGTACCCTACATCATCCCCTTGCAGATTTATTTCCGAATAGCAGGCCCCGAACCCAACACTCGAAACGGACACGTCCGTCCTCAGGTGATGCCGCAAGAGTGCCGCTAAGAGCGGGTAGATCTCGGCCACCTGCTATGGTGGGCGCTGCCGTTCTGCTCTTCATCAGGGCTCGGGTGAGCGTAATTACAGCTTTAAGTTCGAGGATGGTTCTGCTAAAAGCCACCTCCTTTGACACCCATGCGCTGCACGACCGGCCCTCCAGCTTTCCCAGCCGGAAAGGGGCCAAAAACCCACGAAAACCCCAAAGCCCTCAGCCCGGAGTGGCTGGGGCCTTGCCATCCGGGAACTCTGCCAGAATGAGCTGCAGGCCACCCTCGTGTGAAAGCTGCTTTTGGGGATTCGGGGGCCTGATGGCTTCAGGGCCCATGTCATGTGGATCTAAGGCTATAACCGTTGCACCTTTTTTGAAGACCTTGGAACCCGGACCCAAGGCACGGCTATCTCTTCTTCGAAACCCTGCTTCTATCTTTTGGGTTCACTGCTGAGTTAGAGTGCCTTGAGGTCGGCAGTTTGCTTGAGTCGGCGTGGAGAACGCCCAAGCTTCTGACATTGTCCCAACCCTACATTTGCAAAGTCAGAGTGAAGTGCCTCTTCCTCAAAGCAGTCTCCGTGTGACGGCAGGTCAAAGAGCAGCATGGCCTTCGCCGTTTGCTTCGCTTGGGGTATGGCTCCTATGACTCCTATGAGACTGACAAAAAGTACTCTGCTCTTCTCGAATTCTGTAAGTGATGTCCGCGCAATTGAATGTGCCAGCCGACGCTTCAATTTCTTCTCTTCTCGGTGAAGGGTGTGGCGCGGATGCTGTCGCCACCAAACGCGTTTGGAGATCTGCTAAGAAACTCTCGATGATCTGGCTCGTAAACAGCCCACAAAACAAGAAGAGCACTGGTCGCCCATGGCCTCGAGGTAATGAACAGCCAGGTTCCACTGGGAGCCGCCACGGTCCATCTCTTCCAATGCCTGGAACTCTCGCAAGAAAACGTCTACTGACAGCAATTTGAACAGAGCCTCCTGAGAGGTGAATGCCAGGCTGTTTTGGGACCACCCCTGGCAGTCCTACCAAGTCCTCCCCCCTCTTGGCCTTGGACTACATGAACTCAGGCCTTCCCTCCCCGACTTTCAACTCCAGTTTGTCTGAATGTAGGGGCCTGGTGGATGCACTTGGCCACATCCTTCGCGTAGTTCGGACTGGCCTCCACAAAGACACTACGGGACCTAGCGGCTCAAATTGCAGGGAAGTTGAGAGAAGTGATCCAAAATACAGGCTCAAAACAAGCTTTTGGGGGGTTAGAGTAGAGCTTCTCACGGAGCAAGCAAGCCGCAAGTGACCCACCCGAAGCCCAAGCGGCACCTCCAGCTCACCCGCGTGGTGGCTCCCCCCTGGAGAGCATTTGGGGCCTCTTGGGTGCCTCTTCCTTTCCGGCCTCGTCACATGATTTGTTCAAACAAATTTTTCGTGTACTTTAGTTGAGTTTTGGGCCTCTTCACAGACTCGGCCTTTCTGGGATGCTTGCGGATTTCAGGGTGCTGGGTCTTTGGGTCCAAAGCCCAAAGCAGCATGGCAGCACGCAGCCTCTGCTATGCTTGGGTTGGAGGGTGGGAATGCCCACACATAAGCCCTGCGCCGCATGGAGGACTGCTGCGCCCCTGCGTCTCCGTTAACGTTTCGGAACCTCAACCCGGGAAAGGTCGGAAGCTGCAAGTATCCAGAGATCATTCGCCCAGGGCCCCTGGGCTTGGTGGTTTCTTCTTGTGTGGAGACTTGGGAGCATTGGGAGCATTTGGGAGTGCTCTCAGGGCTCAGGGCAGTTCATGAGTCCATGAAGTTTGGGGCTCTTGGGCTCTCGGGAGTCTGGGAGCCTCCAAACTTGGCTGAGCCTGATATCTTCGGGTCCTCGCCTCTTCGACTACAAGGCACAAACATATACAGACGCAACGCATCACAACACCGACGTGGGTGAGGTACAGTCTCACAGTCCGCCTGGTCGCCCAGCCGTGTTCACCGCCAGTGTATACAAGAGCTGCCAACCACCTGTGAGCCAGAACATGCAAGGATCATCCCCTCAGGTTGTTTCATCAAAGTGTGTTGCTGGCTCGGTATACAAGGGCGAGTGTAGAACATCTGATGAGAACCACGTCGCCAAGTCGCTGGATTCCGCCAAGGCGAGGCTCGTAGTGACCTCCGGCCGCCGCTCTGCGTGAGGCTCTGTCTAATGCTTTCTGCGAGACGTTTGAATTGCCAAATTTAAGTTGGGCCATGTTGTCCGACCTCCCGACCCTAGAAGCCCTGCAGCCCAAAACAAGTGTCCCTAAAGCCAGGTGGGGGTTGGCTTTGGGACGGGTTTTGGGCTTGAGGGCTTCATGTGCCAGGTGCAGGGCTTGTTGTGTTCCACGAGCCAGGCAGGACAAGCTATGCCGCGGTTAAGCAAAGATACATGCCAAAGTTGTCAAGTCTAAAAGCCTTGATTGGCTTCCGTCTGCTGCTCCTGAATCGACAAGCTGCAGTCTCAAGCTGCAAGCTGGGTCGCTGCCTCAACCTTATATTAACCGAACAGCGCACAACCGCAACCGCAACCTCAAGCAACTCGAAGCAACTTTCAAGGAGTGTCGGCAGCAGTGTCGGCTTAGGTGCAAGCAGGGCTCAGAGTCCTGATCGTATGAGTGCCCAAATCCGACTCATCTGCCAAACAACCGTCCCAAACAACCAAAGGCCGAAACCTGAAACCTACATGCTGAGGCTGGCTCCCGAGCCCGGGCGAAGGTGAGCTCCTCTGCATTGAGAAGCTTCGCAGCTTTCGGGCGGGATTCTGCTTGAGGATTCGCCCGACGACTACTTGAAGGTGTAAGAAGGGTATAGTTTCCAGCAGCGCACAAAGCTTTGCAGGGATTTTGCAAGTGCTAAATAGTGGGAAGTGGGATTGTTAACGGAAGGTTGCACCCGTCGTGGGATACCAACTCCAATTTCTGGATGCCGTGGTTCCTACAAGTCTACAAGTGCTGAAATCCTCGCGCGTAGTACAGCATGAGCGATTGAGCTTGACTTGGGGCTCGTCTCCCTATTTTGCAAACAACCGTAGCACTTAGGTCACCGGGTCGGGCAGATTATGTCAGACCCCCACAGATGCCCGCAAATTGCTCGCCCTAAACCCGTGAAGCATGTATCGAGAACCGAAAGAATGTGACCCCCAACGCAATGCAAAAAACAACAAAGACTCTTTAATCCTTGCTGGAAGCCCAGCATTCCCTCTCGGGGCCCTTGAAGGAGGAGGTCTGTGCGGTCCTTCATCCTCTTGAAGCGCCCCGAACTCTTCTTCCTTGCTTGACGCCATCTTCAACCCTACCTATGACCTGCAGACCTACAGTACAGGAACAGCATCATGCCACATAATCGCACATTCCACAAAGACTTGCCTAACCTGCAAAGCTGCACACCATCAAGGCTGGGCCCGCAGCCCCTTTATGCTCATGCCCGTTCGCTTCTTCATCTCCTGTGTGTCGGTGCGGGGTTGAAGAACTCAGGGCCCAAAACAGTGCACGGGGCTTGACACCTGGCAAGCTTGATGAGACACGGTGGGGTTCAGATTCGGTTGCGCTCCGGCATCTGGGGGTGCAATACTGTTATCAACCCCATGCAAGTCTCTCTGCCTCTCTCTCTCTCTCTCTCATTCTCACTCTCACTCTCTCTCTCTCTCTCTGTCAATCTGTGATCCAGCCGATGTTTGAAGCGTTCCACGGCTTTGGGCCTCGGGATTAACGCGCTTTCCTTCTCTGGACTCACATCCCAGCACTCCCTCTTGTCCACTCTTGTCTGCCAGGGACGACCCAGATCTTTCTGCAAGGAACCGCTTTGGACTTAAATTGGGGCCCTAAGCTGCGGGCCTAGGCGGCGACGTGTGCTGTATTCGCATGGATGGCAGGGGATCTTCTTTCGCCGGCTGCAGAAGCTGAATATGCGTGTTGGAGATAGAAGGGCATGAGGCGAGATTTTGCACGCTTCCACGCAGCACGTGGATCGAACCGGAAAGCCTGAATCAAAAGAACACCCTCAAGCTCTGAAGCCTGCTGTAAATTCCAGCATAGATCCTCCACCCCTTCTCCATGGAGCGGTCCTCGAACCAGGCCTCTTCCACTTCGCCTGGCGAGGGTACGCGCTTGCAAATCTTGATCAAACTCAGTGGTCCTCCCCAAGGCTTGGAGAGCTTTCATTCATCATGAACATGACAGTGTTGAGTGGCCCGAGAGAGTCGCCCCCACCACCACCACCACCACCACCAGCAGCGGCAGCAGCAGCAGCATCATCATCATTGTGAGGCTCATGTTCACCGTTTTACCCGACGATATAGCGGGCAACCCAACACCAGGACAGTCTCGGGGGTGGCAAGGACACTACACCGGTCTGCGAGATGGGTCGTCAAGTTCAAACCCACAGTGGCGTGTTTTGTGGAGGTAACACTAGCCAGAAGGTGCTGCACCTCCGACGTTGAAACGAAACAGGGTGTCACTAAATGTGAGCAACATACCCTCCACACGAGGCACCCTTCGCAACTCTGCTTTCTCCGAACTGCATCTGCCTCTTGTCGGAACACTTTTAGGTTTGACAGTGTTCTCTGTCGCCGAGAACAGTTTGCAAGCCGAGCACCATTAAATAAGGGGAAAGAGTCTTGCAAACGAAGTCCCTCCGAAAGCCTGAAATAATGCCTCAGCGTGCCTGCGCCGGCATGGCGGAGGAATCGGCGCAGCTCCGAGGCGAGGCGTTGGGCCTCATGTAGTTACTAGAGTTGCGCTAGATAGTGTGGGTCGGCATATCATTCCTGTCGCTATCGTATGATTTTACTTTGTAACATAGATAAGAAGCATCTCCTTTCTTCCGCAGGCTTCGACCCTTAACCTTCAGGGTTTGGAGTAAAATGTGCATTGGCAGCGGCCAAACCTAGCCAGACTGACTTAATGAGTTTGGGTTCTTCTTCTTCTTCTTCCGACGCGGCAAAGGAGTGCTTTGCATAGCGTGTCAGGTGCATGACTGTGCATGCGGCTTCGTGATGAAGCGGAGGCTACCCCTGTACTGCACCCGGCGCGAGCGCCCCATGAGCAGTGCAGAAGACAGCAGAATACTAGCAAAATCTGTACAGTTCTATCAACTGATGAGTCCAACACTTGAAGTGACACTCTACGGAGAGAGAGAGGCCTCTATCAGCGTGCAGAAGAAAACATATGATTGCTTGTCTAATTCGGCTCTCTGTTTGATTGTAACGTTCACAGCTGAAGCACCATCGTCGTGCAACCACGCTACACCTTCAGGTGACAGCGTCAGAGCACGATAGTGTCCGGAGGCATTGGATGCTCCTTGATGCAACAAGATCGCTCGAACCTGATATCTGGCCAGGGAGGTCTGAAGACTGTCTGGTTGCAGGAAGTGGGGCAAGGAGACAGTGCAGCCAGCGCTTACGGGTTGTGAATTCTTATGCTGCGGGAAAGCAGGGTCCCAGAACCGATTGATCTGTAGCATCAAGACTTCTGGCAGCTCACACAGCGCATGCGGATGGGCCTGAGAAGCCCAGGCATCTACAAGCGTCTGCAGGGTGCAACGGCGGGCATCTGCAGCAGAGGGTGATGCAGTGGCTGCAGAGGCAGCCACTCCTGAGGTCGAGACTGCTCCAAGTGGAGCGTCGATGAAGAGGGGACTGACGTGTCCTCCGTCAAGCACTTGAAGAGTATGTTCCATGCGTCTGGCTTGCCAGCTGCCAGTGAAGCAGCCGGCAGCCAGCAGGTCACCGTCCTTCATATGCAGAAGTAGTTCTGCAACGTCATGTTGCTCAAGTGGCCTGGGCCAGCCATGAAGCAATTGCTGAAAACCCAAGGTGCGCCAAACATGGACTTCTTTCTGAGTAGCCAGCCATTTCAAGATTTTCTGAAAGTCTGGCCTTACAAAATCGGCTGCAGGTGGGCAGAGAGATTGCAAGTGCAGAAGGGCATGTAGGCAACTGTTTATGTAACAGAAATTGGCTGTATTAAGGAGTTTCAGCTTCCGACTGACGGCAGGCTTCACAGACGATCCACAGCTTTCACCAACGAAGAGACCAGACCGTCTCTGCCTAGGCGTTCGTGGCGAAGGGTGGCTGAGATCAAGTGAAAGGCGCCGCTGTGACACCATTTGTCCAGGCAGTCGAAGACCTGATGGGCAACTTGGCTGCGAAGTCCGATCTCCAAGTGCATCGGCAGGACGTCCCCACTCAGGTCTTCCGTAAGCTTCCTCATGGCGTGAAAACGGTTGACGACCCGAGGATGGGCCAGATTGGCTTGCATGGTGGCAATGTCCCTCCTCAGTTCGGTCAGGGCAAGAGGCTCCCTGTCCTTCTTCACAAGGTACTGCCTGGTCTGCGAGTCCCATTGCATATAGTTGAATGCCAACACGTGATCCTCCCGGTCCTGAAGCAAGTGCAAGCTCCTGGCTTGCACCCGGGCATCCTCCTTCTCTTGCAGTGCCTGGAGTCGTAGATCCAGCGAGCGCAGAAGGCAGGAGAATAAGGTGTTGCGAAGCGGCATCGTGATGTCCTGTGGAGTTTGTTCTTTCTGTTCGTGCCACCGATTCCCCATTGCCCATAGATCCTTCGTAATCGACATTGCTCCTTGCGTCTTGAGGAACAAGACATAGGTCGTGTCTAACTTCAGGATGCTCAGCTGGTCGGCCTGGCGTACGCTGAGCCTGGCCATCATCTTCACTACTTCCAACTGAGCATCGCTGCTGCTTGAGTCCTCCAAGAAACTGGCGGAGGTTCGTCTGTCCTGTGGATATGACGGGCCCTTCCCTTTGGGTCGGAAGGCCTTGCGGATGACATGTGGGCTTTCGTCGTTGCGATCTCGTTGTCTCCGCAGACCGGTTCCCTGCGAAGGGGGAATTGCGGCTCCCGGCGCTGGCATCATCGAGTTGAACAACGCAAGCTCCTGCTGTCCTCGGATTAGCTCGTCCCGGCCGACGTCCTCCATGCTGTGAAGCCTGAAGGGTGTGTCGCAGTCTGTTGTGGTGATTCAAGAGAAGGGCAACTCTAAAGAGAACCGGACAACCCACCGCGGCCTTGTGATGACTAGTAGAGCAGAAGCGGCAAGGCTTGGTAATACCTTTACACTCAAGAAGGAACTGCTGAATGAGAGAAATGGCGGTGGAAAAGTCATTGTGCTGGGCTTGCATGTGCTTCACCAGTTGGCCAGTTTGCGCCATCCAAAGATTGCATAGCGGACAGTGCAGGAGCCTGCCAAACTTTTGGACTTCTGCAGCGAGCTCTTGCCAGGTGTAAGTCGCGGCCAAAGAAAGCAGTTCAGCTTGTTGAATCAGCGGCGCCGGGTCTGGGGGAAGCGGGGGAAACTGAGAGGCTTGCTGAAGGTGCAGAACTGGGCAGCATTGCCGATTAAAGTGGCTCATGAACTGAGGCCAGGACGAAAACTTGTGTCTGCAGTGCCTGCAGGTCGGCAATCCGCCGTGCGCATGCAGCATGTGTTCATCCTTGCGAACACGAAGCGCTGCCTTCAAGGCCTTTTGGGTGTTTTTGTCCGGTTGGACATGCATCTTGGTGATGTGAAAGCGCAGCGCGGCCTCGTTGACAAAAACAGCCCCGCAGACAGTACACGGTTCAGATTGATGGGTGTCCCGCCTGTGCCTTAACTGCCTCTCATCCACCGGAGTCTCCGACGGAGCCTCCACAGTGGAGCGAAGGTGCTGCCACCAGGCACAGACCTCAGGAGGGTGGGTCTGGGCTGCAGGTTTGTGCTCAATGCCTCTTAACCTGTTAAGGAGAATACCATGGAAGCTTGTGAGAGGCTCTTCCAACTTGAATCGCTGGAGAAAGTCTGCATTGGAAAGTCCAGTAAAGTAGGAGTGGTTGCGAACCACCATGCGTGTTTGACGCAGCACAGTGGTGGTGAATTTGTCACGCCCTAGAGCAGTCAGCCCACAGCTGGGAAGCCCATATCGGAGAATGGAGAGGCACAGTGCTTTATATAGCTGTAGCCGCAAGTGCAGGCTGAGCGTTCTGTTGCAGAGTATGTGCTTGCCTCTGTTAAAAGCAATCCAGGACTGTCTAGTTCTGTGCCGTAGGCTGTGCATCTCGAAATTTTTATAGGAGAGAACCATGCCAAGATAAACATGGGTGCTCACAACCGGGAGTGAGACAGCCTGTTTATAGTCATGAAGGGGCACACGAAAGCAACGACCTAGGGTGGGGTGCATCCTAACTAGGGGTTTGAGCAGCTTGGGCACTTGTCCACCCCACAAGCTGTACAGGATGACCGATTTACCCGGACTTAAACACATCCCTTGCCTATTCAGGGTCTGGATGATTCCAGCAATTTGGTGTGGGATTTTCAGGAAGTCCTGTGGCGAGCTTATGCTCCATTGGAAGAGAAAGTCGTCTGCAAAGAGCGTCCGCTGCGAGTTTGGGGCGATGGATGCCATGCTCTTAAGGATTTTCAGGGAGTAAATGGTCCATACTAGTGGAGCCAGACCGCAGCCTTGCCTGATGCCCTGTCCCGCGAAAATAGAGCCTTGCGAGTGCGAGGTGCGAAAGACATACGTGGCTCGTTCGTGCAAGTACATTATGAGGTGTACAAGCGAGCGAGGAACACCAGCGTCTTGCAGACTGGTTTCTAGTGAACTCCAGGGGATGCTATCGAAAGCTCTCTGAAGATCAAGTGAGAAGGTTATGCCCCCTTCACACTGCCTTGTTATTTTGCCTTCGTAGCGATCCCTCGTGGTAATGTAGCCTGTCTGTCGCTTAAGTCGCACCGAGTGGCAATGGGAGAAAGCGCGATCGAGAGCGTCGAGCGTTTGCCTCTGTGGGAGGTAGGCATATTGCGGAAGTTTGGAGGCAGCTTCCTGCGCAAAAGGACGAATGCGGGAGGCGAGAAGTTTCGCCAGGACTTTTGCCATCGGCGGCAGTAGGGAAATGGGTCTAAGCGAACCCGGGCAGTTTAGGGGCTTAGAGGGTTTAGGGATGAGTGCCACCTGGATTCTATGCCATGTGTCTGGTAGATAAAGGCGCTCAGACTTAAACGCTTGATGCAGACATTCGTGAAAGACACTAGCAGCTAAGGGGGCGGCTGCTTGCCAGAGCGGAGCTGGAGGATAATGTGATGGGAGAGCCTTCCGTGGGAGATGCAGAAAAGCATTAGTTATCTCTGTGATGGAAAAGGTGATCAGAGACAAAACAGCTCTAGGTGATGGTTGGGTTGTCGGCGAGTCGTAGACAACGCGGAAATGCGAGAGGATCTGAGCTAGCTCAGCTGACGGCGATTGAATGTCGCCGCTGGAGGTCCGAAGTTGGATGCGTTTGGGCCGGGTTTTAGGCGCAAATCTCTTCAGGATGTTATGTAAGGCCGTCAGGCAGTGCTTGCCAGCCTGTGCGTCAGCAATGAGAGCTTCAAGGTGTTTCTTCTTCCTGGCGCGGCAATGTTTGCGAAGAGCCCTCGCTTGGCAGTCGTGTTGGGTGCTGAGCTTCCACCAACGTAGGATTGCGCCCAGATAACGCGAGGTGCTGGTTCTCAGCCAGGATGAGACGCGTGCAGGTAGGTAAGCTTGAACCGGTGTGAGTGCCGAGGCTACACAGTGAAGTAAGGCAGTAGAGAGGAGCTGGGTACGATTCTGATGCACTTGATCTCTCAGAGCCCAGAGAGACCTGACTGTGACCAAAGTTGTACGCTGAAGCTCTTCCTTGACTTGTTCCGCCTTGGTGCGGGTAGCAGGGGGTGGATTCTCTCTACAGGCGAGTGCCCAGGAGTCGTACATGGACTTGATGAGGTCCTCCTCGTCCTGGACCTGAGTAGGGAGATTGGCTATGAAGCTCTGTTGCGTATCCGGAGAGGCGCGAAGCTGAGCTTTGACACTGGCCAGCGTTAGACTCTGGGAGGCAGCCTGGTGAGCAGTGGGGTTTGCAGGCAAAGGAAATGTAAGATGCACGGGGCAGTGATACATGCCAGTTTTGGGCAGTATGGGGACTGCCTGGAGTGATTTGGCCTGGAGGGCTTGCGGCGTGGTGAGTCTGGCCCTAACAATGGCAAAGTCAATCTGTGTCACGGAGCCAGAATGGTGCTGGAAGGTGCCGGCCTTGCGACCATGGCGCCCCCAGGTGTTGAGAGCTGTCAGCGCATAGTCGGTAAGGATGTCCTGGAAGAGGTATTGGTCGTCAGGATAGCCCGAGCGGGGAATTGAGATACCTCGACCGACATGTGTGGAATGCGTCTTGAGGCCGCAGTTGAAGTCACCAATGAGCAACAAGGCGTTCCTAGCCGGGATAGATTGAACCCAGCTGCGTATTTTCTGCCAGACATCAAGCCGCTCATCAAGCAGGGCCTTGCGGCGTTGCGGTTGAGATCCAGGGCCTCTCGCAAGATTCCAGGCGTACTGGTATGTACCGAGGATATCTATGGCTGGCGCAGAACCTTGATATATGCGAAGATGTACGAGGCGACCTGGCAGAATTTCTTTATACCGTATTTGGTGCGGTGCGCATAGATCCTCATGAACTAGTAGCAGGATGCCTGCAGCCTTGGTGCTGAAGCCGGAGTGCACAGCATTCCAGCCTTGCATGTGAAACTCACTGGTGTCTGACCAGTGGGTTTCAGTGATGCACACGATGCGGTATCGAGACGGGCTGTCTTCTGCGTTCAGCCACGCAAGTAATTCAGCCAACTTGGACTGAGAGAGCCCACTACTGTTCCAGGTGAGTACATCAACATGTGGCTTAGGATAGGGGGGAGGTGAGGTGCAGCTGGCGGACTTGGGGGCAGGCTTAGGGGAATGAGATCCTAGTTGCTTAGCAGTCAAGACCCGACCGTGATAGGTGGTTCTGCCAAAACGGTTTGCTCGCTTCTGTGCCCGCAACAAGGATTTTTTGACATGCGCTGCTCCGTTGGGCTCGGGTAATGTTGGGAAAGTGACGGGGGCAGTGGCACACAGTTGAAAGCACGCAAGGAGAGAGAGCAGTCGAAGCGCGGGTTTGGGAGTTAAGGGGGGAGCAGCTAAGGAGGAAGCGCGATGAGGTGTGAGGCAACTGGGTGTTCTGGAGTGGGCAGGTTTAGGGTGAGAGCGTGGGGAAGGGCAAGCGCGGGAGTGGGTGAAGTCGCGCCAATCAAATGAGGAGGCCGCGAGAACAACTCGTCGTAGAGGCAAGCGCAGTTTGATAGACCTGACAATCGAGAGGAAGGAGGGTATCATGCGCTGAGAGCACATACTTAGTTTGATGCGTCTGGGAGAGAGACGACGGGAGGGGCGACGAGATGGAGGATATTGAATCGCCATCTCCTTGCCAGGGAGTATCGGATTGTGCGCCAGCTGTAGAAGGAGGCAGCAACGGTGTTGGTGGAACAGTGCACTGTGAGAGGATGCAATCTATCAAACAGAGAGCCGAATACAGAGGTTGGCCTCCAAGGAAACCACCGCAGATGTGGGATACGGCCGATAAGCTTCGTTCCTGGGCGAAGCCGGAAGAGCACTGAGCGATTGTGAACTTCGGAAGGATGCTGGCCTGCAGAGCCTTCCACCCTCACCCCACGCGACCACACGACGTCTACCCCGACCTTCAGTGGAGGACTGCAGTACAGTGTGCGAGACTTGCAGTATCTTGGTCGCGCCCCGGACTTGGGACCGGGCAGGCTGAGCAAAGGAGGAATGTCGATGAAGAGAACGTGCAAGCAGAAGCCAGACTGCCTGTAAGGCTTGGCCTGGTAGGCAGATATGCAAGGATTCAGCGAATTCTTGGTTTGCGTATATGCGGAAGGGAAAAACTGGAGGCCAGGCGACTTGGCCGATGAAGAGCGATAAGTGCAGCTCATAAGCGACAGTGAGAGGCTTTGCTTTGGCAGGGGCCCCAGCTGGTAGAGCCTGTCCGGTCGGCTGACCGAAAACAAAACACACAACTTGCAGCGCTTCGAGTTTGTGCTGGGGGGTCGGCAATCATGGCGACTTATCTTTATTACGCTAAAGAGGCAGAGACAGGGTGCCTGCTGTGCACTTCTGGGCTGCGCTTGTGGGAACAGCCGTCGAAGAGCAATGCAAGGTGCTGAACGTGCAAAAAGCGCAGGCAGCTCAAAACCCGGAAGATTTTTAAACCCTATACCTGCAAGACTGCTGCTTAACGGCTGAAGACTTGAAGTCGGCGGCGATGTGGCTTGTCGCACTGCTGGACCTGGGGCGGGAATTACTAGTGATGTACCTACTGGGCTCAGGGTCTTAAGGCGGAGTGCAGCACAGCGTGATGGCAGCTTGAGCTGCGCGCGTTGCATCTGCCTATGTGCGAGGGCTAGAGGTGACAGACCTTGCGGGCCTGTCATTTGGTAGGACATGTGAAATGCACCCGAATGACTGCACACTAATGGCCTGCTGGACGGGGTGGATGGCGCCGAGTCGATATGTGGCACTGCTTCCACGCTGGTCCTTTGCAGACCTTGTCGAAGAAGGAGATGTGGCAGTCGCGCGCAGGCATCAAAGCAGCACCCCGCTTGTTGCAGAGCAGCTTCGTAGGCAAAAATGACCGAAGATTGACGGAAGCCCTCCTCAAAGTGAGCATGAAAAAGCCTGGCCAGTCTTGCTGAGTCGGTTCTCAACCAGCGTCCTGTAGCTGTGTATATCATGGAGCTGTACTCTCGAAGAATAACAGCGATGTCCGCGGTGAGCTGTCGAGCAACCTGGGCCGCGAGCGCACGGTCAGCCATCTGTCCGATCATGATGTCGGCTTCCCAGCTCCAAGCGACTGGTGGCTGAACAACTGCAGAGAACGGCAGAACCGTGGACACCAGAGTATCCTGCACTGCCCCGGTTGTTGCAGACACCTCCATTATAGGCGCCTTCGAAATTGAAGCAGCAGTCTCAACTGACTGCGTGACTCCGATCACTCCTGCAGCTGAGGCGCCAGAGGGATGTACTTGCAAGGGGCATGTGGTGAGATGCGACAGATTTGAGCCGATCTCCTCAGCACCTGTCGGCGGCATAATTGATGCCAGGGCTCGTGAGTCGTCGAAGGACCGACCATGTCCTTCCGGACATGCCAGGGTATATGTCGCTTCCCCCTTCAGTGCAGATTCATCCGCTGTTAGGGTTGCCAGATTGGCAGCAGCGTTATCTTCCGATGACTTGGTATCCATCGCAACTTCAGCTGCGATGTCAGTGCGGAGTGCATGTGAGATGCATGCAGTGAGCTGCATTGAGTCCAATGTTGGGCCTGGGCCAATCTCAACGGAACCAGTCAACTGTCTGCCGGTTGCTTGGGCTTGTAGATCAGCAGAGGTCAGGCCCTGTCCATCTTGATGTGTCCAGAGAGGGGCCTCGCCAGTACTGACGAGCATGGGATCCGAGGAATCCTCCAATGGCCGTTTTCTGGCCAAGCTCCCACATAAGAATGTCAGCAGCGTAAGGAAAGCAAGACGCCCTGCAATCATGGCTCTCACTACGCAAGCAATCGAGTCAGCTCGAGTGCCTCTACGACCCTGAAGTCAGAGGGAGAGGAGGGAGGGTCAAGGAAAGAGACCGCAGACCAACGCACAAACGCAAACCAAAAGGAAACCACACCGACACCCCCGCTACTGTATCTTGCTATGAGCCAGGGGGCTTGAGTTTGGGTTCAGAGTTGAGGGTTCACAACTGCAAGGGACAGGGTAGTCCAAGAGGCCACCATCTTTACTTGGAATGCGACCAACGTGTGGGTGGGGTTTCCAAAAATTCGGGGTAGACTTTTTCTTGGTTAAGGATTATAGTTTATAGTATAGTACTTTGCAATAAGGTAAGGGGGGACCGCTTCTACAATCATCCTAAATCCATCCGTGGCCCACAGGTAAGTATTCAAAGGCATCTGCCTCTGCTTTGCACAGCCACCAAAGCCAAACTCCAAATCCCGGACCCTGAGTCTTCAGGAGTCTTCAGGCCTCTGACCCACTTGCAATCTCACGTGTGACGCACAGCTTTTTGCGTCCCACACACGCGCCACCTCGAATTGCACAAGCCTCATCGAGACCTCCGAAAAGATGAAATAAGCCTTCGAGCACTCGTCAGGAAATCCTCACCCAGTGGAAGCAGGGCACTTTGGCCCAGGCTTGGCCCAGGCTTGGCCCAGGCAAAAAAAAAAAGAAACCGGCATGCTTGCCGTTGAGGGCTTTCGGCCTTGGCCCCCATGCCTGAGGATTTGTTCGTATGCTTTCCTAAGCGCCCTTTCAAGACCAAGGCCTCAAAACACCAAGTACCTCATTCCCCCCAACGATCAGACGACACTCGCACCCTTGAACTGGACACCGGGTTCTGGATCGATGTGCATCTTCATGTAGAAGGCATTCCTTCGGGTTGGCTGAGGATTTGGAGCTTGGAAGTTCTGGTCGTTCGTTTGGGCCCCAAGGGATGTAAGAGATTTTGGAAATTTCTTGCTACTGCTTGGATGAGGCTTGTGGACTACAGGCTGGCTTGACAAAGCTTCGGGCTTCAGGGCATCTCACTGAACAATCTGTCAGTGCCAAAGCTTCCCACATCTCAGGTTTACCTCGTTGGATCAACGGTCGCGGTGCATCCATGGACCCTAAAGTGATGCAGCCATTGTGGGGGTCAAAGTTGCGGGGCCTTGTACATGTATTCGACGACTTGACGCAGAGAGGGTTATAGGGCCTGACTGAGGTTCAGGGTCTGTGACGGCATGAGTGGTTGTCCTCTTCGGCGATGTAAGTAGTCCGACTTCACAGGGGGGTAGCACAGCCAAGGCTCAGCATGCTGGCGCCCAGGATCACAAAGTCTGCCATGTTCAAGTCGCAGAAGACGGCCACTGTGAGGTTCGAAGAGCGCACTTCCTGGGTTCTGCTACCCATGGCCCCTCCCTTTCAGTGTGCTTCAGGGGGGATTTTTTGGGGCCATGTACTGAGGAGTTAGGCTTGCAGGGAATCAGAGTGAGATTGAACCGCAGCTGCTCCAAACGACCCTCAAAAGCACGCCCAGCTTCGATGTAAAATATCGGATCCACCTCCAAGCGGACCTGGGCTCCGAATGAGATGTTGATGTGGTTGCGTCAAGGGACCGAGAAGGTGTGGGTTGGAGAAGTCCGGAGCGCTTGAGCTCTCTTGGGCTTCCTGCATGAGACATGACATCAGCTTCGGCAATCTTTAGACAATCCAGGGCACCTCCCCAATAAGGAGCGACAGCTTTGGCCACACCTTGGGTTCGAAGATGCTCGAAGGACCCAAGAAGAGATGCATCGAAGAGGGTCTAGGATTCGGGGCCTATTTAGGGCTTAGAGCTTTAGAGCTCTCAGGAGCGTCATAGGGGCTGCTTCTAAGCTCCAAGACGCCTTGCGGTGGCCAACGGGGCATGCCACACCAAAGGTCGGCACGGCCTGCACCGACGACGGCACGCCCGGAGGAACGGCGTCGTGAAAGCCAGAGCCGAAGGGCGAACCTCTGTTGCTCTCTGCAGAGTTTTCAAAGGGGCCCAAAATACCATAAGGGTCCAACAAATCACAACAGTCCTTGCGAAGATCTTTCCTTCGCGCGGAACTGCAGGGCTCAGGGTTTAGGCCTCGGCCTTTCTTAAAGTGGCAGGATCAAGATCAGAAGATGCGCACGTCCGAATTCATTTTTGCAGGGCATCGGCAGATGACTCTGGACCCTCGGAGCCGCCGAGGATCCCAAAACATCGTTTAAGAAAGGTTTCTGGGCTTCGGGGGGATGTTTCGGACTTTGGAGATCGAAGCTCGAATGGGCTTTCAGGGGCTTTGCGGTTTCCCCACACACACACACACACGACAGGGCAAGTGTGCTCTCACAGGCCGAAGGCACAGCCGGGCAGTTCCTCCATCCTTGGGCAGCACGACATCAGGAAACTCGTGGTGGATTTGCAACGCTACATCTTTCCAACCCGCTGCAGTTCTTGATTGCCAGTCAAAGGAAGATGTCAAAGGCTGACTTTGGAGGCTGGGCACTCTGATCAACTGCCATATGTCCAAATAAAAAAGCGCTGGGGTGGGGGAGGCCCTAAACCCCCACCTTCCTTCCTTCCTTCCTTCCTTCCTTCCTTCGGTCCTTCTTCCCATGAACGCCCAGTGGCAGAGCAGTCACCAGAAGAGGCTTCAGCCAAGCCGGGATGGCGCTGAGGGCGAAGCCGGAATCCAAAACCAAGCCGGAACCTGATCTCCGAAGTGCCAGGATAGAAGCCGAGTGCCAAGGACTAAATGATGCAGTTTAAATATTGAGGAAGTTTAGGATTGCCTCGGGCTTTGGAGGCTGTGGAGGCAGGGCATGGGTTCCAAAAGGCCAGGTTCATTTGGAGCCAACGGTGACTAGAGGTGGACCCGACGGAGTTGAGCTCTCTGTTTAGCGTGATTTTAAGGAGAGCACTCTGTGTAGACCACACCAACCCAATACCAGACGTCAGACCTTCCAGGAGAAGCGAAAGTTGAGCTGAGAGGGGTCCATGCCTTCTGCAGGGTATGCTTCAATGGACGAGAAGACAACATGTCGGAAATGCCCGCAAACAGTCAACCGCTCGACCTGACCTCAAGCCCTTGCCTACACCCACAAAAGGCCACACGCAGAAGCCTTAGCCCACCACCTCAGATGCCCGAAACCCAATTTTAACGGATTTCGGGTGTTTTGGGGGGCCCAAGAATTTCCCTCGGCATGGGGCAGCGTTCGCCTCCAGAGGCGCAGAGGTTGGCCTTGTCCGCTTTGTCCTGGTCCCCACCTGGATTTGCCATTGCATATACTTAGATCTTACATAGAAAGACACCACTGCATGTACCTAGAGAAAAAAAGCTTATATGCAGATGCGAGTATTTTGAGCTAAGAAGGGCCAAGGCCCTGGAGCAAGCAGCCCTTCCTATGTGTCTTAAGTGGCAGTCGGCAGCTGGCCTCGCCAGTGGACATCCGACAGCTGCAGCAGCCACCATCTGTAGGCCGAGCCAGAATCCATGACGGGCACCTCTCTGGGTTTCGGGTTTCGGGTTTAGGGCTGAGGGTTTAAGGTTTAGGAGACTTCGGAGGACGCTTAGTAGCTTCAGCCTGGAATCCCTGAACCCGACTCAAACCCTTCTCTCTGAACTGCGAAGAATCATGTAGTCCTTTTGACAATTCATGAATTGGCCTAAGCCTCAACACCCTCGCAGTGTGCTGAAACTCTTTTTTCATATGCTGTTTCCTCTTTTTCATACATGTAGCTACGTGAATGTGCCCACGTTCATTTGGTCTACCTTGATTTTCCATATGGCACAATGATCTTTCACGAATATCCAGCCCCTTCTGAGGCAGGCGAAGGCGCAATGGGTGACCAGGTCTTTGCATCATTGCAATGGTCTTCACAGCCAAAGCCTGGTCTGTATCCGTTTAGGGTTTAGGGCCGTATTTTGAGGGTTTGAAGATACTTCAGGGTTTCGTAAGTTCTGGTTTCAGCTCTTCCTGACTAGCGCCACCCCGATTTCTACGTGCCAATTGCTTGGGCGAAGGGTCTAGGTTGATTAGGGAACAACACAACTTGAGACTTTAGGGTGGGTAGCGTTAGGCGTTGAGCACCTTGAAGGCTTTTGTTGTTGGGGTTCGGGGAAAGGCTCCCGAACTTCACATCCGAAGCTGAAGCCGTGAGACTGTGCCGGGAGAGGCATGGTAATTCTCGAAAGCAACAGCTACCCTTGGATGTGCAGAGCCTAAAAAAAAAGAGGCACAGCATGATCCCGCAAGAGGCAGCACTGCTAACAAGCAGCATTGCGAATAATCAGGGCGAGGAGCAGATGAACCCAGGGTAAGTGCTGTTGGGGCAGGATGTCGAACCGAGCGGATTAATGCCGCCACCTTCAGTTTCAAAACAAAACAAGGCCATCCCAGGTGCTGGAGCTCGAATCTTAAGCCATGAGGGTGATGACTGGTTCCGGGAGCTGGGGGGGGGGGGGGTGTGGGGGCAACGGCATGAACGCAAATCACAATGCGATCGGCATCCCAAAAAAAAAACAGGGGGTTGTAGGATTTAGGGTCAACGGTTGATACCCTGAAGGCTGAGCTTGGCCCAGGTACATTGGGGCATGCACAAGGTGAAGTAGGAGCTTCCGTCCTCCACCAGCAAGTTGCGGATGATGCCAGGGTGATGCAGCCGGCTGTTCCCAGCGAAGCCCAGGCCAACCAGTGCATCCGACTTGATGGTCTTCAATGACCTTAGTAGGAGGTTCATGAATACTGGAACCCGCCGCAGCTGAATCCCCTTCGTCATCCTTCACCTTAATGTAGGTCCGCGCGCGATGGTTTCACTGGCAGCAGACCATAGCGCAGAATATGTGCTTTGTAGACATCTGATTCCATGGCTAACTAACCTTGCTACTTCTGTCCCCAAACATGCCATGCGACAGCAAAGGCCTGTGAGTGCTACCAGCTCAGGGTCTCGCTATGCCGCAAGCACAAACCAAACATCCTCATCTCAAATGTCCAGAAGGACCGAAGCTCCAAAGCCAATCAGGTGACGGTGTTGAACGGGTCATGAGACCCAAGACGTGTGGGAAGGAACCGTCAGCCAGGTGCAGAATGTCTTGCGCAGGATGACCTCGGCTGCTGGTTGTGCAGGATGTTGCAAGGTGCTCAGGGTTCAAAAGCGGGGACGCAACCTACCATTTGGGCCTGAATACCAAACGTGCGCACCCTGCGCGAGCAATGGTTCCCCCACTGCGAAGACCAACTCTCGAAGGAACTGGCCGGTCCCTGACACAATTCCAAAAGCCAAACAATTTTCGGATTTTAGCGTGGCATGGCTGCTCATCTTTGAGGCAAAAACAAAATCTCTCAAGAACCAGTGGCCAGAGGTGGATCCAGCTGCAAAGGTCATGCACACAAAGCAGCCTGGCTCTCCGGGTTCGCACGTGGCACGGTAGGTCGAAGACCTTGGCAGAATACGTTCTCGGGACGAGAGGAAAAAAGATGCAAAACAGAACGAGGGAATGAAAGAAAGACGGAACGAGAGAAAGGAGTGTAAGAAGGACGACAAAAAGAAGGGAAGGCAGTCCTACGTAGGCCCCTAACCCTAAAGCCCCAAGGCCGCCAACCCTCACCCCTTAAATCCCAAACCCTAAAGCCTAGTGGGCCCATATCTTTTCTTTTCGGGTTAGGTTCTCATACAAGCGCCATTTTGTTCATTCTAGAGGAGATAGAGGTTTCCGATCAACCATAAGCCTGCAAAAAAAGGAACAGTTAGCATGGAGCGGGACAGAGTTTAGTGAGCTATGGAAAACATAAAAACCAAAGAGGTGAGCTGAACATCGAACAAAGGTATACTCGAAATACAGAACAGGCCAATACAGGTTTACTGTTACAACGAGAGGAATAGGATTTGTCTGTGAAAAATATGCAGACAAGGAAGCTGAGAACTAACAACAATAAATACATCATGTCAAATAAATCGAGAATTTTCTACAAAACGCAGACATTCCCCGTCGATAACTTGGAGAGGAAATGGAGCATTAAATCGAGGTTTCCTATCAGCGCGAGTTTGCACTCCAGAACCATTCCATACTTCACGAACACAAAGACGGAACGCCCGCAGACGACGACAACTCTGATCACGAAGAGTATGCGTACGGGACCGGGGCGAAAGCGATGCAAGCATGTGGAAACACCGAGAGGGTCGCGATTTGAATGGCGCACGTCTGCAGGAAACACCGAGAGGGTCATCGATTTCGAACCCCCCACACCGGAAAACCAAAGTATAAAGCTCGAAAGAAATCTACATGAGTTCTCCACCCGAATTAGGACCTGAGTTTCTTCTTTGGCACCTGAATAATTGGAAGCGTGAACCATGTCTCAAACAAATTTCGGCATCATCCTGCTACCTACAAGATCCAAGAACCAAATTCATTTATGGGGGTTTGCGAAATTAAGGGACCCCAAAATAGACCAAATAGTAGGATCCCCTTGCAAACAGGACCCCAATAAGTTACCCCAATTTCGGAAAACACCATTTGCACAATTTGCCACACAAAGTTGGATAAGCTGAAAACTCTTCGAATCCAAAAGGTCTTCTTAACTACTCGGACAAATCTGGACATCTTTCACTACCTCCTAGGAGGACGGATCCCACGCTACATTGCCCTTCAATTACTGTAAGGAAGTAGAGAACCAGGGGCAATCCCAGAAACCCCGCCAAGGGGCTTTGATTCATCATAGCCTTTCATGTCGCACGAGGTCTTGCTGGCCAGGCCCGCGGCACAAGCGGGACCAAGCTTTTCGTATACACCTCTCGCACAGACTGCTGCTGCTGCTGCTGCTGCTGCTGTTATGCTCTGGAAGGAAAAAAGACTGTTGCGAAAAGCTTCCCAGACCCGACCCCCCCCCCGCCACCCCCCGCCACCCCCCCCACCCCCCCCAACCCCTCCCCCCTTCTAAAAAGATCAGGCGGTGCTGAGGCTGCTAAGCGACAGTTTCGGCTGAACACCCAGGAATCTGTAGATCCCAGGTCCTAGGCTGTTCAGCCGAAGGCGCAACCAACCTGTGAACTGCCAAGAAACGACAGCAAAACACTAGCAAAACATACAATAGCCGCGAATCAATCATGGTGTCCAGCGGCCCCTGAGGGGGCGAGCCAATGTACAGCTGCAGCCGCGGCGTCCCGGTGTGAAAGCCTCGCCCCCCACAGAGGTCGAAACACCGATGTTTTACAATCTTTTGCTAGGTTTGCATTTGGCTCCTCAGGGTTCAGAGGCCTTCACAGCTGAACGTGGCAGACCTAGCACTTCCAGGGTCTTCCAGGAATGGTGTTGCGCGTTCTTCTTGAATTGTTTTGTTTTTTGTGTTTTTGTGGGGGGGGGTTAGAGTTCTACAACATTACAACAGAGTCGAATCAAGCAAGACGGGAACCACGCACCGGCCCCTTCAAGACCCTGAACCCGAAACCTTCCATGCCTCCAACCTTACCATGCCTGGCTCTTCGATCTCTGCCTACAACCTCGCGCTCATGTGCTCTTGAAACTCACATATGATCCTTGAGTGGGGTTGGGGTATCAAGATAAAGTATATGAACTGATTAAAAGCCCAAAAGGGCTTGAGCCTAACATCGAAGATGGTAAAGCTATTCAGTTGAAAGCCAAAATGCACTAGATGCATTTTGCAAGCCGCAACGTTTGTTGAGATTTCGGCTTTAGGACGTTGAAGCGCATCAGTTGCTCGACCTTCCTGTATACGAGAATCATCTGGGAACGGAGAAGCTACGCATTCAGGCTTTAAAGCGCCAAGAAGTGAGACAAAGAGCCGAAGCTTCAACACTGTAAGCTCCAAACACGCACTGCCTGACAGCTTTTTTACATATAAAAACAGATATGTAGAAACAACTCAAGGATACATGCGTCAGTTTTTGTATAGCCACCTCCCGCACAAAACCCCTATGCACATGTCTTGTTCGGATTGGAGGCTGTTTTCTCAAGCCTTTGAGTCTTTGGGATTCGGGACTTTGGCGCGTTCAAACCAAGAAACTCAGCTCCACCTTGCCGGAGAGGGCGCCAGGCGAGCTCCTCTCCGCAATTCGGTGTGCAGGGTGATGACTTATATAACTTACGTAGAGCTCACACGTGCTTGTGTGAGAATGTCGCTGCCAAGGGAGGCAGCGGAAAAGGACAACGACTTTGCAGCGTCAAGCCAATTGCCGGGACCCACACTCCAGCACAGTGGAAGAACGGATGCGCGTTCACAGATACCCGAAACCCTGAAACCCTGAAACCCTGAAACCCTGAAACCCTGAAACCCTGAAACCCTGAAACCCTGAAACCCTGAAACCCTGAAACCCTGAAACCCAAAAACCCTGAAACCCTGAAACCCAAAAACCCGAAAAACCCGAAAACCTGAAAACCCAAACAACCCGGAAACCCGAAAACCCTAAAACCCTAAAACCCTAAAACCCTGAAACCCTAAAACCCTAAAACCCTAAAACCCTAAAACCCTAAAACCCTAAAACCGTACAAACCGTACAAACCGTACAAACCGTACAAACCGTAAAACCGTAAAACCCTAAAACCCTAAAACCCTAAAACCCTAGGCTGGGCACTAAACCCTGGACCCTAAACCCTAAACCCTGGTTTGCAAAGCTTGCAACTAGCAGCTCCTGGGGCTTCCTGCACGCCTTTGCAAGAGCAAGCTCGGCTCGTTTTCGGTCCAAGGTCCTCCCAGAAATACCCTCAGGCCCCGACAGAAAACTACCCCACATGACCCTACACACCCCTACTTGACTTCTCAAGCCCCGATGCGGTTATCGGGCAGTCAGACTGAACGAGCATGGGCGCCGAAATAATTCGGGACACGCTCTGGAACCGTGAAGCCTGCAGCCTTCTAGTTTGAAGTTGACCCATGCATCTTTGCCGGGTGCCCGGTCCGTGCGCGGCCGTGGCAACACCCAGCAAGCACGACAGCAACATTGCGACCATCAGTCAAGCAGGCTAAGCGACTAAGGTACTCTTGCAAGGAAGGATCTTTGCCTCGGGCCAAAAAAACGATCAGCAGGGTAAACCCGAACCGGAGGCGGGCAGCTGCCCCCGGAACATCAAGCTGCCTTGCTGAGTGAGAAGCGAACAAAGGGGGGAACCCGACTGCCCTCAACCTTGCAGTCCCTCTGAGTGCATCTGCGAAGAGATGGCGGCACAGATGAGGCTGTTCGCCTGATTTGTTACAGGTAAACCCCAAATTTCAGAGTAGGTGTGTGAGTGGTGCAAGGGGCTGTCCTGCGGCCATGCCTACGACAGGGTCCCGCTTGCAGCTTGCATCTTTAGGCTCGAGCACGAAAATTGGATGATCTTCAGCATGAGCAGGGTGATGACCTGTGCCGCGGAACCGTGGGAGGCTTTGGGTCTGAAGATTCGGCTTTCCATGGTGTCGAAGGCACGATAGAAGAGTTCTTCTAGCCGCCAGGGTGCCAGGGGCAAAGGGGTCTAGGAATAAGAGTGGATAAGAGTGGAAGAACGGTCCAGCAAACACTCGCCCTGGAATCCTGTCGTTTACAGCCGAGAACCTATATTTCTGAACAGCAACGATGACACGACTCCCTCTGCTGATCAATCTGCTCACATGAACACATGAAGAGTGAATGCAAGAAGCAAAGTGGCCCTTGACTTGACTGCACCGGACGTTTCTCGATGCCGCGCCCATGGGCGCGTGAACGCCGCCCTTGAACCACCAAAGACCCACTCCCAAACCCCAAACCTCGTCCTGCCAGTGCGAGCGGAGTATGGACACGAAGATCTGGGCCTGCTTGTGTTCTTTGTGGATTGAAGCCGGCAAGTTTGCTTAACCCCAGCCCCAGGCTCCCCAGGCTTAAAATGCTGGTAACTCAGCAGTACAAGTCATAGTACTACGCCATGCAAACCCAGTCCTTCCATTGATCCATGTCCTTCATATAGCAGCTTTAGCTTGATGTGTCTCGTTAGTTTAGACGGACGGTTCATTCAGCTTTATATTTCGATCCACACTAGAGACCACAGGAACGCCCACACTGCGCAAATGAGACGTGCTAACGCCAAGCGCGCCCTGACATTAGCAGAGCCGGCGAGCACGCTAGCGCATCTTCAGCGACTGGGATGCCGACAGCTTCAGCTTCGCGCCTATGTCATCATTGTCATAATTAATGCGGAAGGGGATGGAGGGCAAAACTTTCCAGGTGTAACCCGAAGTGTGGTCGCAGCAAGGATTCAATGGCAGAGATGCATGTAGTAGATGGCCACAGATCTGCTCGATAGCTGTACTCTGCAGACATCTCCACACAAGCAGGAATGGCGATTCTTCGTGCAGCACTGTAAGGGTACATTAAGGGTACATCTCACACTAAACTGACTTGAGGACGAACGAGGCTAAACGGTGGGGGAGGTGCACCCCTGTGATTCGCGTTCGCTCGCTGTTGGACTGTTTGGATGCTTGGGGCTCCCTGCTGGGCCGGCAGCCGTAGAAGCGGCGGAGCCGAGTGCGCGTCCGAGGCCCGGGAGGCCCGGGAGCTTCTCCGGGAGGCTTTCCCTGAGGCCTCCCGCTCCGCCGCAAGGGCTCGGTTCGAGACTGTTGGGCCACCGTCGGGCTTATAACGGCACCTCTAGAACACAATCCCGGTTCTGAATCTGAAAGAATCGCTTCTTTGCTTTTCGGCTACAAGTGAGTATCTTGTTGTCAAGAAGGCTACAGGGCCTAGGGAATCTTGCGCTACTTGAAAAACCTGGCTTCTTGAAGCATTCGATGCCCTTCTCAGGGCTTACCAGGCTGTTTCGGCAACACTGACACTCGCAGAAAGCGCTTGGAACCCTGGAAGTTGACGAGCATTGCAGGTGATGGGGTCCAAGGTCAAGCTCGGGCAAGTTCCGGGCCGGGGTTGAGAGTTCTTGGAATCGCCCTAATATCTCAGCGCCGTAAAATCTTTCAGAGTCGCCCTCCTCGACTGAAAGTCCAAAACGCTCCCCCGACGATGCCTGCGTCTCAGGACCAGGTGGATGGGAAGGAAGCGGAGAGGTAGCCTGGTGCTTTTGGGGCTTGGGGACTTCTCATCCTTAGACGCCCCACTCTAGGCCCGGGCTGTGGAGCTCCGGTGCAGAAACCTGTGATCTCCGGATCTCTCCGGTGATTTGCCTTTTGCGATGCCCCCTTCAGTCTGTCGCGGAAGATCGGTCCCCCCCCCCCCCCCCCCAAATAGACTACAAGGGGAGCCCTGAGATGCCCTGAGTCATCATGAAACCTTCAAGAGCTGAAGGCCCTGAAGCCCGTCTGCTGGCCCAAGCGGCAAACGCTTCCGCAGATGGCCCTGTTTGACAGCTCCTATACAAAGGCCTATGCGATGGAAGGAAAATTAGGGGGACCCCCATGTCGGGGAAATCTCAATGTCCTGCTCTAAGGCCCGTGCTGCTTCAAAGGAATGCGGCCCGAGGGACACATAGACCTCTGGCTTCTAGGATTCTAGGAGATCATGGACCGACCAGCAGATCACGGGCGCTCACAAGACTGACACAAACGCCGCAGATGTCGAGTACGTAGCTTCGTAGCTCTTCACACCTCCTGTTTCTTAGAACCCTCTTGCCGAGAGCCCTCCCATCCCACCTCCAGGCATAAGAGGAGGTTTCCACGATCCTGTAGGGTTTCGGCGTGGGGTTCTGGCTTCAGGGCTGGGATTTAGGGTGGCCTTCCCTTCGCTCGCAGTGAAGCCTCAAGCCATCCTCAACCCTTCAGACAGAATCCCCCTGAGCCGCGCAATCTCAGTCCTGCCGGGTGCTGAGCCTCGACATAGCGAGCACAAGCCTGGCACCGAAAGTTATTCAAATTTCATTCTCGGGAGGTAAGTGGCATAGCCGGGAGAGCACTCCTTCCACAAAGAGGTGCTGCTGGAAGACTTAGGTTTTCAGCGAAGATGGGTTAGCTAGCAAGAGGTGCGTCGGTTGTAATTACAGCTTTCTCAATGCCGAGGATTCTGGACCCTCAAGACAACCCCAAAACATCACCTCCCTGAAGCCTCCCTTGCACTGCCGAGGCATTTTACTAGCTCAGAAGTGAAGATGTACAGCTCCTCAGTCTGTCTGCCATGCCTCATCGGAACGTGCCGTCCAAAAGGTCGTCCAAGTCACCGAACAATCCGAAACACATCCTATGATGTGCCTCACGAGTTCCAGTGTAATATGCATGGCACACTGGACATCTCTTCTTGGTGCAAGGGCATGAGTTCATGTGTTCCGGGGCAGACATCCGAAGGTATGATGTGCCACAACCTCGCGGACACGTCAAGGCGCCGTACTTGCCGTCCAACGCTGTAACCAGATCCAGGCGCTTAGTGTAAGAACCCTCCGCGCGTGAGGATGTCGAAAGGCGTCGATGACAGGTTGGACAGGTGGAACTCTTGGGCGGCTGGCCGTTCAGGCCAATCATGTCACGAATGCACGTGATGCAGTAGAGGCTCCTACATGGGCATTTTGACTGAACTGGAACTCCGAGAACGTCACAACACCAGGCACAAGCATCCCCGGGGTCCAAGGCTGAACGAATGCAAGTGACTTCTGCCTCTTGCTTGGGATCAGAAAGAAGCTTTGCTGTTGGATCAGCAAGCTTCTTGCACTCCAAGACCAGCTGCAGACTCTGCATCGGGATGCCTGTCTTCTTTGCAATTTCGCTGCGTGCATTGATCACGGAGCTGTCTTGTGGAATCTGCACTTCGCATAAGGTACTGCCGTCGAGGCCCAGGACCGTCAAATGACATCTGGCCTGGGCGCTCGACAAGGTCGTGTCGACTCCTCGGGTGGTCGCTGCATTCGCTTCTTCGGCGGTTGACAACTTCCTCTTGTCGATTGCTCGGACCAGGGTTCCTCGCTCACTTGCCTGGAGCTCGTACCGATTCTTTTCTGCGTTTGACAGGGCAATGACATCCAAGAGCCTCTCTTCTGTGAAGCCATGTCGAAAGAAGTCCAAGGCACCCATGGTCCGCCGCACCGTCGGAGAGCTCAGAAGATCTGAGAGCTTCACCCAGCCCTCCCCATCCACTTCCAGGCCAAGCTTGGGCGCATCCCGCCGAAGGACGGCGGAAAGCGACTTCGAGGCCTCGCGGCGCCATGGCTCGGCGTTCATGCTGCGACCGTGTTGCGACACCTGTGGACCCGAGACCCCCCGAAAGGCCCAAAAGTCTCATAACCTCATAAACACCTCAAAGCCAACTGCCACAACCCTAGCGAAGCTTACTGTGCTCCGCAGGTCCGCAAATAATGTGGCAGCTCGGCAGCTTGTGTATCGAACGGCGGACGTGTCAGTTGCTCATGGGGTGGCATGTCGGGTGGCGCATGTGGCAAGTCAATACCTACCCAACCAAGAATCGTCTCACCAACTACGACTGAGAAGCAAATAGAAGCTAACAGGTCCTTCGCTTGCAAACCTGCTGTTTGCAACCTTCCCTAGAGCTCGAAACCATCCTTACCCGAGGCTTCAAAAGGTTTTGGCGGTTGAAGCAGGCGAGGCAGACGTCATGGGTCTCTCTGCCGGGGTGAGCAGCTGCAGCTGAGCCTCTGAGCAGGAGAGAGAGGGAGGGAGGGAGAGAGAGAGAGAGAGGTTCAGCAACGCACATCCTGGAAACGCCTACCAAAAAAGTATACTTTGAAACCCTCCGACCGTGTGAACCTTCTCTCGCTTAGCACTCACCTGCGATTTCGTTTCCAGGGAAGAAGCGCAATGTTTAGAATCCTCAATCCCACTTTTTTAGTCGCCCTGTCTCCTGCCTTGCCACTCTCGCAGTGGTCCATGTCGTCCTGCACCTGAGGGTCCACGAAGGAAGGCTCCCTGATCGAACCATATCGCTGTAGCGTTCAGGGTTTAGGGTGGAGAACACAAGCCAGCACAGGAAGGGGGTTCCCAATCTCGGGCTGTTTGCTCTGACGAGGCTACCACTGTAAAGCCTCTACTACCTAGGTCAAGTGTTTAAATTGAAGTGGAAAAGTGTAATCTGAGCCCCAAACCCAGCACCGAAGCCCCAGACCGTATTCAGCCTCATACTTTGGGCCTACATCAGGCAGCCGCGCCATGCTTCTGCCAGTCTGCTCGCGCGCCTCTTTTATTTGTCCCTCTTTGGGTTCCGTGTAGTTTGCGACCCTCAAATTTCCCGGCGATCCTCTTCAGCTCGGTGTGCCGTGCGGTGGACCAAGCCTTTGGTTCCTTGGGGCAGCCATTAGATCCCCTGGCGGCCTTAGCATCCACTGGGGCTGCAGCGAGGTACTTCAGCAACAGCAAGACCTGGTCCACTCACAGAATGTCAAGCTCTATCTTCTTGCTCATCTTGTCATTTCCAAGATCGTGCCTCCTTAAACTGCTCTAAGGCTGCTTCGAGGTTCGTTTCTGCAACCCTGGAGCCTGGGTGCCTTAGGCTGCGAAAGCTGCTAAGAGCTCTTCAAACTCGCCCAAAACCCCCCGATTTTGGTCGACCAACCGTGAAAGGTAACCCTTCTATAATATCTGCTCGCAGTCTTTCGAGGCGTGACTTCAAAGAAGTTCAGGGAGTTTAGGGGCTTCTTCGATGCCTCGGAGTGTTGAGAGCCTATTCGAGCATTTCCCCGAATCTGCCCCAAGCAGCGCCTCGCGGCAGATTTCCGGAGTGCCTGCGTGGCCTGGAGCACAGCGGGGGAACGGGATGGAAGCCGAACAGTAGCTCAGAGTTAAGAGTGGGGCCAAGGTGGTACGCTATAGCCGGGCGTGGGCCGTTCTAGGACTGCGGGCGAAGTTCGGGATGGAAACTTGGTGGGCTGCAGTGCAGACCTTCGAACTGCCAATCAGGTTTTCATGGTCCCAACCTAGCACTCAGCGGGGTCATAAGGCGAAGCCTACTTAAGTCCTCCGACACACGACCTCAATCCTGAAGCAGAGAGGATTGAGCGCTTTCAACAACTGAAGAAAGAAACTGAAGTAACACTGCAGATGCAGACCACGCAGGCCGCTGCTCTTCAAGCATCCCTGAACCACTGAAGGGCCGGGCGGTAGAGCGCCCGCATGGCTGACTCGATGAAGCCGTTGCGCAGCATGACCTGGCTTGCGGCTGAGGATCAGAGGCTCACCCTCAAAAATCTACAAGTCTTGTGGCCATGATCTTGGGAGAACCTGCGCTCCGTGGACATGCTTGGAATCAAATTGTCATAACGCCTGCCCCGGAATCAAAAAGCCCAAGCTCCAAGACCCTCCACCCAACGCAGCGAGCTCCGAAAGGGCTCGCTCTCGCGCCTGCTCTATAACCGTGGCCGACCTTCGCTCGGTTTCGCTTGTGCAGCTTCGCGCTTGAAAGTTTCAATTCCAGGGTTTGCATCGCAATCCTCTGAAAACCGAGCCCCAACCCGAACCCCTCGACTCCCTCAAGCTTCAACATGGCTTTGACCCCACGGCGCGCTTGCTTTCAGACCCATTAACCGGCTCGGAAGCGCAGCGCATGCACACTTTCTTTCCTTGTTTCTTTCTTTCGTGGGGCTACGGTGGTTCGCCCCAGCAACGTCGTCCCCCCCCGCTCCCGCTCCCGCCTTTCTGGTTTCGGAAACTTTGCTTTTGGGACTGCAAAGGAGAACCAATGCTCGCATCCACAAAAGCCCTGCTGGGTTGCCATCGGTTCGGCCTCCTCCCTTTGCGAGTCCAGCTGGCTACTTCAAGGTGTGTCAGGGTCTCACTCTCTCCCTCCCTCTCCCATTCTCTTCCTAACCAAAGAGCCGGAGGTCATAGACACCTCACACGCCACCCCCCCGCCCCCGACCAGCAAAGCCAAACCCAGGTAAGAAAACCAAAAACAATAGCAACAATAGTAGCGCAATTCAAAAAAACTCTCCGAGCTTTCTTCGTAAAAGAACCTAAGCCCCCTGAGCTCGCTTCGTTGTCGGGGACCGGCTGCGCGAGGTGATGGAGGTGCTCGCCTTGTTGTTGAGGCGGATGGCCTGGGGCGCGGATTTAGGACTTATTAGGGGTCGCAAGGTTCGCAGGTTGAGGTTTCAGTGCAGGATGTAGAGTTTAGGGTGGCAAGCAAGGTGATTCTCGGGGAAGGCTTGGGCTTTAACTCAGGACTCAGGAATGCTCAGGAAAGTCGTGGGGTGCTAGAGCAGGATTTGGGATTTGGGTCTGGGCCTGATTTGGTGGCTACAGGAGCCGCGGGCTCCTGCGCTTTGGGACTGCATCCTCTTCAGCTGGCTAGGAAGACATGACAAGAGGCGTCCACTTGAGAGGCCTTCAAGAGCTCCACGAAATCTGGGCTTCAGGCCGAGCGCACCATCACCCCCAGCACCTGAAGGGCAAAGCGAAAGATGGCTCTCTTTCTGGCATCTCTTGTCTTGCTCTGCACGTGTGCCTTCCTTCCATCCGAAAGACGCCACGGCACTGTATTCAGGGCGATGGAGAAGAGGATACACAGGCCTACACTTTGGAACAAGGTAAAGATCCAGCGGTGTGCCGCCAATATTTAAACCCCCTAGAGTACCCCGTAGGTATCATTGGGAATATGATCAGGGGGATGGTGCCGGCGGGGGGCGTTAAATATTGGGGAGGGGATCGCCTTGTTGATCTCGTACTGTTCCCGTAAAGGCACCCACTAGCGGCCTGAGTCTTTGCTCAAACTGCCTCTGGCAACCTTTTAATGCTCTAAGCCGAGTGCCCCTGACGGGCCTGAATCGACATCAACGCCATCTGAGAGAAGTGGACATACTCACGGAAGTGGCCAAGTACCTGGACAGGTCATAGTGTGTCATCGGGGTGTGCATTCCCTCAAAACCTTCCAGCTGAACACTGGGACACTCAGCAACCCCACCGTGAAACTGTAGCCGCCTGAACCCTGAATTATGAGTCGTCCTGAAAGCCAAAGAAAGGTACCACCTGGATCCAAAGCCCTATAAAGCCCTACGAAGCCCTACAAAGCCCCTATAAAGGCCCCGAAAAAGCCCCTAAGACAGCTTGCCTTGATGATTGTCAGCCCGGAGAGGGGGTAGCGTTGATCGTCCGACAGAGGCTCGAAGGGAGCCTTTGACAGAGGGTGCTTACTTTTTCAAGAAGGGTTTTTCGGGCTGTTGTAAGGCTCATAAGGAGAAAAGGGCTGCTGTAGAGTGATAGGACGACTGGGCTTTACCAGTAAGTGGTTGCGGTCGGGTCGGAACGCAGGCTTTGGACTAGGGGGTGGGAAAGAGAAATTACACCTGAGCTTGCCAAGCAAACCTGCCCTCAACGCCGTTCGTTCGGGGTTGTACACACTTCTATAATGTCTGAGTTCCACGCGTGGATCATGAGGTCCTCATCAGTGGGGTCCTCCTCCGCATGCTTTGCGTGGGCTATGTACGAGGTTTGAGTTGAGGGTTTCATCAGCCGCGGTTGCCGAGCAAATGCAACATGGCTGCGTTCGAGCTGGCTCAGGGTCTTCGAAGCTCTTGGAGGATGTTCACTGGGCACGCTCGCACCGTCACACGTGAACATTCCAGGCCTCTGAACCCCGAGAGCTCACGATGCCGCCTTAAGACTTGGCGCTCAGGCGAGTTCAGACGCGTTCAGGAGCATGGGTGGAGGGCATGCGCGAGGTCTCCTGCATCTCCTCAGCTTGCTCGCTGTTGCCTCGGCAAGGTACGGCGCCAAACAGAAGAAAAAAAGGGCCCTGAGCTATTGGGTGCCACGAACTAAGCTCATCATTAACCAGCACCCTCGAAGCATACAATCTTCACTGGACACGTGCACACCCAACTCACCCAACCGGGACCCAAAACGGCGTAGAGTCCGGAGAATCCAAACCCCAAGCACGTTGGGGGGCAGGAAACCTTGAGCATCAACCCAAGCCTCAAGATCCTCAATGCCTCCCAAGGGCTTTCCTCCGTGGCCTCGGACTCCGAGCCCTCAGAATTACCTGCAGCTTCAGTGGCTCTTGGGATCTACGGCCTTAAGGTCCAAGGATCGGGTAGGGGCGGTAGGGGTATCCACTGCGGGGGAAAATCGTCTTTGGGCTTCCTAAGCACAGCAGATGAACGAGGCGCCAGCCGTGCCGTGTTGGGCTCTCCTCCGTCGTCTCAAGAACCTGAAGGCCAATTTATTGTATTGTTGCATGGGAGGACGGTTCCTGTAGCACTGTAGCCGTCCCAGCGGCAGTTCGCATAGCCCCAGTTCAGGCAGCATCTTCTTGCACCAGGGCCGTTGTTGGGCTGGGCCTGCGGGGCCTGCGATCATCCTGCTCTACCTCGATACTCGATAGACAGGACATGAACCAAAGCAGCTCCACTGTACGCCGCAATGAAAAACATGGGACGAAGCAACCCTGGCCTGTCGGACCCGCAGCCTTGCAATTGTGGCTGCAGGTCCCAACCCTGGAGATCGCCCTCGCCACGTAATTCACAGCCCCTCAAAGCGTGCCGCAGAAAGCCCTCTTTAAACAAACCCCAAAATGTTTTCAAACCCCCCGAAATTAACGGAACACGGCCCTCCTCAAGGAGACCTTTACATGCCCAATCCAGGTTCCCCCAAGCCCCTCCCCTGTCTGCGAGGAGCGATGCTGCTGTGCAGCCGCCGCAAGTAGAGGAACACCTCTACCAAACCAACTTTGGGTGCCGTGTGGGAGGGCCGAAGCTGGTTTTGTGAGGATTGCAAAGGACTGTTTGGGAATCTTTGCTTGGGAGCTTTCAAAGTGAGATTTGAGCTTTACAGCAGAAGTGTGGCAGCAACAAGAACTCCCTAAGCAAACGCCGGTGCGCACTGGAAAGGTGTGATATGATTCAAGGCATGAATCATGATCGAGACCCCCCAAGATCTAGAGCTCATGAACCTGGACCTGCACCGCTGCCACATCCCCGGAGATCCCAAGAGACTTCTGAATACTTTCTTCGGGCTCCGGAAAAAAACCTCTGTTCGATCTAACCACGCCAAAGCAGCAGACGTGAGTAGAGCCCGAGCCTAACATCAACTGCTGAAACAGGACGAGGAGGCCATGAACAACCATCACGCATAAACCCCTCGAGCCCACACCCTTGTACCTTGTAAGCCTCTACAGTAGCCCTTCATGCCCAAGTCAACCCGAATTTCGAAGCCGTCGCACCCGCCACGGCCTGCTTTCTGCGGAGGATGCGCCGCGCCTCGACAGTTATGACACACACACACACACACACACACACACACACACACACACACACACACACACACACACACACACACACACACACACGCACTCGCATAGACCGATGAGGCTGAGTATGTCTGGCTCCTGTGTATGGCTCAGGGCCTAGAGCTCAGGGGTCTGGTGAGAAAGGAAACACGGGTACAATAGGTGGTATATGATGCTCACGTCATCTGGAAGGCCATACTCCCAGCTACTGTATCAGAGCTGCTTGCTCAGAAGTCAAGCATAGTTTTTATCACGTCATATCTCACAGCCCCAAACTACTCAAGTGTCCCCCACAGCATCCACCCCTCACAGAGAACAGTACCCGGTACCATTTTTGGTGGCTCCTTGAAAAAGGATTCTTGCTGTTTTGGGGTATAGTGGCCCGAAAATCGAAGCACGCACCCTGATTTCGCAACTTTGCGGGGGCCTGCAGCAGAGCGCGTGTGCTGGATGCACCGAAGACGTTCCTGATGCAACATGCCGGGTTCAGGATTTAAATTGCGGTTCACCTTCGGTCGCTACAGCGATTCTCTAGTCTGACCTGACACAGATTGAGCAAGCAGGCTGGTCAGCACGCTGGGATTCCAACCTCACGCTAAAGCCCTATGCTGCAGGTGTGCAAAAGTTTACTATGATGACTGCTAAATGCTTTAGCGCATCTAGTGGATCTAGTGGATCTAGCTTTCACGGCATCCGTGAACTCCTCGTCTTGGACAGGATGGCCATAATGGTGGCCACAGACACTTTGCCCACATCCTCAGCTCAACGGCTAAGCAACTGCCGTCCGGATTAGGAGTTGGCTTCTTCAGCCTTGAGATGATTCTTGGATGCTTTCGGCATCTTTCGGTAAGATTTAATACTAAATCAACGTGCAGCCATTTCCGCACTTTTGCTACTTGGCTTTGGCTTTCGCCTTGTGCTCGTCACGGAGCCTGCGTGCCACGGACTTTTCCTCGTCGCTGGCGTGCCAGTGACAGTGGCAGCCGCCAAGGAGAGCCAATCCGCGGCACGGATGCTTATCGCATGTCCATGCGCGTTTCCTCACTGCTGCATGCCTCCTCCAGCGGAGGCAGGTCGACTCCCTCATGTAGGCAGGCGACCGGCTTCGGACCTTCTTAGGTACATCTCCGTTTATGGCTGCAG
This sequence comes from Symbiodinium natans, assembly GCA_905221605.1. Classification (NCBI taxonomy): domain Eukaryota; class Dinophyceae; order Suessiales; family Symbiodiniaceae; genus Symbiodinium; species Symbiodinium natans. The sequence continues at coordinate 590,719 of CAJNDS010002119.1, read as the reverse complement.
CACCTTGGCTTCTCTTCGTGGGGCCTTCTCCGAACGCCTGAACTCGATGGCAGCTGTCCCAGTGCTGGCCGCAGCCGCCGCAAAACACATCATCTCGCTGGAACCAGCCGCAGTTTGCGCAGCAACCAGCTTCTGAGTCGTCCGTGGTCTCTGCATTATTCACAGCTTCCCATGCAGCAGACAGACGCTTGCATGCCTCGCTTGCTCCAGGGGCAGAGTTTTTGTCAGGATGCACCCTCACCGCCAGCTGGCGGTAAGCCTTCCTGGCGTCTGCGCTGCCAGCATTCCTCCCGAGCTTCAGAATGTCGAGGGATCCTGTGCTTGAAGGATCTGCTGGACCAGTTGCAGCTGCTGCATTTCGAAGACGCGCGTGGCCTCAGTAGGACAAGTTGGGGCCCCCGGTGCAGCACCGTGTAGACTTAGCAGCCTACCCATTTGTGGGGAGGCGATAAGCCTGCCAAATCACATGTCTGATAGCTTTGGACTTGAGCCGCACAAGCTGCATCATCACTGGGTTGAGAGATTCGAACAAGGACAATGCTATGAAGCAGGAATTCGTTGAGTATACTCTGTCCGTGGCGAGCCGTATGCCGGAGCAAACAAGGAAGACCATAGCTTGTCCAGTCTTTACAGATTTATTGACACGCGGCTGATTGACCTCGGCGGAGTATCCACCTTCAACACATGCGATGATACTGGAAGTAAGTCATCCGCCTGCTTTCCTTCGTCGAACTCCTGAGCACAGATCAAGGCTATAGAAAATTTGCCGGGCTTCAGCCCCTGCAGTTATTGTATAGACAGGGCATGATTTCGGCATTCTGACTTTAGTGGCTTCGGCCCCATCCTAAAATAATTCTGCGAGAAAACCACGACGCTGACACTTAACAGGACTTCCAATGAGAATAACGATTGAAGAAGCAGTCAACACAGAAAAACAAATGTTGATCCATACTATACCATACTACAGATGCCCCCTACATCGCGGCCTTTTCGAACTCCAGCTCCACGGCTGCGAAGTGCTCTTTCTGCCGAGGGGGAGCGAAGGGGACGGGAAGGAGGGCTGGCTGCTGCATGACCAAATACCTCGAAGCTCAAACGACTCCCAAGAAGACCGATGGAGCGAAGAATGAATTCGAATCGTTCTCTAACTGTCAAGGCCGATGCCGCACGCTGCCAGTAGCCTGTAGCAAAAAGTATGACGTTTAAGGCCTGGCCAAGCAAGGCTCAACAAAGCCACATACTACGTAATCACCTTAAGAGTTCAGAAGTGTACCCTTGCTAGTTCCTTCAACAGGCTCCTTTATCGTGATCTGCTCCATGCCCTGGCCTGCAGTGCTCGGCCCTTTTGGCGCAGTGTGGCGACGCCCTCCTCCATCAGGCCTCGAGGGATCTAGGAAGCTCAGGAACCTCAGGAACCTCAGGAGGCTTACGACTTCGCGGCACTTTCAGGAAAGCGGGGGGGTGCTCTGAGGGAGATAGGTGAGACAAAGCTCGGCGCCTTGTGCCACCTTTGAAGACCGCATGTTCTGCATGCTCCTCAATGGCTCCTTGCCTGCTCCGTGCATCGCAGCTGCCAACGTGGCCTTTGCAGGGTGGGTGCATTCGGTAAAGGAGCTCGGGGAGAGCAGCGGAGGAAGGGACCCTGACTGGCTTACTCAAGCTTCAAGATGCCGCCGCTCCCAAAAGACGTCCCAAAAGACATCCCAAACTCTCACAAACCCTACATGTTTCAGCCCCCGAACAGCTTTCCCTTCTTTCAGAGCCAGCCTGGGAGGCTGTCTTGGGCGCCACCAGCACCCGATGCAGGGCGAGCGGCCACATCCACGACACAAAGTCCTCACGGCAAGGTCCCAGGGTCACCGAACTCAAGAGCAGAATTACTGTTTTTTAAGGGTGCGGCGGCTGGGTTTTAGCTGCTTGTTTAGGCGCTAACCGCCGCTGTAGAGTACTAGTCCCAAGTGTCGCCAAGCTCTTACTTGCTCGGAGGATTTCAGGGGTCTGGGTCCATCCTGGCCTCACAGGGCTTAAAGAGCCCAAGCTCCATGCGCGAGACCTCGACGCCCTCAAACCTCAACGGACCTAGTCTTTGTCTAGCACATCTCCGAATCGATGAGCCGGGAGCCTATAAAGCCAAAACCAGCGAGCGCTGGCCTCCGGGCGGTCTTCCGAGTCCTGACTTGCAAAGGTGGGTGGTCCCTTTCATGGCAAGTAGCAAGAAGGCTATGGTCGATGATTCTTGCTCTGGCCATGGTGGCAGCAACGAGATGTCCCCGCATGAGAAGTAAACCGCAGCAGTTTGGCAGTATAAGCCCTAAACTTCAATCCAAAACTCTAAATCTCTGAGGCCAGGCAATCCTATCATGCTGTATCTGCGGGCCACGTGAAGAACCGAGGTTTCTCCAAAATGGACTCTGGGTGGGTTAAAGGGCCTTTGGGGATCTTTGTTGGGCTGGGGGGGGGGGGGGTTAGGATTCGTGGGCCTCTAGGTACCACGGTACCAGGTAGTACCAAGCCCTGCGCTTCGTTACGCCCAACCCAAAATGCAATCCTGATATTTTCAGTTGCATATAGTTACATCGGAATACCAGGGCTCCTAACCCCCCAAAAAGGGTAAAAACAAATTACAAAAGCTGGAAGATCTAGAGTCCCAGCGACCTGCAGCTTGCCGGCTCCAGCCATGTGCCGCAGCCTGCAGAAGGGCTCCGAATCTGTTGAGGCGCTGTGTGGGTGGCTCTGTGGAGACGTTATGCCAGGCTGCCCAGTAACACGTGCGCAAACACATTCAGAGGTATAACCGTTGTAACCGCAAAATAACCACAAACCGACATAGCTGCCTGTGGATCTCTTTGCCTGAGCCTTCCAGACCCTAAACTCCAAAGCCAAAGCCCTATAGGCCTATTGATAGGCCCTATACACTATACCCTCAAATCCAAGCGCACAGATCGGCCACAAACAACCTTGAACCCATCCATCCGTGCTGCGGCATATCTGACACAAAACTCAAGCTTCCGAAGACGCACAGCCTCAGCGGTGCCCGGGCCCCCCCCAAACCCCGAATGCCAAACCCTCAAAAAACCCTAAAACTCAAGCAAACCTGCGAACCCAACCCTTAAACCTGGGACTTCCTCTGGATTTGGATGGCCAGCGCGCCTGCTAATGTTCATTCGCATCAAGACCTCGGCTGCATTCTATCTGGGCTTCGCGAATTAGATTTCCCATACCAAAGGAAGCCAAGAACTTTGATTTTATGCCATCTCCAGCCTTCTGCATCTCCACCTCATATATACAAACCTGCCGAAACCGTCAGCGCTGCCGTCGAGACATCATTTAGTCCGGCAGAGTCAGGATGCTTCGCAACCCTCCCCCACAAGAAGTTTCTGCTTTGGGCTGTTTCGCAGAAGCTGCGAATCGCCGCAACATCCGTGACTTCTGGGCATCGCACAGCAGCCGGCAGCTTGATCGTGCCAAAGACCTCGGTAAGATCTGAGGAATCAGAGCCCAGAACCTGAGCACCTCCCAAGGCACGAGTCTAGAGGTATGGCACTGAGCCCTGAAGCCCCAAAGCCCTGAGCTTGTGGCCTTAGCCAGGGCCCCATTCCAGCGGATGAGGTCGAATTCCGGACCTTGCTGGCTTTGGAGTTTGTAGGCTTTCGGCTTGGGGCTGAGTGCTCCAAAAACGACGCAAGAATAACAAGGGCTAGTAAGAGTCCCCAGAGAAGTTAGGGGCTTTAGGCTTTTCAGGGGCGAGTTTGGGGTGCTCTTGAAGCACCTGCATACCAAAGACCCGAGCACACTCACACCCAAACACTTAGCCTTTTGAATCGAGCTATGTACATGGACGGAACGCACATAATGCACAACCTAAACGTCGGGACAATTCTGTAGGCACACGCTTTGACTTGAGCGTTGTCAAGGGCATCCACTGCTCCTGAGGTGCTATAGATTCGCTGGAAAATAACGGCACATCAGCTCCTCTGCCCTTGGCATGTGTGACAATATCGCAATCTGCTCTGTGTATTGCTAACAGCAAACTCAACTTCTGTGTGTGCCAGGACAGCACCGCACGGCAAAAGCCCAAAAACTTGAACAACTTGAAAATTTGAAAATATGCCCTTACATCGTCGACCCCTCCGGTCACTTGTCCCTGGTGCTGGCTGGGTCGGGATTAAGCGGTGGCTTAAGTGTCAGGGAAAGGTTTCAGGTCAATGGGCGGAACCCTTGAGATAAAACTTCCCAACCCCCGCAAGAACGTCCGGCACCTAGACCTCCAGAAAGCATAGCATATAGTAATACAAAGTGCCTGGCCTTCCGCATATCGGCAGAATAAGCGTAGACAAACTGTGCCAGGCAGTCGCGGCTTATCCATGAACGAGCACGGAACCGAATCTCTCTTTGCTTGCAGAGCTCAGGGGTTTCGGTGTCTTCACCAAGACAGTAACACTCCAGTAACTGAGCCCGCAGCTCAGGACGTAGGCGAGCTCCAGCCACAAGATCAGAGGGCATACCTGCGTTCCAGCATGCGAATGCGTGGCAGCTGCCGGCGAAATGTCGCGGTTCCAACGCTCCGGGTGTTAGGGCTCGGCCCCGTTCCTAAGGGTGTGGGCGATGCCAGCGTGATGACGACACCTCTGAATTGCTCATTGTCTCTATAAGCACGAAAATTCCACGTCTCTGCCAGCTCGAAGACTAGGGCTTGACCGATTTCGGGGGGCCTGCGCGGGCTTACGGCATGGTGGTTTAGGGTTTGGGACCAGCGTCATGCCTTTTGAGCGCAGTGCCACCATGAACGCAATCAGCCTTGCATTTCTGTTCTCCTCTTTCCCCCCTCCCTCCCCCTCCCCCCTCGTCCCCTCGTCCCCTCAAAGGCACCTCCTTTCGCAGCCGGAGCATTCGCACATCATCGAGCTCCTCCACCGCCACATCCACGGAGAGGTCGCGCACCTGGAGCTACGCAGCCGTGCCCTACGTGGAGATTGAAACGTCTCGGGGGCACTTCAAACAAAGTCAGGGCGTGGCGAGTGGCGAGCTAGCAACTGCAGAGAATGGAACAGCGTGGGCAGTGAGGAAACGGTCGTGACCGGTTCTCGACGCTGGGTTGCTCACTCCGCTTCTTCCAGGTCATTCCACAAAATAGGTAACTGACCTGCGTTCAACAAAACCTGGAGGCCTTGGCCAAGAGATTCCAGGAAAACAGGCACCTTCGACCTTGATTGAATGCCCTACAGAAGCTGCTTCAGCCCTTCACAAAGTCCAAGCGCCTTCGCAGCAAAAGCCAAGGCCTCAGACGTCTAAAAGCCCGATGCCGACCCCGAAGCCCGAAAGCCCAAACCCACTCGCCTTGTTGTAGAGCAAGTCCAGTCCTTTCGAACAGATGCTACGGCTGCCGGCTTCAGGAATTTCATGGCTTTCGAACTTCAGGCCCGGGGCTTCTCTTCCGAGACCTAGCATCTCAAAACCATCTAAGCCCCCGATCCTGTCTCAGCCAAGCTTGATGTGATCCAGGTCATGTCGTGGGCGAATGGCCGCGATCTGTGCAGGGGAGCGCTGTGTAATTATTTCTTCCTGAGAGCTGTAACGGCGCTGCAGGCAGCGGGAAGATATGTAATAATTTAATTCTGCACTTCCAGGCATCATGGCTGAAGGAGCGTGTTACCATAATTTGGGCGATTGCACAAAATAAAGGCTGCCGAGGCTTATCGCGCTTCAGCACACGATCTGC